>JAZDUH010000365.1:0-344451 GCA_036419115.1 Scarus forsteni
AACGGTATTTAGTGTAGAAACAGAACAGAACGTTCAAACTTTAAATGCTACCCGGGCGCATATCTCTTTAAGAACAGTATAGTGGGCGTGTCACGTAGTGACGTCAATACACGACACGCCCACTACGCGACACACCCACTACAGGACACGGCCACTACAGGGCACGCCTCCGTCTTGCAAGCCGCAGACAGATACACTTGGACGGCTGCCTCTGTTAGCCCCTCTGTTATCTGCCGCACGGCTGCTAATGCACAGTTTGGCCCATAGATACCTGAGTGTTCGCCCTTGTTGATGACTACGGTGGCAGCGTTGCCAGGACATATCGCCTCTCCTAGTGTGGTATATGAACAGTGATCGGATTGGTAGGTGACCCTCCTTGTGCTAATCTGCTAGCCCTAGCCCTCTCCTCTTATATTCTATTCATGGTGACTCTATTTCTTTGTTTATCAGGGTCCGGGTTCATAGCAGTGGGAACCGGGGAGACGGCTGCTTTGTTTTGTTTGCTTTGCTTTGCTGCTTTGTTTTGTTTGCTTTGCTGCTTTGTTTTGTTTGCTGCTTTGTTTTGCTTTGCTTGCTCTTTGTTTGCTTTGCTTTCTTGGGCTGCTTCGCTTTGCTCGGCTCTGCTGCTCCTCCACACGGCTGTGTTCGCTCGCCAGGTGTTACCTGGTGGGGCTGCACTCTCAGGTAGGGCTGGACAATTAATCGGATTTTGATTGTGATTACAATTTTGCCATCTGACAAGCATAAAAACATTATAATCGAAGAAAAACGATTAATATTCCACACAGTGTGGAGTGCTGTGTATGCAAGTTCTAGCACTTCATAGCACTTCTGTGTTCTATGTGCAACCACAGCGAGTGTGTGTGACTTATGTGGATCAATAATACTGTATGTGCCACTCGCTGGTTCTTTAAAGTTGTGTTTAAATCACTACTGAAGTTTTTAAATAATGAATAATCGTGTATATTAATTGTGATTTCAATATCACTTAATATAATCGGGATTCTTATTTTTACCATAATCGTCCAGCCCTACTCTCAGGTTGGCTGGTGGGGGGGGATTCATAATCGGGGCCCCGATTATGAATACATACATTTTGGTTTCTTTGTTAATTTCATTCATTGAGTTAATTCCCTCTTTTTCTTGGGGAGCTTACTGTTTAGTTTATTTACTTTGAAAGTTTAGTTCAGGTATTTGTAGTGAGGTATATGTTTATTTAGATTAAGGTTTTTCTTGAACTTTCATTGTTTTCTTTTTCCTGTGTGTGGGGTTTATTGGATTGTATGTATTTTGTTTGGTTATTAGTTAGGGGGATTAGTTATTCCCTTTAATTAATATTATTTTGATTCATTTGGCCTAGTGGGATTCTGTTTCTTCTTCTTCTTCTTCTTCTTCTTCTTCTTCTTCTTCTTCTTCTTCTTCTTCTTCCTATTATTATTATTATTATTATTATTATTATTATTATTATTATTATTGTTGTTTGAATCATTTGAGTTTGTATTATGTTCAGTTTCCCCACCTAATTCATTTCTGTGTCCTTTCAGAGCTGGGAGCCACGGGTGAAGGAGCTGGTGTCCAGGGTGGTGGTGTCCCCCTTTTGGTGTGCTGTGTGTCCTGGTTTGGGTCCCCCCACTTCCACGTCCGTGTGAGTGTGTTTGTCACGAGCGCCTGGGGTGGTTTTCTTTATTTAGGTTTCGTTGGGGATAACCCCCTCCCCCTCGTCTGCCCCTTCTTCACTCCTGGTACGCCCCAGTCTCTGAAGGGTGCCCCTTTCTTTAGTTTCCCCTCTCCCATCTTTTAGTGGGTCTGAACAAATTTTAAAGCAGTTTTTGTAATAAAGAAACATTGTCTTAAAATAATGCTCAATAACGTACCTGTGTCCTGAAGGTAAAAAGGGTTGATTCCTTGGGTGATTATCCCGAGGTGGCGTTGTCAGCATTAAGGTTGAATTGGAGGAATTGGGGAGGTCCAACCCCTCACCTTTAATTCCTCTTCTTCCAAACTTCCCATGGTAATGCCACACTTGCCTCAGTGACAACAAAAGTAAAGAAAAAGGCTAAACTTACCCCACTCTCCCCTACCATCATTTTCATTAGTTTATTTTGTTAATGATTCTGTAGAACCACAATTCAAAGGCAATGTCTGATTTTCACTAGTTTTCAATAAAAATGTTTACTTTTGTCAGATTCCAGTTATTTCTGTGACCATTGTGGGTTTTTTCTTTCATTAACCGAGGGGCAGTAACAATTTCGTCCACGTGTGGATCAGCCCTGAAAGTGGGGACACCCTCCGTGCTCAGACTTCAGGGAGGAGACTGGGGCGCGGCAGGGGCAGGTCAAAGTACTTAATACACCATGATGTTCTTCTTCTTCTCACTCTGGGCGAAGCTGGAGAGGTTTGAGGAGCTGAGAGCTTTGTTCAGGCGGCGGCTGCTCGCTGCGGTCATCAGAGACATGTCTGGACTGAGAGAGACCTCCGAGTATGAAGAGGAGCTGCAGCGACAGAGGAGACTGCAGCGTGTGATCCAGACACCTGAGATAAAGCTCCGGAGAGCAGGTAAGCCTGCTTTCATTCAGCATGTGCCAACACATCAGAGCTGTGACAATCAATCAATCAATCTTTATTTGTATAGCGCCAATTCATAACAAGTGTTATCTCAAGACACTTTACAATAGAGCATAAAGCTCTTCATTTTATGGATACACATATATGCATAGATACATATAAAATATACATATATATACAAATATATCCATCCAACACCCAACATGAATCCATATAGCCAATCATGGATCCCTCCATCATGGCGGCAAGGAAAAAACCTGTTAAGCAGCAGGAAATCTTGAATGTGGATCCCAGTCTCATGATGAACAGCAAATCCACACCATGCTGTGTTGGTGTGAGGGCAAAAGAAGGGAGGTAAGAGGAGACCAGTGGACTGAAGTAAGAACTAAAGTTAGGGACAGGTCCATGTACCATAGACCTGTCGTCTGATTTATTAAAGGTTAGCCTCTTGAGATGCTTCATCTCATTTTCAGGAGGGTCCTCATGTCTGAATGGTTGTGGTGATCATTTTATAGAAGTATAATCTTAGATATTCTTACTGAAAATAAGAATTTATGGTAGTGACGAACTCATGGGTGCCCAGACCACAAGTGCATCCCAACCATATTTGTCTCCATTAAATATAAATGTGTTAAAGGCCCCTTGAGATGTGACATTCCATTTTCAAGAGGGACTTCATGACTATGTGGTGATAGAAATAGATACTGTAGGTGTAACTATCATGGATATGGAGATCATGCTAATATCTACATGAACAGCTATGATGATAATGGGAATGGAGTGTTCCTAATAAAATGGCCAACTATGTGTCATGTTTATAATTGTAGTTTTGAGGCTTCGTGGACTCCACAGCAGCAGGCAGTCTCCACCAAGGATCCCAGACCACCTACAAGACCAGAGCCAGAGACGAGTACAGGAGCAAACAAAAGGGGCAAAAGCAGATGTGGAGAGAGAGAGAGAGAGAGAGAGAGTGAGAGAGAGTGATAGAGCCCATTTTGTGCCAGACCCCTCCCCCCCGGCAGTCTAGGCCTATTACATCTAAACTTTGAGTCTAATTTATGAACTTATTTATTTATTTATTTATAACCTATAAGCTGCTAATAAAGGAGTAATGTGGTGTCTTCTCCTAGTTCTAGTCAGTACACGTGCTGCAGCATTTTGGACCAGCTGAAGCGCCTCTTAAGTGACTTGCTGGGACAGCCTGAAAGCAGAGAATTACAATAGTCCAGTCTAGAGGTGACAAAAGCATGGACTTTTTCAGCATCGCTCTGGGACAGGATAGGCCTGATTTTAGCGATGTTACGAAGATGAAAAAAAGGCTGTTTTTGAAATTTGCTTTATGTGAGATAGGGCTGGGCGATATGGCCCAGAAAGAAAATCCCCGATTTTTTCCACAACACTCGATTTACGATTTTAATTGATTTTTCCCTCCCTAAAAGAAACAAAACTCACAGTGAAAAAAAATGAAACAAATCAAGTTTTGCCTTTATGTTGTCTAAATGTCTCCCTCTTAAAGTCAAAGTCTGGGTCATAAAAGGTTGATTACGTAGTATAAATGTAGGCAGGTTTGTCTACATAAACACTAAAAGGCTGAGGTAGTTGTACAGTATTAGCATGAAACTCTCTGATCAACATTTAATCTACTTAAATAACAAATACAAGCCTATAAATGTGCTTGTGCAAACCCTACAAGGCCAGCCATCATGAAAATTGTAATTTTTTTCAAAAATTGCAACTACATACAATTGGACTAAGGCAAGAAAAAATATCTCGATTTTTAATTATTTAAATCTTCTGCAGAAAATAATTCAAATTAATCAATTTAAACGATTTTTTGCCCAGCTTTAATGTGAGAGTTAAAGGATAAATCCTCATCAAATAGCACTCCTAGATTTCTAACAATTGTACTTGGTGCCAGACTAATGCCATCTATGGCAGTTAAATCACTAGAAAAGGATTCTCTTAGGTGACGGAGCCCAGCACAATAATCTCTGTCTTGTCTGAGTTAAGAAGAAGAAAATTTTTGGGCATCCAGGTTCTGATGTCAATTAAACAGGCATCTAGTTTATCTAAGTGGTTTGTCTCACCTGGCTTTAGTGATACATAAAGCTGTGTATCATCAGCGTAGCAGTGAAAATTAACAGAGTATTTCCTCATGATATCACCAAGGGGAAGCATATATATAGAGAAGAGAATTGGACCTAGCACTGAACCTTGAGGAACCCCGTAACTTACTTTAGTGTACACAGAGGACTTGTTGTTCACATGTACAAACTGATATCTATTAGATAAGTAGGACTTAAACCAGTTTAAGGCAGTCCCTGTAATCCCAAGTAACATCTCTAATCTCTGTATAAGAACATCATGATCAATGGTGTCGAAAGCAGCACTTAGATCTAACAAAACAAGAACAGAGAGCAGTCCTTCATCTGAAGCTGAAAGTAGATCATTGGTTACTTTAACTAGAGCAGTCTCTGTGCTGTGATGAGCTCTAAATCCTGACTGAAAGTCTTCAAACAGGCTATTGTCTTGAAGGAAGTCACCTAGCTGATCAGCTACCACTTTCTCCAGGATCTTTGAGGCAAATGGAAGGTTAGAAATAGGCCTGTAGTTAGCTAATGTTCCTGAATCGAGGTTAGGTTTTTTAAGGAGGGGTTTGATTACTGCTGTTTTAAAAGACTGTGGTATGTAGCCTGTTGATAGATATATTTACTGTCTCCAGCAACAATGGACAAACTAGAGGAAAGACCTCCTTGAACAGTTTAGTTGGAATCGGGTCTAAAAGGCAGGTTGATGATTTAGAGGAAGAGACGAGAGAGAATTTAGCTCCTGAAGGCTAATCGCAGAGAAACTGTCTAACTCAGGTCTGACTACTACTACATTTAAAGGTAGGGCAGGGTCGGCTGGAGATAAAGAGTTGCTAATTTTATCTCTAATTTTCAGAATTTTATCATTGAAAAAGTTCATAAAGTCCTCACAGCTCAGGGCTAGAGGAATCACAGGCTCAATAGAGCTCTGACTCTGTGTCAGCCTGGCTACAGTGCTGAAAAGGTATCTGGGGTTGTTTCTATTTTCTTCAATAAGTGAGGAGTAGTAGGCAGCTCGAGCATGTTTTAAGGCTCTCATGTAGTTATTATGACTCTCTCGCCAAAGTATACGTGACTCTTCCCTTTTATCAGAGCGCCACATTCTCTAATTTACGGGTTGTTTGTTTAAGTGTACGAGTTTCTGAGTTAAACCAAGGAGCTGTCCTCTGATGTTTAATACTTTTTTGTCTCAGTGGGGCAATTGAGTCCAAAGTGGATCTTAGTAGACTGGCTGAGTCATCAACAAACTGATCCAGCTGAGTGGGGCTAAAGCTAATATCACAGTCATCAGTTGGCCAATTTATCGAGGTTAAGGCAGTAGGAATGGCTTCTTTGAATTTAGCCATGGCACCACTGGACAGATTTCTACTGCTCACAATTCTGCTGCAAAACACAGAATCTTCCAGGAGGATGCTAAAAGTTACCAAGAAGTGGTCAGATAAAAATGGATTTTCAGGAAAAACTTTCACTTCATTAATATCGAGGCCATATGCTAAAACCAAATCAAGAGTGTGATTAAATTGATGGGTAGCTTCATTAACAGACTGAGTAAAGCCAACTGAGTCTATTAATGACATAAAAGCTGAGCTAAGACTATCACTGTCTTTGTCGACATGTATATCAAAATCACCTACAATGATTATTTTATCAGAGCTAAGGACTAAGTTTGATATGAACTCAGAGAATTCTGATAAGAATTCAGAGTATGGGCCCGGATGACGGTAAATTATCACAAACAGGACTGTCTGGCCGGTTTTTGAATCAGTATGAGATAAGTTTAGAGTAAGGCTTTCAAAAGAAGTATATTTAGCCTTTGGTCTGTGATTGATTTGGAGACAGGAATGATAAATAGCTGCTACACCACCACCACGGCCTGTGTCGCGTGGTATATGAATATTTGAGTGACTGGGGGGAGTGGACTCATTTAAACTGACATATTCCTCCTCACACAGCCATGTTTCAGTGAGACGGAATAAACAATCTGATTTTCTGATGTAAGGTTGTTCACCAGTAAAGATTTGGACCTCAGTGATCTAATATTTAAGAGACCACATCTGATTCTCTGATGTTTTAAAGCCACTACATTTGAAGGTTTTATTTTAATCAGATTTCTATGGTTGACACCTCTTTTATTTGTTTTTGTGTTAATATCTAAGTGAGCTTTGGGTCGGGGAACTGACACAGTCTCTATGGAATAATGTTTATCACTATTACAGAAGCCATAGCAGTTATCTAAGTGATGAACACAGCTGTCATAACAGTAATGGCAGGAAAACTGTCTTAGAGCAAGCGCAGAGGAGCGTGGAGGACTGCAGCTCTGCAACATGGTCTCATCTCTGAGAGGTCATAAGAGTGACTCTGCCATGTTTTTGACAGGAGAGATGCCATCTCTTCCTATCAGGCCAGGTTTTCTCCAGAAGGTTGACCAATTGTCAGTGAAGCCCACATCGCTTGCTGGACACCACCTCGATAGCCAGCGGTTGAGTGATGACATGCGACTATACATGTCATCACTGGTCAGACAAGAATAACTAAAGACCATATAAGGCAGTAGGTCAGCTCATGAGGAAGATCTTTGTGATCTGCTGAAGTGTTTCTTGAAATGTGATTGGTTCAGCCGCGTATTGAGTCAGACCGAAAACGAGAGATGAAAAAGATGAAGAAAAGACAGATGCCGCCAGAAAAAGCGGAAAACGTATGGCTCGGGAAAAAAAATGTAAGAGAAGATGCAGCCAAATGCGCCAAACTTTCAGATCTTTTCCGCCACAGTGGGGTCCTCACTGGGGCGGAAAACATCCGGATGGTGGCCCAGGTCTGTGACGATGCGGGACCGAGCACGGCTACAGCAGGTAGACATGCAGGTAAACATGCACTGTCTGCTGCAGCGACATGGTGCTACATCATCTCAACCACACAAACGCAGCGATTTCACCCATAAATGGAGATTAACGGCTATTTTAAACCGATAAAAAGTGGTTGTAAACAATAATTGTCCACATGTAACGGGCTATACTTGCACTTAAGAGTGTTTCCCATACATTTGTTAACTAGTGATGATTATTTTTTTATTATTATTTAGTTTCAAATCTGCATTTGCTTCTTCTGGACCATTTGACTGTGCTTGCTTATAATGCTCTTCTGTGCTATTATAAATTTTTCTGAACTCCACCATAGACTGGGCATGACATTTCAGGCCTCAGAGGTGAAGGTTTACAGCTTTGCCATTCTGTATGAACAGAGATAATTCTGTGGTGTGGACAGAATTGTCTCTGACAAAAATATCCACTAAATACATCCATAAAATAATCCATATATGCGTAGTCCAGATAATTGTTCGAGCACAGACAGAAAAGCCATACATTATAAATCATTGATTTTCTTTGCAAATAAAAAATGAAGTCCAGGCTTTATTATAACATTTATTATTAGGATTTATTGAGGGAGAGCATGAAAGTGAGGCAGCATTAGGTGCACAGGCAGAGCACTTTCAGTCACCTTAAACTGATCAAGACTTATCTGCACTCAAAAATGAGCTTAGTCTCGCCTCTCAAGCCTGGCATTACTTTTCACTGAGAGAGAGATGTCTGGGAAGACTAACTTGGACAAGGTTGTTGATACATTTGGAAGAATGTAAAAAAGAAAAACACATCTCAAATAATGACAGTTAATGAGAGGTTGTATTCAGTATTTTACATTTTTTTAATTTTACTTTTTTTCTGTCTATTCTTGTGTGCAATGCGGCATGCCAAATATGCAGGCCCCTTTGACACATATGAAAACCCATGTGGAATACATCCCAGCTACACCACTGGTTTCTACCGAGAGTGACCATCAGAGAGAGAGAGAGACGTAACTCAAATATAAATCATGGTTTTCACAGTAATTCGTTAACCTCTGTTTTTAAAACGCTCTTCACAAATCAGGTATTTTTTTATCATTATTATTATTATTATTATTATTATTATCAGGGTATTTTTATTGTTTTTATTATTTTTATTATTATTATTCCCGCTCATATGTCATAAAGAGGCAGGGCTTCCAACTTTCGTAGTCTGGCTGGGGCAAACCAAAGAGAGTTTTTAGCCCCCAGTGCAGAATGAGGGGTGGGGGGGGGGGGAATCATCAGCCAACTTTGTTTTCGGCTTCTGCGGGGACATGTTCCTCTTAGAGCACATGGATCCCAACACTGTACTGCGGTAGTGAAAGGCTGACAAATAGTCTCATGGATTTGGCATAATGAACAGATTACTTTACAAAACATCGGCACACAGTGGAGCCCAAAGTGCTTCCACACAGTGCTGCCCGGACAATGTTGTTGTTTGCTTGAAGTGGCTTCACCTGTCCTCCATTTCCTTAAAGTTTCTTCTTAGTTTGTTTGATTCCAGCAAGCAAGATGTAGCTCTAGTTGAGATCAAGGTAGCACTGGTCTATTGAGTTCACTGATCCAGACACCCTAATGTGCTGTTCAACTTTATATTTTACATTCAAATGTTTCTTTACAGTTAAAGTACAGATTTCTACCTTCAAGCTTGTACAGGTATTTCAGTGTAGGATCATGGCCCTAGTAGACATACTTGTGGTTTATCTCATAGTATTTGATGTTTGATGAGAAGGAATGTGCAGTGTTGCTGATTTTTATGTGTATATCTATGTTTTCCCCTCAGATGTCCAGCAGCTGTTGATGAGTAAAGAACATCCTGTCCCTGTGAAGATTGAGGAAGAAGAAGAAGAAGAGAAGCCTCAGTCTGTGCAGCTTTTTCAGATAGAAACCAGTGCCGTAGAAGAGGATTGTGGATTTGAAGATGTGGAAATGGAGCCTGTTCCAGAGACAGAGATAGAGGTCAAGACTGAAGACTCCTCTGAAGCTGAGACTGATAAAAGCAATGAATGGAGAGAGAACAGAGACAATCAGCCAGATTTGAAGAGTATGAAAACAAATCTGGTGAGATGGAGACAGCCTGATAAGACACTTTCAATTCACAGTGGAGAAAAATTCTTCAGCTGTTCTGAATGTGGGAAATCATTTAGCAAGAAAGTCAATTTGTCCAGACATATGTTGACCCATACAGGAGAGAAACCCTTCAGCTGTTCTGAGTGTGGGAAATCATTTAGACATCATACCTCTCTCGCAAGTCACAAGTTGACCCATACAGGAGAGAAACCCTTCAGCTGTTCTGAGTGTGGGAAATCATTTAGACAGAATAATAATCTGTACAGTCATATGTTGATTCATAGAGGAGAGAAACCCTTCAGCTGTTCTGAGTGTGGGAAATCATTTAGACATCATACCTCTCTGGCAAGTCACAAGTTGACACATACAGGAGAGAAACCCTTCAGCTGTTCTGAGTGTGGGAAATCATTTAGAGAGAAAAACAATCTGGACAAACACATGTTGATTCATACAGGAGAGAAACCCTTTAGCTGTTCTGAGTGTGGGAAATCATTTAGACGGAACATCTGTCTGGACAGCCACAAGTTGACCCATACAGGAGAGAAACCCTTCAACTGTTATGAGTGTGGGAAATCATTTAGACATAATTACTCACTGGCTAGACACGTTTTGACTCATACAGGAGAGAAACCCTTCAGCTGTTCTGAGAGTGGGAAATCATTTAGACATAATAACTCTCTGTCTAGCCACATGTTGACTCATACAGGAGCGAAACCCTTCAGCTGTTCTGAGTGTGGGAAATCATTTAGACAGAAAAACAAACTGCACAGACACATGTTGACTCATACAGGAGCGAAACCCTACAGCTGTTCTTAGTGTGGGAAATCATTCATTTCCAAACAGATTCTGGAAAGACACAGCATCAGAGAGAAACCTTTCAACTTTTCTGAGTATGGTTCAGAATTATGACACAAACAAGCTCTAATCACTCACATGTTGACTTCTAACAGAGAGAAACCCCTCAGCTGCCATCTTTGTGAAAATAACTTTTACCATTCTTAAATCATTTACAGGAAAGAAAGTTTGGCTGCACGTTTCAAGGTCCTCAACAATATCTGGTTATTTGGGTTTTCCTTTTAAGTTGTTCTGCTTATCATGGACTCAGGAATGAGGCAAGAAATGCAATGGAAAAGAGAGGAGGTGTTTCCCTTTGAAGACCAGGGGCCTGTACTACGAAGCTGGATTAAGTCATCCAGGATAACTCTGCGACAACTCGCTGAACTTCACCGGATCTCCGTCATCCAGATCTGCTGTACTACGAGGCTCGTTATCAACTTGATAAGTGAATACGGCTGGGATCTGTGCACGCTCACATAAATGGTGTGGTTAGCAGCCCCAGAGCATTTTCCACAATGGAGAAGAGAGCAGCCTACTTCACGGCAGAGGAGCAGTAAATAATCCTTCAAAAGAATGAGGAGTACTGCAGTATTATCCAGGTCAGGAGCAACACGGCTGTAGCCGCGAGAAGCCGGAGGGATTGCCGGCACATTTTCCTACATTTTCCAGAAACACAAATCGCTTAAAATGTAATAAAGAACTCTTCCACATTAAACCAAAATTATGTAATTAAATAGTCTTTAAAACGGTGATGAATAATTATATTTTTTTATATTAAAAATAATATAATTGATCTAAATACAATATTTAATTTCACTTTTAGTGTACTTTGGATCTAAAACAACATTTGTCCCACTGTCATGATCCACTGCTATTGGACAGTGTAAAACATTTCCTCTTTTTTGTTAATTAAAATAATAAATGGACAGTGTTGATAACACTGGGATCTATGAATGAAATTAAACGTAAATTAGATATTTAAAAATATTACTACAAACTAAATTATGACCCTCAGTTTCATGGTGTTACTCCCAAAATTTGGAGATCATATTACATTAGACAACATTTAAGATATGATGATTACTTATGTAATTGTAATTGAACTTTAAACCAAAATGATTGTTACTTGACTTTATCCATAATAAAGTTCAGTACAATGATCAGCATGTGTTGTCTTTTCTCAGAAGTAAACATCCTTGGATCAAACGTTATCACTGATACTGAGAAATAATGTCAAATAGTTTGAATTAACCAAGTTACTGTTTTATTTCATGGAGTTTTGTCAGCTGTCTTCAGATGTTGTGATATGTGCCTTTAGATTAATTGTATTGCATTCATGAATCTTGTGATTGTAACCTAAAATATGTTAACACCAATGACAGAAATTACATAAAAATACTTACAAGAAAGATTTTTCTATGTGTCCATTATTGTTGCTAAAACATCATGGTCAACATACTAATAAATACTCTACATTTGTCTAAACGAATTAATTTTTTCACTTGTTTGACCAGGAAAATCACATTCATATTTTCAAAATGACCTTAGTGCATTATTTGCACTAGCAGGTCACAGATGTATAGAAATCCCTCCTGTGAAAATCTGTACCTCCTGTAGAAGATTTCTTCTGGTAAATCAAGCGGATTACTTCGGTCACGTTAAAAACGCTCCCGACGAAGCGCTCCTCTTACAATTTGCGCACCGACATTAACCGGTTCCGGCAGAAATGGGCAAGCCTAGACAGCAAATTGGTGACTGTGAGGTCTTTAATGCCCGCCCAGAGAACCGATTGGTCAGCGGGTGGTCTGTCACACCCCGTGAGCTCTTATCCTGGAACTTAACCTGCTCCGACCAGGTTTATGGCGTTCAGCATCAGTTACCGGGCAACGTGTCTGGATAAAAAGAGATCCACATTCGTAGTGCGGAAAATCCAAACTTATCCAGGAACTTATCTCTAAGAGCTAATCCAGCCGTAGTTCAGGCCCCAGGGTGCGAGAATTCCTCCTTCTCAATCCTCACTCTCCCCCTCTCTCTCGGCCTTCCTGCTCTGCTGCTCTGTGTGGAGGTTCCTGAAGCCTTACTGCTGCAGCTCTACACCTGTGTCCAGGTACTCCTTATCAAAGCTCCTTAATTAACAAGCTCCCTACTCTGTGGCTCACCTGCAGTTGTCAGTGGTTTCCTCTTCTGGTGTGGTTTGTTCTGGCCTTTTCTCCTCAGCTCTCCACATTAACTCAGCACTGCACTGGCCTTAAGTTTTTGCAGCTCCCACCTGGAGCTTAGCTTGTGTTGGTGATTTGCTTTGGATGTATTTCAACTTTGTGATACTTAGCATTTTTATCTGCTCCCTTTTTTACAGTGCTTCTCCACAAGCCCTGACCACTGTGTACATCTGTATATACTCACCGCTGTCACTGGACACTGTTGTTTTTCCATCTGCCTTGTATTGTCCGAACAATAAAGTCACTATCAACTTTTACCTGCCTCCTCCTTGAAGATTTTGGGTCCAACATTAAAAACTGAAGGGATAATTCCTTAACACAGAAGATCACCAATTGAGCAGATAAGAGGGCCAGCCTTGAACATTTTTATAAAATAAAATACTACAGCATCGTTATTTTTGGCTCAGTCAACATATTATGGTATTCAAATTTTTGTCCTCCTCTAAACTGTGTGACACTTTTAAAAATGAGATGAGTCCTTATCACCAGTGCTGCTGCCAGGCACGTGTGAGCAATGAGTGCCATGGGCCTCGAGCTACCCCACTACTAAAAACCCTAAACTATCCCTTTGGTGCTTATCCCATTTATGCCCAAATTTTTTTCTGAGTTGTAAGGCATATAATTTTATCAGTTGACTCCCTCTGAATCATGTTATGTATTTCTTTTTTCCATTTTGTACTTTGTTTTAAAGGTCCAGTGTGTATTATTAAATGCTAAACGAAAAAATATAAAATAACAGACTTGGTAAAAATGGAATATATTATTTTAAAGTATATTTAAAGTAGTTTCTAATCAGCCTTAAAAAATTAATGTTTTGTTTTCGTTACCTTAGAAGAAGTCATTTATATCAATCTAGGAGTGGGTCGCCCGTTTATGGGGGGCTCCATCTTGCGTCGCCATCTTCTCCACCGTAACCCAGAACGGACAAAAATACGCTTTCGCGTTTTTTTTCCACCCCTACCGGAAATGCACAGTTGTGAAACAGACGAAGAAGAAGAGAGTGATTACCAAGCAGCTGTGCCAATACAAACAAACATGGAGGACCACACGTACAATTTGCCATCAGTGGAGCGTGAAACTTTGTCAAAGAAACGAAAACGCCGTGAAGCCTAACGCAATCAGGACAGGCTGAGACATAAAAAACAGGGTCAACATCGGCGCTGCCTTTCCCAGATGGAAGTCCCTGAAGGATAAGTTTGCAGACAGACGCAGAAGTTGCCTGTTTTTTGCTGGACAGGTAAGACTAAGTGTCGAATTGTACTCTTATATGGAGCCGAATTTATTTGTTTACTTTTGGGAGAAGTCGGGGTAAGACGCAGAGAATGTATCTGCTATGAGAGGCTTATTTCACGGCCACAAACAACTTTCTGTGGACAGAAAACATCGTCTGATAACTAAGCTATATAGCGCTGTTGATGTGACAAAGATAAAGATTTTCAACGTACTCCTTAATTTTATTGTTTGCTCCTAATTTGTTATTTAGGAGCACATGTACACATTGGTACAGTGTACTTTTTAGGATACTTCGGTCTCAGGAAAACCTCTGTGTCATTTCAGGCTTCAAAATGAAGGTCATCAGACAAAATACTGGAAAAATGGACTCAAATAAAAAACAGCCTCAGGTCGTAACAATATCATAATCATCATAATATCATACATGCCATGTCGTCTTGAGACGGCATCCGGTAAAAAAATCAGCCACTAGCAAACTTCCCATTTTCAAAATAAAAGCATTCTTCATTATCTCCTATTAGTTCTTTAACGCTTTTGTAAATTAGGCTCTTGTTTTGGAGCCGACCGGAAGTTTCTTCGATAGCATACTGGCCCGCTTAACAGAATGTCCAAAATACCGAAATGAAATTTGTATCTGTGCGTTTCATGGCTCAAATGACCACATTTTGGTATTCTACGTGGTGACTTTCTCGCCTAAAATACTCTCTGAACTTTCAAATGTGGTGAATCAACAGAGATATTTGATAGCTTGGCAGCTGGAAACACTCGTTGACAACGCCATGTTGAAAAACGCTTTTAGTGCTTGGAGGGCCACCGTAGCTCAGGGTTGCTCCCAAAGGAGGGGGATCGCCGGAGTGCTGCAATCTCAAACCTCAACTTTAGATGTCGCTAAAAAGTACACACTGGACCTTTAAAGAAAATAGCATTTTTATGACTGGCAACAATTGTTGCCGGTGTAGTCACATAGCTTGTACCTAGGTCACTGTGTTAAAGTCCTGCAGCATGGACAGGACCTCTGTTACAGAGTACCCAAGGAAAGAATAACATACATAATAAATTTGTATTTTGGCCTGTTATTTTATGAAAATTGTGTGTGTGTGTGTGTGTGTGTGTGTGGGGGGGCATATGAATGGCCATTGGCTATGATAAGTGTGTGTCAAGAAAGGTGCACTTCCAACTGCACATCACATCATCATTTTTGACTTTTTATCACATTATTATGACTTTGTATGTATTTATTTATTTGTAGTTCCCTGATTTCCTTTTTTTAAGTTGCAGAAACGGTTTTCCATACTGATGTTAGTTGACAGAGAAAGATTGCTTAGCAAATGGCAAGAAACTTTACGGTAACGTATCAAAATCCTACAGGCACAGGGGCCTGTACTACGGTTGGATTAAGTCATCCAGGATAACTCTGCGACATCTCTCTAAACTTCACCGGATCTCCATCCGGATCTGTCAGACCACGAGGCTCAAGTTATCAACTCGATAAGTGAATCCGGCTGGGATCTATGCGCGCTCACATAAAATGGGCGTGGTTAGCGGCTCCGGAGCATTTTCCACAATGGAGAAGAGAGCAGCCTACTTCACCACGGAGGAGCACCATCCTGCAAAAATACGAGAGAGTATCGTAGTAGGCTATTATCGAAAATTGTGTGTGTGTGTGTGTGTGTGTGGGGGGGGGTATCAGAAACACAAATCGCTTAAGATGTAGAGAACTCGTCCACATTAAACCAAAATTATGTAATTAAATAGTCTTTTAAATGGTGATGAATAATTATCTTTTTTATTTTAAATGTAATATTATTAGCCTAAATATAATATTTAATTTCACTTTTAGTGTACTTTGGATCTAAAATAACATTTGTCCCACTGTCATGATCCACTGCTATTGGACAGTGTAAAACATTTCCTCTTTTTTGTTAATAAAAATAATAAATGGACAGTGTTGATAACACTGGGATAAATCTATGAATGAAATTAAACGTAATTCAGATATTTAAAAATATTTCTTCAAACTAAATTCTGTCCCTCGGTGTCATGGTGTTACTCCCAAAATTTGGAGATCATATTACATTAGACAACATTTAAGATATGTTGATTACTTATGTAATTGTAATTGAACTTTAAACCAAAATTATTGTTACTTGACTATATCCATAATAAAGTTCAGTACAATTATCAGCATGTGTTGTCTTTTATCAGAAGTAAACATCCTCGGATCAAACGTTATCACTGACATTGAGAAATAATGTCAAATAGTTTGAATTAAACAAGTTACTGTTTTATTTCATGGAGTTTTGTCAGCAGTCTTCAGATGTTGTGATATGTGCCTTTAGATTAATTGTATTGCATTCATGAATCTGTGATTGTAACCTAAAATATGTTAACACCAATGACAGAAATAACATAAAAATACTTAAAATAACGATTTCTCTATGTGTCCATTATTGTTGCTAAAACATCATGGTCAACATACTAATAAATACTCTACATTTGTCTAAACGCAATTAATTTTTTTTCACTTGTTTGACCAGGAAAATCACATTCATATTTTCAAAATGACCTTAGTGCATTATTTGCCACGAAGGCTCCAGCAGGTCACAGATGTATAGAAGTCCCTCCCGTGAAAATCTGTACCTCTCGTACAAGATTTCTTCTGGTAAATCAAGCGGATTACTTCTCTAAAAAAAAAAAAAACGCTTCCAGACAAGCGCCTTCTTACAATTCAAGACCGACATTAACCGGTTCTGGCAGAAATGGGCAAGCCACTTTCCAAGACAGCAAATTGGTGACTGTGCGGTCTTTTATGCCCGCCCGAGAGAACCGATTGGTCAGCGGGCGGTCTGTCACACCCTGTGATCTCTTATCCTGGAACTTAACCTGCTCCGACCAGGTTTATGCTCAGCATCAGTTACCGGGCAACGTGTCTGGATAAAAAGAGATCCACATTCGTAGTGCGGAAAATCCGAAACTTATCCAGGAAGTCATCTCTCTAAGAGCTAATCCAGCTTCGTAGTACAGGCCCCAGGTCTTGAATACCTGTGAATTTATTTAGCTTGGAAGAATACTCTCAGAGGACCTAAATGCACCAGTGTTCCTCATTCTACAATTTGAAATAACAAATTTATGAGAAATCCTGCAGACAGTGTTTTCCTTTAGTTAGTTACATGCTATGTGCCCACCGCAACTTTTGTTGCCACTCACAGAAATAAGCCCATGAACAAATAAATATTTATCCCAACTGGCAATGGATGAAAAAATATAGCTGAAATGAGCGATTTTTGCCCTATAAGGAGCTTCAGCGACATAATCTCTGCAAAATCGCTATTTCGCTATATTTTTTTTCATCCATTGCCAGTGTTATCATAAAGTCAGCTCATCTACCCTCTTCAGGTGGGTCAGCTGACCTGGTAAACAAACTTTTGATGACGCTATAGCCGCCGACACAAAGGTACAGCTACTTTTAGCCGGCATTGCTGAGCAACATGGCAGAATATTTATCTGATGCCAAAGAGTCAGACTACGACGACCGGTTTGAGTCTGAGTACACGGACGAGGAGCTCCATGAAAGAAGAATGTGGAGGGAGAGAGACGAACAGCTGGCTCGACAAAAACAAACAGGAGCACGTCCACGACTCAATGCTAACTGGTGTGCCCTTGTGGACAGTGTTCGCTATAGCAACAGAAGAGGAGTGTGTTTACTGCTCAGAGTGGACTTGAAACCGCTGACACGCTGTATGGATCTATCCAGGAATATATGTCTGACTACTCTGGAGGATTTTCTGCAATGACAAACCGGCTGAGGTAGAGAAGAGCGATTTTGCAGAGATTACGCCCCGCTGAAGCTCGCTGCTCCCAGACGGCACGGCTACATCGGTTGGATCTAAATAACTTCTGAAGGACTCCGAGCTGCACGATGTTTGTCTGAGTGAGTATATGAGCATGCACAAACCTAAAAATAAGGTCCAGGTGTCAAAATACCAGAGTTTCCCTTTAATAATCATAAATATGTTTTGGGGGAAAGCATTACAAATGTATGAAAATGACCTCTTTCCAGGACAATTTGCATCCTCCATGTCTTCCACCAAAAGGAGCCGGAAGCAGATGATGTCATGTGAGAGGAACTACTTGAAAACTATATTTTATAATCTGAAAACTTTATCCAAGTTGTCTACTAACACATAAGTGCAAAAAGTTGCATTACTAGTGCTGACATTTTTTGTTGTGAGTAGAAAATGACAGTGATACACTTCGGCAACAATTGTTGCCGGTGGAGCAAAATGGGTTAATAGTTGAGGTTACTTCACCTGATGGGTGGTAGTATTAAAGCCTCATGCTGGTTTGTCCATATCACATCCAGAAGAAGAAAAGAAGAATGAGGACCAAGGCCACACTAAACATATGATTCAACGTGATTGTTGATACCAGCTCATGTTTGAAATAAGGAATGCATGAGGGAGAATAATTAGGATAGACATTTCTTCATCATGGAAGGATCTGAAACACAAAGGCAGACAATAATGTCATATTCAGTGATCAGTGACACCTGGAGGCCCTGCAGCAGGAGTGGAGAGAAGAAAAGACCAAGTAAAGCTTCTTCCTATGTGCCTGTGTGGGTTTCCTCTGGGCTTCCTTCTTTCCTCTCACAGACTAAAATCAGAGTGCTCAGGTTAAAGCTATGGTCTACGATTTGGAAGCTTTGTACATTTTGTAGTCTAAGTTTTGTATTGTTTTAATTTGAAGGATAATTTATTTTGCACCAGCAGTAATATTTATTTATTTTTCTTGTATTATTATTATTGTTATCATTTTTATTATGAGTATTATTATGATTATTATTATTATTAGTATTATGATTCTTCCTCTGCTTATTATTAATACAATTCGAAGTGTCAATACTTTGTTCTTGTAGAATAATATTCTTTAGTCAGCCCCCAGAGCAACCTTTTGTTCCTGCATGTTATGTGTACACAGGGGACTGTTTTGAAGGTAACACAAAAAAAAAAACTAGAGAGCGAGATGCATTAGTGCTACTGTCGCTATTGGAAACAATAAAGTCCAGATAAAGAACCCTGTAGCCCGATTCTTACTCACAGCCCGGAGACTGGAGACTCCAAATCCTGGGGTTACAGACTGGTGGCAGCGTGTTTTTTTCTACATATTATTGCCGGAGCCAAGGCAAACAACTACGTACGGCGGTGAGTGATAAGCCCGACGTGAACGCGCGCACAGGGCCCGGAGCTTCAGACTTTTTTTTTTTTTGTATGAACTGTTGAAAGACATAACAAACAGTAACAAACAAGGAAGCCTCCTCACCGCCTGTTTCTAAGTTGGACAGTAGACTAATTACAGCATGTCGGTTGCATCTTTTGTGGACGATATTGTGGAGAAAGAAAGCGACGGCGAAACTAGCTTGCCACCGGATTGTGCTAACAACGAGGACACAGCGGCGCCAAATGACGCCACTACGGTGATACCAAGCAACAACACGAAACGAGTTATTCACTACAGAGTGGAGCTGCCTCCGTCCTTTCATGGAGATGGTAAGGACAAGGAAAGTTTTTCCCTGTGGAAAGCTAGATTGGAATTTGCAGTTAAGGCTTGTGCAGATGGTCAACAGCAAGATATAGCCACTATTCTTCCTACTAGACTGAGTGGGGATGCTTTGGCATACTGGCTATCTTTGCCTCCAGATATTCAGCAGAACTATGAACAGTGTGCGCCAAATTAAATGATGTTTTTGGGAGGAAGGAATTCCTTCTACATTTCCAGACTTTTGTAAATGCAAGGCAGCGCCTGCCAAAGGAGCCTTTGGAAGTTTATGCAGCTGAAATAACAAGGCTTGTGCTTGAGGCATTCCCCAACTACAGTGTGCCAGCCATAGCCATGGAACGTTTTAGGTGGTTCATCGCTGGTATGGACCCAGTTCTACAAGCAAAATGTCATGAGTATGGTGCCACTACATTGGAGGAGGCTTTAGCTATTGCATGCAAGTGCATCACCTCGGGGCGCTCCACAGCGTCGACTCGAGTAGCCTACCAGCTGAGGTTTTTAAGTGTTCATTGTTCATTGTGATTGTCCCAACGTGTGATAAGTGAAAGAGTGGGTGATTATACATCAAGAAAACAGTAAATCGAGTATGGGATCGATTTGGATACTCCTGGCGCTTTTATGCGCATTTTCTCTTGGACTAAATGCGTGTGGACAATACCTGAGTCATGGCATCAGTCCCAGCAGGATATCCTTCAGTCGGGAAACTTTGCTGTCCCTACAATCACACTCGCATGGCGTGGTGCCAGAAAACATACCGACTGAACTTTGCAGAGTAAAAAAGAGGACAAGTCGTCGGAAAAGAGGAAGAAGTGGAGTGCGCCGTAGGATCAGGAAAATGAGCCTTGATGACCGCCGCAAACTTCCTCCGCTGCCAACAGTCCTTCTCTCAACCTGCAGTCCATCTGAAACAAGCTGGATGAGGTGGAAGCCTGGGTGAAGCTCACACCAGAGGGAAAAGAAACTTGTCTCCTTGCATTCTCTGAAACTTGGCTCAGCGAAACAGACCGGGATGAGGAGCTGTCATTAAGTGGGTTCGGAAGCCCACTTCGGCTGGACCGGTCGGCTGAGATTACAAATAAGCGACGGTGGAGGGGTGTGCTTCTACGTTAATCAAAAGTACTGTAATACCGTCATAATACGAGAAAGCATATGCACCCCTGACATTGAACTACTGACCATCTCTCTCCGTCCGTAGACATTTGCCACGGAGTTTCAGCAGTTATTTTTCACTGTTGTTTACATTCATCCATGTGCTGACGCAGCCGCACAGCTGATCGCTGACGTCACACACAGACTGGAGTCGATTTGCCCAGACGCCCCCAAATTTATCCTCGGCGATTTTAATCACTGCCAGCTACAAAAGACTCTTAAAACTTATGAACAATATGTGTCTTGTGTCACCACACTAAAGAACTCCACGATCGATCTGTGTTATGGCTCTGTAGGGGGTGCTTATGAATCTCTCCCCATGTCTTCCTTCGGTGCATCATACCACAGCAGTGTTTTTCTAGTTCCTGTGTATAAACCAGCGTTCAAACGCATAAAACCAGAGGAGAAAATCGCGAAGTGCTGGTCTGAGGACAGTATCCAAACTCTCCAGGGCTGCTCTGATTGTACAGACTGGGAATGTTTTTATGGTGCTGTTAAAGACATAAATGAATTGACTGAAACAATCTCATCATATATTAAGTTTTGTGTGGACTCTATAATCCCTACCAAGAAGGTGGTTAAATATCCCAATAATAAGCCTTGGGTAACAAAGGAACTTAAATTTATCATCAACAAAAAGAAACGGACCTACTTTATAGGGGATCCTCAGGAGAGAAAGACTTCATCAAGAGAAGTGCGAAATGAAATAAGGAAGGCAAAAGAAAAATACAGAGATAAAACTGAAACGCAATATAGCAGTGGCAACCTTCAAGCAGCATGGCAAGGTATAAAAACGATGGCAACCATCAATCACCATGTTGATGAGAGGAAGCAACCCATTAAATTAAATGGGGTAAATAACTTGGAATCACCAGATGCTTTTAATTCATTCTTTTCTCGTTTTGAAGCTGATCATTCTGAAAAACTTCTCTCGCTTAAACATTCACTTGTACCAGGAAATGATATTGTGATAACTCAGGAATCTGTCACTAATTTATTAAAAAAGGTTAACATAAGGAAAGCAACAGGTCCTGATGCTATCTGTGGACGCACACTGCGTTACTGTGCTGAAGAGCTTAATGGGGTTTTTTGTAAATTATTCCAGATGTGTGCCAATTGTGGTCAGATACCCACAATTTGGAAAACATCGACCATTATACCTATTCCTAAAATTAAAAATGCCAAGGAGTTGAGTGACTTCAGACCAGTTGCACTTACTTCTCTGGTTATGAAAATCTTTGAAAAGGTTATAAAAGATATGGTGGTCTCCTTATTGATGGCAAATTGGACCCCTTACAATTTGCCTATCAGGCTGGCAAGGGTGTTGACGATGCCAAACTTTTTATTCTGGATAGAGTGTATAAGCACCTGGAGAAACCAAAGTCACATGCAAGGATTTTATTTGCTGACTTCTCTTCTGCTTTTAATAAGATGCAGCCTCACATTTTAATTGACCACCTTGATTCTTATTTTAAATTACCTGCTCAGGTCTTAATGTTGCTGTTAGACTTTTTAACAGACAGAACCCAGCAAGTATTGGTAAATGGACACATGTCCAGTGCCAGATTTTCGAGCACAGGCTCACCCCAGGGTTGTGTCCTATCACCCTTGTTTTTTATCATGTTCACAGACAGCTGCAGAACATCACAGGAAGGCAGTTATATCGTAAAATTTTCTGATGACACTGCCCTCCTTAGTCTTCTTCAAGGCCAAAACTCAGGCCATGGTCAGGCCTTACCTGCCTTTGTAAAATGGTGTGAGGATCATTTCTTGGATTTAAATGTACTAAAACCAAGGAGCTTTTCATAGACTTCAGGCAGAACAAGGACATGCCAAAAAAAAGCATCATCCATAACCAAGAGGTAGAAATTGTCGACTCCTACAAATATCTTGGCACTGTGTTTGATTCACAACTTAAGTTCGACATAAACACTGAGCTGACTGCCAAACGAGGCCAACAAAGAATTCACTTGATGCGGAAACTAAATTCTTCAATGTCTGTGACAAAATTTTGCAAAATTTTTACCACTCTTTAATCGATAGCCTTTTAACATTTTCTTTTATCTGCTGGTATAACGGGCTGTCTGTGAAAGACAAGAACATCTTAAACAGCATCATCAAAGTGTGCTAGGAAAAATGATATTGTGAGTAACTCAGAGGGACTCTGGGCACTAATCTGGGAGGAACAGGTAGCTCAAAAAGCAAAGAGAATTATCAGCCAACTAGATCATATGTTCTGTCAAAAGAATTTTCTCTTATGCCTTCAGGCAGACGTTATAATGTGCCCCAAAGTAAAACTAATCGCTACTCAAAATCTTCATTCTCTGCTATTAAGCTCCTAAATACAGACTGCACTCACTTTAAATGACTATTTCTAGAGGATATTATTTATTTCTTGTCTCATCTGCTTTCGCTGTTTTTAGAGTTTATGTACATGTATGTGTATGTATGTGTATGTATATATATATATATATATATATATATACCTATATATATATAAATATACATATATATGTATATAAATATACATATATATGTATGTATATATATATGTATATATATGTATGGATTCTCTTTTTATTATTATTGTTTTTATCTTACCTTGTTTTTATCTTGACCACGATTTGCACATGTACTTATAATGTCCGACATGTCCAGGTCCCATGCCTGCTTAAATATGTTTCCTTGATGATTATTTATTATTATAAAACCAAGGAGGCCCTATTGCGCTAGGATTATTCTTTTATGTTTTTGACTGACTGTTTGAATGCATACTCACTGGGAAGCTACAAATGAATTGCCCCTTGTGGGATAAATGAAGTTGTCTGAATCTGAATCTGAATCTGAAAGTGGGAAGCAGCCCAGGAGTATGGGAGGCCGTTTAGACAAAACGCATTAAAAACCTGCACACACACTCACAATGGATTCACACACACACTGACGACTGGCACATATGGACGAAACAAGGAAAAACACATCAAAAATCAGCACATACACCCACAGTTTACACACACTCACACAGGTAATGGGTATTTACACACTAAATAAAAAGCTAAACACAGTAAAAAGCTCCACACTCATCAAAGTGTGCTACAAAATTAGGCACATACACACTAAAGATATGCACACACAACTGCATGCACACACACACTGAGTGTGAACACAAACTGATAATGGGTATATAATGTACATACATGATAAACATATTCACACACTCAAAAACCTGTGCACATGCACACATTATATACAGAGTATTTACATGGACCACTTTCAGAGGATGATTATTTCATGTCTGTGTCTCATCTGCTCTTACTGATCTTGAGTGTGTGTGTGTGTGTGTGTATGTGTATGTATATATATATATATATATATATATATATATCCTATATATATATAAATATACAGCTTGTTTAAATAGTCCGCCAATGGCACAGCTACTCCGACTTTGCTGTTTCAAAATATTTGTCTCTGCATTATAAATATTTCATAACCTATACTATAGAAACTTCACACTTGAAGACAATGACTTAATGTTCATCATTTTTGCGTAAATTAACCATCTGTCAGAACAAACCACCTCACTCGCTAGACAAATTAAGAGTTTCGTCATGTTTGCATGTATTTTATTCTGAAAGCTTGGACAGGAAGTCCGAATATCTGATACACATGGATGCACACTTGACTTCGATCATGACAGCATGACAGGTACCACCGGTAGACAAACCGAGGAGACTGTTTCAATTGTTTTTTCCCCCAAGGTAACGTTTTTACACTGTGTCACATTCTCGTGACTCTGAGCACGACGAGCCACAGAAGACATGGCACCAACAGTTCTGGTATGGTTTCACAGCTCGGTCCAGCTACCGGGCTCTGTTGGATTGACTGGATGCAGCACAGAACACGAACGAAGAAGTCACGTATTTCCTCAATATTAGCCTTATTGCACAAGGCTAAAAAATAAAAGTCCAAATGCAAGTAAAATCAACTTCTGTGGTGCCATATCTTCGATGACTACAACGTCACGGTGTAAAAACGTTACCTTGGGGGGAAAAACAATTGAAACAGTCTCCTCGGTTTGTCTACCGGTGGTACCTGTCATGCTTTCATGATCGAAGTCAAGTGTGCATCCATGTGTATCAGATACTAGGACTTCCTGTCAAAGCTTTCAGAATAAAATACATGCAAACATGACGAAACTCTTAATTTGTCTAGCGAGTGAGGTGGTTTGTTCTGACAGATGGTTAATTTACGCAAAAATGATGAACATTAAGTCATTGTCTTCAAGTGTGAAGTTTCTATAGTATAGGTTATGAAATATTTATAATGCAGAGACAAATATTTTGAAACAGGAAAGTCGGAAGTAGCTGTGCCATTGGCGGACTTTAAACAAGCTGTAAACAAGCAGTTTCAGGTGCCTTCCGGTTACACTGACAGGAGCTTCCGGGCACATTGAATTAATTTTACACTCACACCAACACACACACACACCCACACACACTCAAGATCAGTAGAGGAAGTTGACACAAACATGAAAGCGATCATCCCCTGTGTGGAAGGTGGTCCATGTAAATACTCTATATAATGTGTGCATGTGCACAGGTTTTCAGTGTGTGAATATGTTTATCATGTATGTAGCCATTGTCAGTGTGCGTGCATGAGCAGATGTGTGTGCATGTTTTTTGAATTTATATACCCATTATCAGTTTGTGTTCACACTCAGTGTGTGTGTGCATGCAGTTGTGTGTGCATATCTTTAGTGTGTATGTGCCTATTGTCGTTGTGAGTGTGGAACTTTTTAATGTGTTTAGCTTTTATTTATAGTGTGTAAATACCCATTACCTGTGTGAGTGTGTGTAAACTGTGGGTGTATGTGCTGATTTTTGATGTGTTTTTCCTTGTTTCGGTCCATATGTGCCAGTCGTCAGTGTGTGTGTGAATCCATTGTGAGTGTGTGTGCAGGTTTTTAATGCGTTTTGTCCTAAACGGCCTCCCATACAGGAGGCTATGCGGCTTCTTCCCCCACCTGCTCACATGCCAGCCAGCACACTGGGGACGTCCCACTCTGTCCCACAAGGTGAGCCTCTCTTTGCTATGGTATCCACAAAGCACAGTGTGTCACAATCAGAGCAATCTCCTGACCTTAAGAATGCAGTGAAACAGCTGTCAGAGGATGTCCGTGCACTCAGACTGGAAGTTACTCATCTGCAACAGCACCGTGACCGTTCTGCCACTCAGAGTTCTCACAGCACCCAGCCCTCCAGAGTCAGACCCAACTCTCCTGACTGGTCTTGGCATGAACGTGGCAGGGAAAAACAACGCCAGGGCCCCCTAGCTTGCCGGGTTTGTGGGTGGCACGCACACTGACCCATGCAAAAACAGGCATAATTTATGCAAGAGTAATGAACCCCACTAACAGTGATTGTCATGTACCATGTGACACTAGACTGGGAGATTTTACTCACTAGGCAGTCAGGAGGATAAAGAATTCTCAGTAGAAGAGGTCACAACAGCCACAGTAGCTGAAGTAACAAGCCAGTCCACATCTGAGTCACTGCCTGGAGTTGATTTTAGTCAGTCTGCAGTTAATGATGAGCAAAGGCAGCAGTTGGAGGCCTTGCTTCTGAGTTACTCTGATGTTTTAAGTGCAAATGATCAGGATTCTGGGCGTACTAATGTAGTGCAGCACAGTATCAAAACAGGAGATGCTTCGCCCTTCAGACAGCGAGCATACAGGACTTCACCCCATTCTCGGACTGAGATAGAGAGGCAGGTTCAGCAACTCCTTTCTCATGACATTATTGAAGAAAGTTGCAGTCCCTGGGCTTCCCCTGTTGTATTAGTAAAGAAAAAAGATGGCACCTACCGGTTCCGCATTGATTTCCGGAAACTAAATGCGGTGACCATCAAAGACTCGTATCCATTGCCACGCCCTGCAGATGCCCTGGATAGCTTGTCCGGTGCATGTTGGTTCAGCACCATGGACCTCTCAAGTGGGTACTGGCAAGTCGAGCTTGACCCATGTGACAAAGAGAAAACAGCATTCACCACTGGAAGCGCATTATACCAGTTTAAAGTCATGCCAATGGGCTTAACCAACGCTCCCCCAACATTCCAAAGACTGATGGAGCTTGTGCTCCAGGGCCTTCACTGGAAAGAATGCTTGATTTACCTAGATGATGTTCTAGTGTTCAGCCGCTCCTTCACAGATCACTTGAAAAGCCTGGGAGAAGTGTTTGGCCGCTTTCGTTCAGCTGGCCTAAAGCTGAAGGCAAGAAAGTGTCAGCTTGCATGCACACAAGTGTCCTTCCTCGGACATGTGGTGTCCAGCCAAGGCCTGCAGCCAGATGCAAAGAACCTGGATAAAGTCCGCGAATGGCCTACACCCAGGACAACAACAGAGGTGAGAGCATTTGTTGGATTATGCTCCTACTACCGTAGGTTTGTGAGAAACTTTTCAGCCATAGCTTCTCCACTCCATGCCTTAACACAGAAGGGTGCTTTGTTCAGATGGACTGTGGAGTGTGAGGATGCTTTTCAGTCCCTTAAACATGCCCTCACCAATCCCCCAATTGTGGCACACCCTGTTTTCACGGAGCCATTCCTGTTATACAAAGATGCTTCGCAGGACTGCATTGGAGCCGTGCTTTCTCAACATCAAGACGGGAAGGAGCGAGTGGTTGCCTACTCAAGCCACACCCTCAGCGCTTCAGAATGGAAATGGTCTACTTATGACCACGAGCTCTGGGCAGTTGTTTGGGTGGTCAGACACTTTAAACATTTCTTGTCTGGCACCTCCTTCACTGTAGTAACCGATCATAAGCCTCTGCTCAGCCTCAGAAAAAGCCTGGTGGATAACGATCCAACAGGCCGAAGGAGTCGATGGGTACTTGAGCTGGATGTGTATGACTACAGTATCATTCACAGAGAAGGCAAACAACATGCTAACGCAGATGCTATGTCCTGGAGGCCTACCAAAGAGTCAGACAGTAAAGCTGTTCAGTGCATCCTCACCCCTCAGATTCCAAGGGAAACGATGCCCTCCTCTGGCAAGACTGAGAATGACTCTTCTGCAACAGTCATTCCTGACATCAGCTCAACACTGTCTGTTGACCTTGATGAACTCCGCCGACATCAAAGTGCAGATGAATGTCTCAGCAAAGTCATGGCTTGGCCAGAGGGAAATAAAAACAGGCCGCCACTCGGCCAGTTAAAACGCCTCCTCCTGCTCTGAAAAACTCTGGCATGAGTGCCCCAAACTGACAATACAAAATGGTATACTCTGTCGGACAGTCAAAACAGGGCCACATACATCACCAAGCTTTCAAGTTGTTTTGCCTGAGGCCCTCATTCCCACAGCTTTAAAGGGCATGCATGGGGACCAGTTCAG
Source organism: Scarus forsteni (assembly GCA_036419115.1). Lineage (NCBI taxonomy): Eukaryota > Metazoa > Chordata > Actinopteri > Labriformes > Labridae > Scarus > Scarus forsteni. The sequence continues at coordinate 27,985 of JAZDUH010000365.1, forward strand.
TGGACATTTGAGTGCAGAGCGATTTTTACAGAGAGCCAGACGCACTTGTTACTGGCCCTACATGTCTCGTGATGTTCACAAGTTCTGCACAGAGTGCTTGCCCTGCCAGTCACGAGGTTCACCTACCCCGAATGAAAGAGCCCCTCTTCAGTCAATAACAGCAGACCGACCATTCCAGAAAATTGCAGCAGATCTCACAGAGCTACCCATCACAGCACAAGGGATGTGTTAGTGGTAATGGACTATTTCACACGCTATGTCAACCTGTTTCCTCTGAAGGATCAACGTGCCACAACAGTTGCTAAATGTATTTTTGAGGACTATGTTAGACAGCATGGCATCCCAGCATCAATCCACACAGACCAAGGCAGACAGTTCGAATCTGATCTGATTAAACATCTCTGCAGCTCTCTAGGCATCGAGAAAACTCGGACATCACCCTACCATGCTCAGTCAGACGGTATGGTGGAAAGGCTGAACCAGACACTTAAAGATCAACTTGCAAAGTACATGTATCAGAATGGTGGTGAATGGGACCAGTACTTGCCACAGGTGGAACTTGCTTACAACTCCAGCATACACTCAAGTACTGGATTTTCACCTTTCTTCTTGGCACATGGGAGAGAGCCCAACTTACCGGTGGACATCATGCTGAACTTTGATCCTGCTCTGACTTCTTCAACGCCAGGTACACCAGCTGCATATGCTAAGGATCTCACCAGGCGTCTGTCACATGCTTTCAAGGATGCAGCTCAGATGTCTGCTGCTTCCAAACTGCACCAGAAGCATCAATATGATAATCATGAGTCAGGTGATCTTCTACTTTTGGATGACCCTGCACAGCGGATGAATAAGCTTGCCCCCAGGTGGAAGGGACCATTCATGGTTCTGAGGAGAATGAGCAGGCATGGCAGCCCGGGTGTGACTTATGAGATCACGGATCCTAGGAAGGAACAGTCAAGGAAATGGATAGTTCACCACAACAGACTCAAAGCCTACAGAGGACCTATGCAAACTTCACTTGATACCAGCCCTGCTCCTGCCGTGCCAACTGGTACTGCTACAACTATGGCTCCTGCCCCCCTGACTGCTTTGTCAGGGGCCCTTCCCTTCCGCCCTCCTACCCCTCCCCACATACCAAGAAGGACTGTTGTGCGGCCTGCAACTGCTAGCAGAACCTCCCAAGACAAATCACATCCCCTCTCAACTCCTGCTGCTGTGCTTTGCCCATCTTCTTGCCCATCCCCTCCCGATGCCCCTGATTCTATTGGCTCTGGCGGGCCCCCTTCATCAGCCCATCCACCCCTCCCCTCACCTTTGACGTCCCGATGTGGCCACAGGCTTCGACGGCCCTTGAAGTATAGAGACTTTGTCACTTAAAAGGTGACGTGGTGACTCTGCAATGTGGTTTGTGCCTGGTTGCCCTCCTTTTGCTGTGTTTGCAAAGAACACTGTTGTTTCAAGAGAAAAAAAAATGAAAAATACAAAAAAAATACAAAAAGTGAAGTGAATGTTATCTTTTGCATAATGTTTGGTGTTTATAGGATAAATTCTTAGTATTTGGTATTTTTCACCTTGCTATACATTTTCTTGTTTTGAAATGGGGACATTTCTTATGTAGAGGGGGAAGACTGTCGTCTAAGTTTTGTATTGTTTTAATTTGAAGGATAATTTATTTTGCACCAGCAGTAATATTTATTTATTTTTCTTGTATTATTATTATTGTTATCATTTTTATTATGAGTATTATTATGATTATTATTATTATTAGTATTATGATTCTTCCTCTGCTTATTACTAATACAATTCGAAGTGTCAATACTTTGTTCTTGTAGAATAATATTCTTTAGTCAGCCCCCAGAGCAACCTTTGTTCCGGCATGTTATGTGTACACAGGGGGACTGTTTTGAAGGTAACACAAAAAAAACTAGAGAGCGAGATGCATTAGTGCTACTGTCGTTGCCGTTTGGCTGGAAACAATAAAGTCCAGATAAAGAACCCTGTAGCCCGATTCTTACTCACAGCCCGGGAGACTGGAGACTCCAAATCCTGGGGTTAATTTTAATAACAATTTTAATAACACCGTTTATAAGGCTGTTATGGTCCTATGGTCCTATCTACACAGTATAAAGACCAAAAAGAACGAAAAAAATCTATTCAGTATATCCGCTGAGAAGCTGCATACTAGCTGACCAATCAAGCCTAGAAGTCCGTGGTCCAATTGGTCCGTGAGTTGGTCCGTGAGTCCATCCAATCCCCTGTCTCTCTCACTACGCAGCGTCACGCGTAGTGCGTCATGGTCCCGCCTCCTCCCCTCGACCCCCGGTGAGCAGCTAGCAGCGTTAGCTACTGAACTATCATGGAGCCGGAAAAGCCTAGCGCCAAAACCGGGAAGCCGCTTCCCTCTCCCGTGGGGCCCAAAGGAGCTCTGCCCGCGGGTTGAGGCCTGTTGGCGGGCTAACGGCTAACGAATAGCCTCAGCCGGCCGTCAGACCTTCAGCATCGGCCGTTTCGCCCCTGGTTGATCAGGTAATGGCTTTGTTTACTACAGTGGGAGATGTCTGCTGAATAACTCTGGTTAGTCTGTGCCTGGCCTGGCTAATGACTTGTAGCGGAGCGGGTTAGCCTGTTAGCTGCTAATCGTTAGCACTGTAAGCTGAGCTGGGGAGGACAGGCTGAGAAAGATTAATCCTCCCCCACAATCGGCTCCGCTCTGGCGGCGCCAGACCCGCATTGCCGCCGGTCCAATTGAAATGGCTACTGCTGTGTGTTATAATGGAGATGTCTGTCGTGTTTGATACTTTCAGTTGAGCTGAGCTGTTTTTGATTGAGTTTGCTGCTGATATATTATGCTAGTCGCTCGTAGCTCAGTCCGAGGGGGCTTATATGAGGCGCCACGAGCTGGGGGTGGGATCTTGGAACACGGAGGGGAGAGGTGAGGGAAGGGGGGGCAGGCTGCGGTTTCAAATCGTAGACCACAGCTTTAAATGAATCCATCAGTATCACTCAGAAAATGTCTACTTGAGAGACTTGTCTTTTGGTTAATGAATTGCAGTGAGTAGGATGGGTAGTGTCCAGAGTAGAAAGCAATTCTAGCACATGGAATCTGTGCAGGAGGCATATTTACAAATCAATTAAATTTGATTCTGGCAGAAAGGGGCAAGCCATATTCCAAGACAGCAAATTGGTGACTGTGCGGTCTTTCATGCCCGCCCGAGAGAACCGATTGGTCAGCGGGCGGTCTGTCACACCCCGTGAGCTCTTATCCTGGAACTTAACCTGCTCTGGACCAGGTTTATGCTCAGCATCAATTACCGGGGCAACGTGTCTGGATAAAAAGAGATCCACATTTGTAGTGCGGAAAACCCGAAACTTATCCAGGAACTTATCTCTCTAAGAGCTAATCCAGCTTCGTAGTACAGGCCCCAGGACGGTCACCAGTTAATTTAATACGGTACACCGGCTGAGCATGATGTCTTTTACTTTAAGCAGCAAAGTTCTCCTACTTAAGATTATTCCATTTCTCATGACAAGAGCAGCAAGAATGTCATTACATGACAGTACGAGGTGAAAGTAAAAGTTAACAGGCTCACTTTTTCTCTCCATTGTGTGTGTTTGTAAACATTCGGCGTCCCTACAGGAAGCTGTAGCGGACAAGAATAAGGACAAGTCAAAACGTGATGAATAACTTTATTTCGAGCGCACGTTTTAGCTAAAACGTAAATAAATAAATCAAGGCATTTTTATCGTTTTTTTTATTATTATTTTTATTATTATTCCCGCTCTTAAATTTCATGAAGAGGAAGGGCTGCCAACTTCCCTAGTCTGGCTGGAGCAGACCACAGACACTTTCACATGTTTTTAGCCCCCAGTGCAGAATGAGGTTTGTCTTTTGTAAATATTGATCAGGGGTCTTTTCTGAAAGCTCACATTTTTAAACCCAATCTACTATAGAACACAATCATTTATGTCCAGTTAGTTGTCTGTGCCAGGGACGTAATGTAACCTGCTTATTTGATGTTTTGTTTGTTTTTCGCCAAAACAGATTTTGTTAACATTTTTGGGAGACTTTGTCTTGTCTGACATGAATTAGAGATGGCCGCCTGGCTCAAGGACGTAATGTTTTTGGCCCTATTTGTTTTGGTTTGTTTGTTTTTTTTTTCGTTTTGTCTTTTTTTAAGTAAAACTACCAGACAGATTTAGTTGTGATTTTTGGGAGATGTTGTTGATCCAACATAAAAATGATCAGGTTAAGGTGGTGATCAAGATTAGTAAACACATTCAGTTCCACAACAATAATCCAACCAAAATTTTGAAATCTGTTTCAAAATACATGAAGTGAAATACACCTTTTAGATAATTTCTCACAACTATTCCAGAAGTTAACTCCTCCGTTTTTTGGAAGAAAACCATCAATCAGCATTTAAGTACAGTTAAGAATTGAGTAATCAGTAAGTATAACATGTCTTTTAATATCAGGTCCAGGAGGTCTTTAAGCACTGCTGTGCCATGACCATTTATAAAACCATAAGTTATTGTTGCTTCTGAACTTTGCCAAAATCAATCACACTTTCCACAAATATGAGCCAGAACTTAGTGTCATGTGTGAAGCAGCTTTCGTAGCTTTTGATTCAAGGTTAGTTTGAAGACTTTTTCCTTTACTGTTTATTTCCTCATTTGTAAAAACAACTTCAAATCATTTTGCTGGTTGCTCCTTTGTCCTTTGAGTGATCAGCCAACTTTGGTTCTGGCTTCTGCAGGGACATGTTCCTCTTAGAGCACATGGATCCCAACACTGAACTGTGGTGGTGAAAGGCTGACAAATAGTCTCATGGATTTGGCATACTGAGTAGATTATGTTACAAAACATCTGCACACAGTGGAGCCCAAAGTGCTTCCACACAGTGCTGCCCGGACGATGTTGTTTGCTTGAAGTGGCTTCACCTGTCCTCCATTTCCTTAAAGTTTCTTCTTAGTTTGTTTGTTTCCAGCAAGCAAGATGTAGCTCTTGTTGAGATCAAGGTAGCACTGGTCTATTGAGTTCACTGATCCAGACACCCTAATGTGCCATTCAACTATATATTTTACATTCAAATGTTTCTTTACAGTTAGAGTACAGATTTCTACCTTCAAGGTAGAATAGAGGTATTTCAGTGTCAGGTCATGGCCCTAGTAGACATGCTTGTGGTTTATCTTATGGCATTTGATGTTTGATGAGAAGGAATGTGCAGTGTTGCTGATTTTTATGTGTATTTCTATGTTTTCCCCTCAGATGTCCAGCAGCTGTTGATGAGTAAAGAACATCCTGTCCCTGTGGAGATTGAAGAAGAGAAGCCTCAGTGTGTGCAGCTTTTTCAGATAGAAACCAGTGCCGTAGAAGAGGATTGTGGATTTGAAGATGTGGAAATGGAGCCTGTTCCAGAGACAGAGATCGAGGTCAAGACTGAAGACTCCTCTGAAGCTGAGATTGATAAAAGCAATGAATGGAGAGAAAACAGAGACAATCAGCCAGAATTGAAGAGTATGAAAACAAATCTGGGGAGATGGCGACAGCGTAATGAGAAACTTTGGAACTGCTACAAATGTGGTCAAACTTTCAGAGATAAAACTGCTCTGAAAAATCACAAATCAATTCACAGTGGAGAGAAACCCATCAGCTGTTCTGAGAATGGGAAATCATTTGGACATAAACAGAATCTGGATAGACAAATGTTGACTCATACAGGAGAGAAACCCTTCAGCTGTTCTGAGTGTGGAAAGTCATTTAGACAGACAGCGACTATGGACAGACACATGTTGATTCATAAAGGAGAGAAACCCTTCAGCTGTTCTGAGTGTGGGAAGTCATTTAGACAGACAGCGACTATGGACAGACACATGTTGACTCATAAAGGAGAGAAACCCTTCAGCTGTTCTGAGTGTGGGAAGTCATTTAGACAGAAAATCAATCTGGACCGACACGTGTTGACTCATACAGGGGAGAAACCTTTCAACTGTTCTGAGTGTGGGAAATCATTTAGACGGACAGGAACTCTGGCCAAACACATGTTGATTCATAGAGGGGAGAAACCCTCCAGCTGTTCTGAGTGAGGGAAATCATTTAGACATAAATCTAATCTGGCTAGACACACGTTGACTCATACAGGAGAGAAACCCTACAGCTGTTCCTAGTGTGGGAAATCATTCATATCCAAACAGAATTTGGACGGACACATAATGCCTTATCACACAGAAAAGTGTGAGAGAGAAACCCCTCAGCTGCTATGTTTGTGAAAATAACTTTTACCATTCTTAAATCATTTACAGGAAAGAAAGTCTGACTGCACATTTCAAAGTCCTCAACAATATTTAGTTGTTTGGGTTTTCGATTTTTGTGGTTCTGCTTATCATGGACTCAGGAATGAGGCAAGACATGCAATGAAAAAGAGAGGAGGTGTTTCCCTTTAAAGACCAAGGTGCAAGGATTCCTCCTTCTCAATCCTCAGTCTTCCTCCTCCCTTTCTGCCTTCCTGCTCTGCTGCTCTGTGTAGAGGTTCCTGAAGCCTCACTGCTGCAGCTCCACACCTGTGTCCAGGTACTTCTTCTCAAAGCTCCCCACTTAACTGGCACTCTGGCTCACCTGCAGTTGTCAGTGGATTCCACTTCTGATGTGGTTTGTTCTGGTCATTTCTCCTCAGCTCTCCACATTAACTCAGCACTGCACTGACCTTAAGCCTTTTTGCAGCTCCCACCTGGAGCTTAGCTTGTGTTGGTGACTTGCTTTGGATGTATTTCAACTTTGTGAAACTTAGCATTTCTGCTCCCTTTTTTTACAGCGCTTCTCCACAAGCCCTCACCACTGTGTACATCTGTATATACTCACCGCTGTCACTGGACACTGTTGTTTTTCCATCTGCCTTGTATTGTCGGAACAATAAAGTCACTATCAACTTTTACCTGCCTCCTCCAACATTAAAAACTGAAGGGATAATTCCTGAACACAGAAGGCCACCAATTGAGCAGAGGGCCAGCCTTGATTATTTAAAAAAAATATATACAAAAGCATCATTATTTTTGGCTCAGTCAATATATTATGATATTCCAATTTTTGTCCTCCTCTAAACTGTGTGACACTTTTAGAAATGACATGAGTCCTTATCACCAGTACTACAGCCAGGCACATAGGAACCCTAATCTATCCATTTTGGGCTTAATAGTTCAGGTTACTTCACCTGATGGGTGGTAGTATTAAAGCCTCATGCTGGTTTGTCCATATCACATCCAGAAGAACAAAAAGAAGAATGAGGACTTACTCCAAGGCCACACTAAACATATGATTCAATGTGATCATTGATATCAGCTCATGTTTGAAATATGGAATGTATGAGGGAGAATAATTAAGACAGACATTTCTAAATCATGGAAGGATCTGACACGCAAAGACAGACACTGATGTCATATTCAATGATCAGTGACACCTGGAGGCCCTGCAGCAGGAGTGGGGAGAAGAAAAGACCAAGTAAAGCTTCTTCCTCTGTGCCTTTGTGGGTTTCCTCTGGGCTTCCTGCTTGCCTTGCACAGACTAAAGTCAGAGTCCTCGGGGTACATGAATCCATCAGTATCACTCAGAAAATGTATATTGAGAGACTTGTCTTTTGGTTTGCAGCGAGTAGGATTGGTAGCGTCCAGAGTAAGGTTATAATAGTTTTGGATTTGTCATTATAGTTTAGTTTTAGTTAGTTTTAACATTGTTTTCCTAATTATAGTTTAGTTTTAGTTAGTTTTAACATTGTTTTCCTAATTATAGTTTAGTATTAGTTAGTTTTGACATTGTTTTCCGTTATAGTTTAGTTTTAATTAGTTTTAGAGCGGGCATTCTAGTTTTTATTTAGTTTTGATTATGGCAACAAGGCTTAGTTTTAGTTTAGTCTCAGTTTAGTTTTAATTTTTTCCTACCTTTTTTCGTACTAGGATTCATAAGGTCAGAGTAAGTAATACTGTTTATTTTCAAGTCCAACATAGTGCTCACTGCTCAGTCAATGCTGATACTGTACTGTTGGCTGCTGCCTTAAACACATGAAAATAATTAAAACTTAAAGTAAAAAATATAAACATCAATATAAACAATACAAAATATCGGCTTCCTTGTTTTCATGGGCTGTATAAACCTTCTTATGATTGCTCCTCAAATTTTAAGTTGTGGGATTTTTCCCCTTAGTCAAAAAAAATTCCAAATGGGACACTGCCGCCTCCTCCCAACTTCAGCCATTTCTTCAGTTGTTCCAAGAACAGGTTTCATTGCAGGACAGAGCACAGTCAGTCAGTGCAGTAGCCTTAAAGCTATGGTCTACGTTTTGAAACCGCAGCCTGCCCCCCCTTCCTCACCCTCCCTCAGTGTTCCAAGATCTAGCCCCAGCTCGTGGTCGCATCATAACAACAAGCCCCCTTGGACAGAGCTACGAGCGACTAGCATAAAATATCAGCAGCAATCTCAATCAAAAACAACTCAGCTCAACTGAAAGTATCAAACACGACAGACATCCTCTTGTAACACAAAGCGGTAGCCATTTCAATTGGACCGGCGGCAATGCAGGGAGCCGATTGTGGGGGAGAATTTATCTTTCTCGGCCTGTCCTCCCCAGCTCAGTTTACAATGCTAACGATTAGCAGCTAACAGGCTAACATCTATTGACAGAGCCGACCCACTCCGCTACAAGTCATTAGCCAGTACAGGCACAGACTAACCAGAGTTATTCAGCAGACATCTCCCACTGTAGTAAACAAATCCATTACCTGTTGAACCAGGGGCAAACGGACGATGCTGAAGGTCCCACGGCCGACTGAGGCAGTTCGTTAGCCCGCTAACAGGCCTTGATTGGCTGCTCGGAGCTCCGTTGGGCCCCAGGGGAGAGAGAAGTGGCTTCCCCGTTTTGGCGCGAGGCTTTTCCGGCTCCATGATAGTTGAGTAGCTAACGCTGCTAGCTGCTCACCAGTGGTAGAGGGGAGGAGGCAGGACAATGGGCATGACGCGTGGCGAGGGAGACATGGGATTAGATGGACTCACGGGACCAATCGAACCATGCATGTCCGCGTGGTTTGATTGATCAGCTTGTATGCAACTTTGCAGCGGATATACTGAATGGATTTTTTTTGTTCTTTTTGGTCTCTATACTGTGTAGATTGGACCATAGGACCATAGCAGCCTTATAAACGGTGTTATTAAGATGTACAAAGCTTCCAAATCGTAGACCATAGCTTTAACAAACATGTCCCAGTATTGGGATGTCCCAGTATTGGGACATGCTTGTCCAAAATTGGTTGGGAAAATGTGTCGGATTCATTTAAATCTGAGCTCAGGGGTCGACAACCTTTCCAATCAAAATAGCCATTTTGCCACCACGCCCATCAGAAAAATCTGTCTGGAGCCACAAAACACATTTGAACCTTAAAATGACAACAGCAGCACCTGTTTACTCTACATTATAGTGATTTTAGATCAATTAGCAAACTGCTTTACCACCTGACATGACTGCTCTATAATAGACCATGTACTTTTGCTAATTTAATTGACATTAGTGTTATACCATATTATTTTGAAGTCATTCATTTAGAACTAAATTGACAACAATGGTGTGTTTACTTTGATTTTCAGGTTTGTCAACAAAAATAACTATCGATTAATATTAGCCTGTGTTAGCACAGTTATTTTTATTTTTTATTTTTCTATTGTTATAGCTCTGTTTTTTCCCCACAGGATCAGGTTTTACTTGCAGTGGAAAAATCATAAATATTTCTTTGACATCAGATGACATGGGGCTCAGTAGGTCTTCCCCCCATATTTTAACCTAAAATCATTTCTTTCCTGCATTCTGATCTTTATTATATACAATTGTATCATAATCATGAAGCTATCTTGTGATTTTTTTTGGTGCTTTTCGACATCTCATGAGTGTGTTAGAGGCTTATCCCACATAATTACTCAATATTTAGCTTCATGCCAATTTTAATGTGTCATAGAAAAATAGTCAGATATACATATAACACAGTTACTCACACAGCTGAGTTTGTGGTTAGTGAATGAGAGATAATGTGAGGGGGAGTGACCAACTGCAAATCATAAATGGTAATAAAAAAAACATCAACCTGATATCTTTGTGTTAAAATCCCCCGCTTCAACAACGCTGCCACAGTCGTGCTGAATTATCATCTCCCCGTGTCTCTCGTCTTTTCCAAAGCTTTATCGCCGACATGCCTCCATTTAAAAAGTTTGAATCCCTTCACAGCAGCAGTTAAAAGTATGAGAGTTCATCAAAACATTTTCATCAGAACTTTAAATGAACATCAAGTGAGCTCACAGCCAAAGATTCAGTAGCGTCCTGCTCTCACTCTGACCTGCTGCAGGTCACACAGAGGTCATGGGAGGTGCACACTGGCAAGGAACAAAGGAGCGAGGTTGCCAGCCCCTGTCCTAGAGGCTAATAAATATTGTCAAAAACGAGAACGAAGGACGTATTGTCTATAGTTTTAGTTAGTTTCAGTTACTTTTGTGAACACAAGATACTGTTTTAGTTTACTAATCGTTTTGTTTTCTTTTCTGGTCTTTATTATTTTGAGTTAACTGCAATGTATTTTAAATTTTAGTTTTCATTTTTAGCTTTGTTTTAGTTAACTACTATAACCTTGGTCCAGAGTAGAAAGCATTTTATCATATGGAATCTGTGTACTAGGCATATTTACAAATCAATTAAATAAATGTCCTGGGGGCTCATTGGGTTGCAGCAAGTGGGCATGAAAAAAACATAAGACATGGAGTGAAAGTATATGCATTACTCCCAATCAAATTCTTTGCAAGAATTTCCATTTTCCACTGTTGGATCTTAGTAAGGTTCTGAGAAGAGCTTCAAAATGCAAAGAAATGGGAGTGAGACAACAAATGAGTAAGCAATTAACCGAAAACAACCATTAAACTGAAATGGGTTGTTCATCAAATGATCCAAAGTTTAAGACCAAAGCTAAAAGCAACCCAGCTAAAACAAATCCTCCTAAATACAGGAAAAAAAGTGTCAAAAATGGCCCAGTCATGAGTTACTCTACTGTTCCTGTTGATCACTAAAAATTATTTAGGCACGCTTGATGCAGGTCTTTCCAGAAGGTTACCGGGAATGTTGCTCCAACTTCACATGAGGGACGTGGAACTGATGTCCATTGTTGTAAACTTCTCTCTCCATCCATCCCTGAATGTTCTCAACTGGACTTCGATCAGGATGGTCCAAAAGAGTGAGGTTATTCCTCTGTAGGAAGTGTGATGGGAAATGTGTTAATTAGACTTTTCAAACTTTCCTGAACCATCTGCTCCCCCACACCAGTACACAAGGTACTTTTCTTTTCCCACCTTGGTCCTTGACCCCCACCCTGTATCCTGTTAGACTTCTTTGATTTCAAAATCCTTTTGTCTCCTCACCTTGTCCTTTTGTCTCCTAAATTGTGGCATCTCTCGCAATCCCTGCAGAGATGTCTGTATTGTAAGCCGTGCACGGCCTCCATTTGGAATGGGGAATACAATTCTGTTGAGTTGGACCTCTGCAGGGACATACTGTGGATGTTATGAGAAATATGGGGATAAAAAAGTCCAAAATATATGAATGTCAGAAGAACTGGGCTCAATAGTTTTTGTTTTTTTCACGGGTGATGGTGCATTGCTGTTTTTAGTTGGTGGAGTGATTTGTCTGTTGGCTCACCAGCTTGCCGGCATGCCTTAACAAACTCACCCCATTACAGAAAACTCTAAACAGAACTCTGATGATTTCTTAAACAAAACAGATGGCAACATACTTCCATGGAGACTTCTTCTTCCAGACTAAGGACACACCAGTAACTTCAAATCCAAATTTTACAAAGAGGTAAGGGATCCTTTTGAAAACCCAATTCCTGTTACTGTGTGTTGTTGGAGGTCTGTGAAACTGGAGTCCCAAAGAAGTTGATCCATCCAGTTTCTGTAAGTTTACTGTGGTCATGACAGAGGGTTTAGGAATAACTCTTGAGAAATGTTCTGGGGTGACATTTCAAGATAGAGGGACAGTGTTTGGAACACTGGGAAATAGGACTATGCAGGGCCGGTGGGAAGAAGTAAGGATGACTTGGTCTCCTGGGGATGACTCACTCTCCCAATAATTAGTTAGATATTTCATTTAGTAAGAATCTGAAGAAGCTGGAGGCCAGCAGCTTTGGTCTTGGAGGGTGTCTGCAGATCCACTGAACAATGACCACTCCCACATCCCAGCAGTGACACCCTGCAGACAGCACAGTAGCTGACAGACAAAGCAGACACTCCAGGGGGGCAAGGCAGTCCCCAGAGACCAGGAGGCAGCTTTTTGCACAACCCACAGCAACAACCATCACACCAGACGGAGAAACTCTACAGCAGGGGTTGGCAACTAACGGCCCGCGGGCCAAAATTGGCCCATCTCCAATAATATCTAAACCGCTAGATGAAATTAAAAATCTGATTTAAAAGAGGGAGGGACGTGCTGGGAAAGCTCCCAAATGGCTGGCACACCTAGACCCCCCATCCACCTCCCGGACTGATTTTCAGCCTCAGCACGTCCCTGTAAAGGAGTTTTTTTTTTTTTTTTTTAAGTAAAATGATAAAGCTACTTTCATAAAAATGACAATTACAGCCCAATCCTGAAAATCTTTATTTATAAATCTTTATTACAAATGTGTGAGTTGTGCTCAAAGATGTAGTCATTTTAAAATGGAAATTACCCACATTTTTATTCTCAGATTTCTCAAAAGCAAGACACACAAAAAAAAAACGTTCCCCGACTGCATTCACACATGCAAGTCATCCAACAACTGGGCTTTACTCATTTGGACACTTCTTTTTACACTCTTCCAATATTTAAGGCATCATCCTTCATGTTGAATTCCTGACCATACCAACTCCACAAACTCTACGACCTATTTGCACTCTTGTTCAAGCAACATGTAAACAAACTTACAACATCTGATGTCTGTATGAAAGACTTTTTGTCTTTTCTTTTATAACCATTTCTTTGTAATTCTTTTTTTGTGGTGATTTTTAATAATCAAAAGGTCGAATTGTTATGGAAAACTGAGAGAATTAGACTTCTAAAACTCCCCACACTGAACCATCTCCTTCCCCTCACCAATCTACAAAATACTTTTCTTTTTCCACCTTGGCCCACTCGCTGACCCCCACCATGAAACCAGGCCAAACTTCTATGAATTAAAATCCTTTTGTCTCCTTTGTCTTCCTACCTTCCCCATTCACTCCCAAAACTTCCCACCCCCATCCCATCTCCTGCTTCACACCAAGACATACGACTTCCTGGTCTTTTGTATTTCCCTGTCTAGACATCAACATAGACAAAGCAGAATCTGACTCGCTCTTCTTACATAGAAAATTGATTCATTTAGTCTTAGTAGTCTTAGCTGACTGCAGGAAACAGTCAGTGAATTATAAGCATAAGTACGTGGGCATGAGTGCTGGTTTGGAGGGATCTCAAAGATTGAAAATTTGTAAGGACTTTAAGTGTAAGGTGCAGGAAAGATTTAACTGGTCCTGTAAAGTACATGTATGGTAATTGTGGTACCAGTGGGGTTTACAAAGTTGCAACACAAAAATATATAAAAATCGTGAAAGTTTAAAAATAAAAATAAAAAGGGCAGGAGGGATGGTGCAGAAACAAGACTAGCTCACAAAATTGAAAACAGGTCCAAGACATCGTTAAAAATAGCTCATTAAATGTCCAAGCAATTTAGATCAGTTAATCAGATCAACTAGATAAATTGGATTAAATTAGATAAGTATTAAATCATTGTGCCAAGTAACCAGGGGACGGCAAACAATTTTTTTTTACTTTTTAAGTCTTGTAGAAGCACATTGTAACCCAGCTGGTGTTTGTGGTTCAACCACAATATTGTTTTTTTTTTTTGTTGTTGGTTTTTATTCTGTTTTTTTTTTTTGTTTCAGTTTATTTAATTCATTTATTACTTTTTACTTTTTTGTTTTTTTACCTACCCAGGATTGTGTATTTTCTGATGTCTATGTGCCCTGTTTGTTTCCCTCTATCCGTCATGAAACATGTCTTTCATCTTTTCCTCTTACCAGTTTGTTCCTGGTTGGTGATTTTTTTTTCTCATGTTCTGATTTGGGAATAAAAATCCAAAACCAGACAAACAAAGAAAACTCATGTTTAAAGACTTGGTCAAAAAGAAAAGTCCTTTTCTGTGAGCCTTTTATCACTACACAGGCAGAGCAATTAGAGGAACATGCATTGGCAGAGCAAGAACAATGGGACACACATCATGGGTCTTAGAATGAACAAAGAGTGAGTGAAACCTTCTTCACACCTCTCACTCAAAAGGACATGCCAGTTGCTTCTGATATGGTAAGCCAAATCACAAGGTGATCAAGTCTCCATATGTACATTTGCAGTCTCACTTTACCCTGCCTGCAGTACCTCCAATAGAAAACCTACTTTGGCACCTCTGCTACATTCATAACAACTTTAACAGCTTGGATTTCTTGTTTTTTTGGCCAACACTACATTTATACCTTCAGTGGGCACTATTTGTGAAATGTACTTCCTTGTGCAATCTTTTACATTTTTATCTTCTTGGGTATTGACTAAAGTACGGATATTGTAGCTGTGCTAGCAGCCCTTAGACTCAACCCTGCAAGCTTTAACACTTGAAGTCTCACAGCCCAGCCATTTGGCTTTTCTACCTTCCATGCCCAAGGGGCAGCCAAGTGGCTGGATTAGTCTGGAGTGAACAGCCATCTGATCACCATTGTTCTGTAAATGAGGCAATTACTCTCTACTCAATCACTGAAAGGAAAAAGATGTTGCTTTGCCTTTACCTGAATAAACCAATGTGTTGTAATGTTATGAGCAAGAAGTAGAGGTTTAGAGCTTGAGTAGTTTTTCATCACTTCATTTTATGTTCAACAGGCTACAATTAGTCCACTTTTGTGATCATGACAGAAAGCTATCTCCCCCTCCCTTTTCAGTAAGAGGTCAACACAGTTTATGATTTTAATTTCTTTCTGAGATTTATTGCTGATGCACAGCATTCAAACAAGACTTACTCAGAAATTGATGCCTTGAAATATTTTGTACAAACACACAGAATTGCGCTGCATGCAGATAAAATGATAAAGAATAAAAACGACAAATGCATTTCGGCTGCAAAATCTCACATGTGCTGAGATGGTGGTATGTCCCTGTTTGTGTGTTTGACTGTCATTTCAGTGCTTCAACCGCCTGCATTTTCGGAACATACTTTGCACCCTATGATAGTGAAGAAAGCACTGATTTTTTTTTCATTTAATATGCTTGTCTTCAAAGTTAGATCTTTGGGTGGCATCTGGAATGCACGTGTGTGCATTTGTGAAATGTGAACCAACAGTTATGCAAGCAGATATATTGATTAAAAAAAATAGCAGCCATGCAAACAGTGGACCTGACGAGAGGTTGTGACAGAGCCAGTCAGTTCAGTTTAGGTTTTTTTTATGTAGCACACTTACAGTGTCCACAGTTGCACAGAGGGCTGTATGTTTTAGAAAAGTATGTATATTTACATACACCATTCATATGCACATAAGTATAGTTCTATCAAGAAGGATATAGAGATAGTACAGCTATAAAACACTTCAGAATATATAAAATAAACTTAAACTAAACAGTCAATGGCTGTTTTGCATAAGGGCACTCTAATATAATGGAAGAAATAGTTTTCTAATCATATCAGAGATATTTACAGCTACAATTGCCTCACAGTCCAACAGCCCAACGCAAAAGGTCTCAGTCGATGTTTGAAGCTTCCAGGCTCTTTCAGGCACACCCCTCCCCCATGATTGAGCTGACGGTCCGCCGCGAGGCGAGCTACCATCTGTCCCAGCCCCTGTCTAGCACTACATATCCAACTAACTGCAGAGAGACAGACAGTCTCAAAATGGATCCACTAAGTTGGGCTCTCAACGCAATAGATAAGATTTTCTCAACCTGTCAAGCAGACCCGGGTGAACCAAAATGCCCTGATGGAACATTCTTAGATGAGTGCGCAATAGACAGCTGGAATAAGTGGAGAGTGGTGTGTCTGTCAATCCTGGAGGTCGAGGACGTGGAAGACGTGTTCTTGTTTGCTGCAATTGGAGTAGCGATTACAGTCATGGGACTGGGCCTCGGAGGGATTATAACACGGACACACCACCCCAACATCACTAACCGGGACTAACAACAACAACAAAAAAGACAGTCATGAATTATGCCTTACGTGGAACAAAGGATTGAACTCTGCCTTACGTGGAACAAAGGATTGGTCATAAAAGGTCAAATACGGACACTAAAAGACAGTCAAGAATTATGTCATACTTCTGGAAATGGAATAAAAATTTATAATAATTTGATATGTGGAAATGAGGAGACTAAATATTGAGAAAATGGGGACGGGACTAGATAAACTCTGCTTCTCCCGTCTTCCCTTTCGGACACGTACAATTTGATCAACTATTGACAATGTGTGATGCTGTATAAGTGTGCTGACGTGACCGAAATAAATAAATCAATTCAATTCAATTCAATTGTGTATCACATCTGTGGACTGCCAATCTGGCAGGTAAGGCTGCATTTGCAAAACAAAGGTGGCTAAATGAAGGCCGTTCAGTTCTACATTCCAACTGAGCAGCCTTTTGGCTGTCTTCTGGGCATTACAGCAGGAGTAAGAAACCCCTGGGACTTCTAGTGTTAACAACAGAAGATAATGGTGATTTCTTTTAACTGCATGAATGTCATATTTCCTCTCATAACCATATTCCTGGTCTTTCAGACACCCCTCTACCTGACTAATGTCTTGAATCCCACACCAATGCTTTTACTTACAGAGACAATGGTGTGCCATAAGCAGGATAATACAATTTATGTCAGTATTCTGTTTAAATAGTAAAAAAACTCTGCTCTGCCACCATCAAGCTCTTTCCAAGTAGCTGAATTTCATGCTATAGTAAGAACAGCAAGTCTGAAGGCAACCCTGTCCTCACCTTTACAAAGACTTTTCTTTTTATCTTACTTAATGTCATACTTTTTTGTTTTAGATGTTTTAGGTTCCTTGGGGTAATTCCAAGGCAATATCACAGCGCCACTTACAGCCGTGGCATTTATACTACAAGCACAACTGCTTTTCATTTGGACAGACATAATTCTTGAAATGATGTTGTCACTAGATTTGTCACCCTTGGACCAGTAACAGACCACAGAGATCATTCCACAGGGCAGCCACCTATGAGACCACAGCTGGAGGCCAGCAGCTTTGGCCTTGGAGGGTGTCTGCAGATCCACTGAACAATGACCACTCCCACATCCCAGCAGTGACACCCTGCAGACAGCACAGTAGCTGACAGACAAAGCAGACACTCCAGGGGGGCAAGGCAGTCCCCAGAGACCAGGAGGCAGCTTTTTGCACAACCCACAGCAACAACCATCACACCAGACGGAGAAACTCTACAGCAGGGGTTGGCAACTAACGGCCTGCAGGCCAAAATTGGCCCATCGCCAATAATATCTAACCTGCTAGATGAAATTGAAAATTCTGATTTAAAAGAGGCAGGGACGTGCTGGGAAAGCTCCCAAATGGCGGGCACACCTAGACCCCCCACCAACCTCCTGGACTGATTTTCAGCCTCAGCACATCCCTGTAAAGGAGTTTTTTTTTTTTTTTTTAGTAAAATGATAAAGCTACTTTCATAAAAATGACAGTCACAGCCCAATCCTGAAAATCTTTATTCATAAATCTTTATTACAAATTTGTGAGTTGGGCTCAGAGATGTAGTCATTTTTAAAATGGAAATTACTCACATTTTTATACTCAGATTTCTCAAAAGCAAGACACACAAAAAAAAGAAATGTTCCCCGACCGCATTCACACATGCAAGTCATCCAACAACTGGACTTTACTCATTTGGACACTTCTTTTTACACTCTTCCAATATTTAAGGCATCATCCTTCATGTTGAATTCCTGACCATACCAACTCCACAAACTCTACGACCTATTTGCACTCTTGTTCAAGCAACATGTAAACAAACTTACAACATCTGATGTCTGTATGAGAAGACTTTTTGTCTTTTCTTTTATTACCATTTCTTTGTAATTCTTTTTTTGTGGTGATTTTGAATAATCAAAAGGTCGAATTATTATGGAAAACTGAGAGAATTAGACTTCTAAAACTCTCCACACTGAACCATCTCCTTCCCCTCACCAATCTACAAAGTACTTTTCTTTTTCCACCTTGGCCCACTCGCTGACCCCCACCATGAAACCAGGCCAAACTTCTATGATTTAAAATCCTTTTGTCTGCTTTGTCTTCCTACCTTCCCCATTCACTCCCAAAACTTCCCACCCCCATCCCATCTCCTGCTTCACACCAAGACATACGACTTCCTGGTCTTTTGTATTTCCCTGTCTAGACATCAACATAGACAAAGAATGTAAGTAAATGTAATTTTCCAAAAGTAAATAATAATTTTCTTTCTGCCAAGAACTGATTTTGTTTTTGTTTGTTGTTCAAAGCTTGGCTGCCTCTCTTTTTACTTCATATGATTATCTAATTTTACCCAAAAATTGCAAAATATGTCTATTTATGGCATTACAATTTTTAAAATACAGATTTTTTCTAGGTTGTCTGAATTAGGTTTAAGAAAATAAATGTGAATATTTGTAAAGTGAACAATCTTTTGTGAACTGACCCTTTTGACAACAATACATCATCTTTGAACAATAATCAGATTTAAAGTTATGAAGTCACATGGTCAACTTACCCACAGAATTGCCTTAATTTACCCCTAACCTGGGGCAAGCTGAGCCACAGGAGAACTTTATTTTGAAAGGCCACAGTTTCCAGGCTCTTACTCATCAACATGTCCATACAACTTCAGCTGAAAGCAAATATTCTTAAATAAGAGTTGATGTTTTCATTTTACCGCTGTTACATTTTTACTTGCTTCAGTGACAACAAATGTGAAAAAAGGCTAATCTTACCCCACTCTCCCCTGCCATCATTTTCATTAGTTTATTTTGTTAATAATTCTGTAGAACCACAATTCAAAGGCAATGTCTGATTTTCACACGTGGTTTTCAGTAAATGTGTATGTATTATTACTTTTGTCAGATTCCAGTTATTTCTGTGACCATTGTGGGTTTTTCTTTCATTAACCGAGGGGCAGTAACAATTTTGTCCACGTGTGGATCAGCCCTGAAAGTGGGGACGCCCTCCGTGCTCAGACTTCAGGGAGGAGACTGGGGCGGGACAGGGGCAGGTCAAAGTACTTAATACACCATGATGTTCTTCTTCTTCTCACTCTGAGTGAAGATGGCGAGGTTTGAGGAGCTGAGAGCTTTGTTCAGGCGGCGGCTGCTCGCTGCGGTCATCAGAGACATGTCTGGACTGAGAGAGACCTCCGAGTATGAAGAGGAGCTGCAGCGACAGAGGAGACTGCAGCGTGTGATCCAGACACCTGAGATAAAGCTCCGGAGAGCAGGTAAGCCTGCTTTCATTCAGCATGTGCCAACACATCAGAGCTGTGACAAGATAACTAAAGACCATATAAGGCAGTAGGTCAGCTCATGAGGAAGATCTTTGTGATCTGCTGAAGTGTTTCTACTGAGGGTGACCATCAGAGAGAGAGAGAGACGTAACTCAAATATAAATCATGGTTGTCAGAGGACTTCTTTAACCTCTGTTTTTGAAATGCTCTTCACAAATCAAGGTATTTTTATCGTTATTATCATCATTATTATTATTATTCCCGCTCTTAAATGTCATGAAGAAGCAGGGCTGCCAACTTTCAGAGTCTGGCTGGAGCAAACCAAAGAGACTTTTGATCAGGGATCCTTTCTGAAAGCTCACATTTCTAAACCCAATCTACTATAGAACACAATCATTTATGTCCAGTTAGTTGCCTGTGCCAGGGACGTTATGTAACCTGTTTATTTACTGTTTTGTTTGTTTTTTGCCAAAACTACCAGACAATTTTGTTGAGATTTTTGGGAGAAGTTGTTAATGACCCAACATAAAATGATCAGGTTAAGGTGGTGATCAAGATTAGTAAAAATATTCAGTTCCACAACAATAATCCAACCAAAATGTTAAATCTGTTTCAAAATACATGAAGTGAAAAACACCTTTTAGATGATTTCTCACAACTATTCCAGAAGTAAACTCCTCCATTTTAGGAAAAAAATCATCAATCAGCATTTAAGTACAGCTAAGTATTGAGTAATCAGTCATATAACATGTGTTTTAATATCAGGTCCAGGACGTCTTTAAGCACTGCTGTGCCATGACCATTTATAAAACCATAAGTGATTGTTGCTTCTGAACTTTGCCAAAATCAATCACACTTTCCACAAATATGAGCCAGAACTTAGTGTCAGGTGTGAAACAGCTTTCACAGCTTTTGATTCAAGGCTAGTTTGAAGACTTTTTCCTTTACTGTTTATTTTCTCATTTGTAAAAACAACTTCAAATCATTTCGCTGGTTGCTCCTTTGTCCTTTGAGTTAGCAGCTTGATGCTAACTGTTGTGTTGTTTCTTGTTTCGACCAGGAACTCCTGTTCCTTAAGCAGGCTCCTGTGTGAAATTGCAAAACAGAGCAGGGTCCCATTGTTCTATTCAGAGGGTATTCACACCTACGTGGGATACCTGGGGGGAGTGGGGTGGGGGGTGGGGGGTCATCAGCCCACTTTGTTTCTGGCTTCTGCAGGGACATGTTCCTCTTAGAGCACATGGATCCCAACACTGTACTGTGGTGTTGAAAGGCTGACATATACTCTCATGGTTTTGGCATAATGAGTAGATTACTTTATAAAACATCAGCACACAGTGGAGCCCAAAGTGCTTCCACACAGTGCTGCCCGGACGATGTTGTGGTTTGCTTGAAGTGGCTTCACCTGTCCTCCATTTCCTTAAAGTTTCTTCTTAGTTTGTTTGTTTCCAGTATGCAAGATGTAGCTGTAGTTGAGATCAAGGTAGCACTGGTCTATTGAGTTCACTGATCCAGACACCCTAATGTGCTGTTCAACTTTATATTTTACATTCAAATGTTTCTTTACAGTTAGAGTACAGATTTCTACCTTCAAGCTTGTACAGGTATTTCAGTGTCAGGTCATGGCCCTAGTAGACATACTTGTGGTTTATGTTATTGCATTGGATGTTTGATGAGAAGGAATGTGCAGTGTTGCTGATTTTTATGTGTATTTCTATGTTTTCCCCTCAGATGTCCAGTTGCTGTTGATGAGTAAAGAACACCCTGTCCCTGTGAAGATTGAGGAAGAAGAAGAAGAAGAAGAGGAGAAGCCTCAGTCTGTACAGCTTCTTCAGATAGAAACCAGTGCTGTAGAAGAGGACTGTGGATTTGAAGATGTGGAAATGGAGCCTGTTCCAGAGACAGAGATAGAGGTCAAGACTGAAGACTCCTCTGAAGCTGAGATTGATACAATCAATGAATGGAGAGAGAACAGAGACAATCAGCCAGAATTGAAGAGAATGAAAACAAATCTGGTGAGATGGCAACAGCCTAATGAGAAACTTTGGAACTCCAACAAATATGGTCAAACATACAGAGATAAAAATTCTCTGAAAAATCACAAATCAATTCACAGTGGAGAGAAATCCTTCAGCTGTTCTGAGTGTGTGAAGTCATTTGGACATAAACAGCATCTGGCTAGACACATGTTGACTCATACAGGAGAGAAACCCTTTAGCTGTTCTGAGTGTGGGAAATCATTTAGACAGACAGGGACTCTGGCTAGCCATATGTTGACCCATACAGGAGAAAAACCCTTCAGCTGTTCTGAGTGTGGGAAATCATTTGGACAGACAGGGGCTCTGGCAAGACACATGTTGACTCATACAGGAGAGAAACCCTTCAGCTGTTCTGAGTGTGGGAAATCATTTAGACAGAGAGGGACTCTGGCTAGCCATATGTTGATTCATACGGGAGAGAAACCCTTCAGCTGTTCTGAGTGTGGGAAATCATTTGGACAGAAAAAGTGTCTGGCTAGCCATAAGTTGACTCATACAGGAGAAAAACCCTTCAGCTGTCCTGAGTGTGGGAAATCATTTAGTCAGAAAAACAATCTGGACAGTCATATGTTGATTCATAGAGGAGAGAAACCCTTCAGCTGCTCCAAGTGTGGGAAATCATTTAGACAGAAAATCTGTCTGGACAGACACATGTTAACTCATAGAGGGGAGAAACCCTTCAGCTGCTCTGAGTGTGGTAAATCATTTAGACAGAAAATCTATCTGGACAGACACATGTTGACTTATACAGGAGAGAAACCCTTCAGCTGTTCTGATTGTGGGAAATCATTTAGACATAATAGCTCTCTGGCTAGCCACAAGTTGACCCATACAGGAGAGAAACCCTTCAGCTGTTCTGAGTGTGGGAAATCATTTAGACATAATACCTCTCTGGCTAGCCACATGTTGACCCATACAGGAGAGAAACCCTTCAGCTGTTCTGAGTGTGGGAAATCATTTAGACATAATATTTCTCTGGCTAGACACATGTTGACTCATACAGGAGAGAAACCCTTCAGCTGTTATGAGTGTGGGAAATCATTTAGCAGCAAAAACAATCTGGCTAGCCACATGTTGATTCATACAGGAGAGAAACCCTTTGGCTGTTCTTAGTGTGGGAAATCATTCATATCCAACAGAGTCTGGACAGACATATTGCCTCATGGCACAGAAAAGTCCCACAGCTGTCCTGAGTAGGGCAAAATATATGTACAGAAAATTGCACTGGAAGCTCACAAGTTGACAAGTGTCAGAGAGAAACCTTTCACCTTCTCTGAGTGTGGTTCAGAATTTTGACACAAACAAGCTCTAATCACTCACATGTTGACTTCTAACAGAGAGAAACCCCTCAGCTGCTATGTTTGTGAAATAACTTTTACCATGCTTCCAATTCCAATTGTGGAAACATTTGGCTGCACTGAGTGTGTTAATCATTTACAGGAAAGAAAGTTTGACTGCACATTTCAAAGTCCTCAACAATATCTAGTTGTTTGGGTTTTCCACTTTTGTTGTTCTGCTTATCATGGACTCAGGAATGAGGGAAGACATGCAATGAAAAAGAGAGGAGGTGTTTCCCTTTAAAGACCAGGGTGCAAGGATTCCTCCTTCTAAATCCTCACTCACCCCCCTCTCTCTCGGCCTTCCTGCTCTGCTGCTCTGTGTAGAGGTTCCTGAAGCCTCACTGCTGCAGCTCCACACCTGTGTCTGGGTACTCCTTATCAAAGCTCCTTAATTAACAAGCTCCCTACTCTGTGGCTCACCTGCAGTTGTCAGTGGATTCCTCTTCTGATGTGGTTTGTTCTGGCCATTTCTCCTCAGCTCTCCACATTAACTCAGCACTGCACTGGCCTTAAGCCTTTTTGCAGCTCCCACCTGGAGCTTAGCTTGTGTTGGTGACTTGCTTTGGATGTATTTCAACTTTCTGAAACTTAGCATTTTTATCTGCTCCTTTTTTTTTCACAGTGCTTCTCCACAAGCCCTGACCACTGTGTACATCTGTATATACTCACCGCTGTCACTGGACACTGTTGTTTTTCCATCTGCCTTGTATTGTCCGAACAATAAAGTCACTATCAACTTTTACCTGCCTCCTCCTTGAAGATTTTGGGTCCAACATTGAAAACTGGAGGGATAATTCCTTAACGCAGAAGATCACCAATTGAGCAGAGGGGCAGCATTATTCTTATTATTTTTTTCATACAAAAGCATCGTTATTTTTGGCTCAGTCAAGATATTATGATATTCCAATTTCTGTCCTTTTTCAAACAGTGTGACACTTTTAAAAATGAGATGAGTCCTTATCACCAGTGCTGCTGCCAGAAACATGGGAACCCTAATCCATCCCTTTTGGGCTTAATAGTTCAGGTTACTTCACCTGATGGGTGGTAGTATTAAAGCCTCATGCTGGTTTGTCCATATCACATCCAGAAGAAGAAAAAGAAGAATGAGGACTTACTCCAAGGCCACACTAAACATACGATTCAACATGATTGTTGATACCAGCTCATGTTTGAAATAAGGAATGAGGGAGAATAATTAAGACAGACATTTCTACATCATGGAAGGATCTGAAACACAAAGGCAGACAATAATGTCATATTCAGTGATCAGTGACACCTGGAGGCCCTGCAGCAGGAGTGGAGAGAAGAAAAGACCAAGTAAAGCTTCTTCCTCTGTGCCTGTGTGGGTTTCCTCTGGGCTTCCTGCTTTCCTTGCACAGACTAAAATCAGAGTGCTCAGGTTAATTGAATCCATCAGTATCACTCAGAAAATGTCTACTTGAGAGACTTGTCTTTTGGTTAATGAATTGCAGTGAGTAGGGTGGGTAGTGCCCAGAGTAGAAAGCATTTTATCATATGGAATCTGTGCAGGAGGCATATTTACAAATCAATTAAATAAATGTCCTGGAGGGCTCATTGGGTTGCAGCAAGTGGCATGAAATAAAAACATGGAGTGAAAGTATATGCATTACTCCCAATTAAATTCTTTGCAAGAATTTCCATTCTGCACTGTTGGATCTTAATAAGGTTCTGAGAAGAGCTTCAAAATGCAAAAGGAAGAAATGGGAGTGAGACAAAAAATGAAATAAACTGAAAACAACCACTAAATTGAAATGAGTTGTTCATCAAATGATCTAAAGTTTAAGACCAAAGCTAAAAACAACTCAGCTAAAACAAATCCTCCTTGCTACATACACCTAGAGGTGCCTTCTTCAGCTACCTTAGCAGGTAGCTGTTGCCTTTGACCAGGAGCAGATGTCTTCAGGTGGTGTCCAACCTTCACTGGGTGTTTCAACCCTGAACCCCAACACCCTCCAGTTGATGGGCCCGCAGTGAGTGGCCAGCTCACTGCCCATCTGCCCCTGGCCTCCAGCACTCCTCCTCTCTCCTCCTCCATAACCAACACGAGGCCCGTTCTGCCTCTTCCCCTATCCTCCTAGTTGCTTGCTTTTTGCTCCGCTCGTCCAAGCCGATAGCAGAGAGAAAGTGCCAAGCCGACCTTGTGGGAAGCCCCGGCACCCAACCTCCACAGGGAACAGCCACGTCTGCCAGCCCTTGTCTCTGCAGTCCTGGGCTAGCTGCTGGTACTTTGCGGCTTTCCTTTCGTGGTCCTCGTCACAGCCCTCCTCCCATAGCACAGTGAGCTCCACCAGGATTATTTTCTGGTCTTTGGTTGACCGCAACACAATGTCCGGACGTAGGGTTGTTTGGACCACATCTGGGAAGTGCAGTTTCCTCCCAAGATCAACCCGCATCTCCCAGGAGCTTGCGGTGTGGAGGATGTTGGATGTTGGAACGGAGAACCTTGTCGTGGCGCCACCTGTACCGCCCCTGGGTTAAAGCCGTTCTGCACCCAGACAGTATGTGCGCCAAAGTCCCTTTCTGTTTGCACAGCTTGCAGAGTTGATCCTCTCTCAGCCCCCACAGGTGCAGATGGACTGGTGAAGGGAGGGTGTTGTAGACGGACCTCAGGAGAAAAGAGATGCGGTACGGTTCCAGCCGCCACAGGTCTTTCCACGTGATCTTACGCCTGGGCAAATCCCATTGACAGGAATGTTGCTCCGACTTCACATGAGGAGGACGTGGAGCTGATGTCCATTTTTGTAAACTTCTCTCTCCATCCATCCCTGAATGTTCTCAACTGGACTTCGATCAGGATAGTCCAAAAGAGTGAGGTTATTCCTCTATAGGAAGTGTGATGGGAAATGTGATAATTATGTTGAAATGCTGAGTCATCATTTCAACATATTGTTCTCCCTAAACTCCATTTTGTTCTTTTTCTTCTTCTTATTCCTTCAGATTTTGGCACCTTTCACAGGCATCGAATTTGCACAGATTTTCACAGAAAAAAATTGACATATGCAAATGATATAGCTACTTTCACAAAAACGACAATTACAGCCCAATCCTGAAAATCTTTATTTATAAAACTTTATTACAAATGTGTTAGTTGGACTCAAAGACGTAGTCATTTTTAAAATGGAAATTACTCACATTTTATTCTCAGATTTCTCAAAAGCAAGAGACACAAAAAAAGAAACGTTCCCCGACTTCACTCGCCCGTGCAAGTCATCCAACAACTGGATCAACAACTGGGCATTATTCATTTGGACACTTCTTTTTACACTCTTCCAATATTCAAGGCATCATCCTTCATGTTGAATTCCTGACTATACCAACTCCACAAACTCCACGACCTATTTGCACTGTTGTTCAAACAACATGTAAACAAACTTACAACATCTGATGTCTGGATGAGAAGACTTTTTGTCTCTTCTTTTATTACCATTTCTTTGGAATTCTTTTTTCGTGGTGACTTTGAATAATCAAAAGGGGGAACTGTTATGGAAAACTATGAGTATAGGACTTCTAAAACTCCCCACACAGAACCATCTCCTTCCCCTCACCAATCTACAAAGTACGTTTCTTTTCATACCTTGGCCCACTCGCTGACCCCCTCTATGAAAGCAGGCCAAACTTCTATGATTTAAAATCCTGTTGTCTCCTTTGTCTTCCTACCTTCCCCATTCACTTCCAAAACGTCCCACCTCCTGCTTCACACAAGGACAAACAACTTCCTGGTCTCTTGTATTTCCCTGTCTAGATCCCCACCTGAATCCTCAACCCTGTGCTTTTCCTGCTTTAGAAGACAGAAAGGTGTGAAGCCCACCTTTGTTTTCCATATTTCTGTGACTGGCTGATTGAGCTTGGAGCTGCCACAATCAAAAGAGCCATGGTGGTTGGTTAACAGAGAGATTAATTGAAAACACTGAGCACTGAGCTTAATAACATCTGTGATAGTAATTATATGACACAATTTAGTCTAACATGCCCCTATAGCAAAAATAATTCTTCGTCTTTTGTAGGGGTAGGGGAGAGTGGGGTAAACTGAGCCAGTGGGTAAGTTGACCCACCCCCTGTTTGTAGGAACCATTCAACAATTCTTGTCATGTGGCCCTAAATTCAGAAAGCCCTTATCATTTCTCCCTGCCTCTGTTGAAGAGGAGCAGCTGGCACAAATGATTGGTACTTTTTAAACAAAAAAACTCTTTTTCGTGTGTCAAAGTAAATTTTCAGCAGTCAGGTGTATTGAGCTTTTTTTATCAAATCAAATTATCCAGGTTTAAAATGGTGTATTAAACATATTTGCATTCACCAATGAATCAAACAGTGTGAGTCAATAGGCTACAGATGAGCCTGAAGAGCAAAGCTAGCAACACTTTTCCAAAATGTTGGCTATGAGGCAAAGTGAGCCACATGTAGTGGGATAGATTGAGCCATTGGTTCTTTTTTATCACCAAAGGTTGAAAAGTTATATTAATGTGCTGAATGCTAAAATACTTTTTAATGTCATGTTAACAAACTGACTTGTCTGATAAAAAATTAAACAGTAGAAAATCATGCTAAGAGTGAACAAGAGGAAAACCAACTGGGGCTCAACACCACCTTCTGACATGGAGAAAACAATGAAGGTAGTTTGGAGTGAAAAGTCGATCAGATCGTTTCAAAGAAGTGAAATACTGACAGGTCAGCCCTGCAGAGGTAAATCAAGAAGAGGGATATTTAAACTTGCTTTTTTAGCAAGTATGAACTTTTAAAACTTAAAAGCATGTAAGTAAATGCAACTTTTCTAGAAGGAATAACAGTTTTCTTTCTGCCAAGAACTGATCTTGTTTTTGTTTATTGTTTAAACCTTAGCTATATCTCATTTTACTTCATATGAGTATCTTATTTTGAAAAAAAGTTGCATAATGTGTCTATTTATGGCATTAAAAACTTTAAAAGACTGATTTTTTTCTAGGTTGTTTAAGTTAGGTTTAAGAAAATAAATGTGAATATTTGTGAAGTGAACAATCTCTTGTGAACTGACTCTTTTGACAACAATACATCATCTTTGAACAATAATCAGATTTAAAGTTATGAAGTCACATGGTCAACTTACCCACAGAATTGGCTTAATTTACCCCTAACCTGGGGCAAGCTGAGCCACAGGAGAACTTTATTTTGAAAGGCCACAGTTTCCAGGCTCTTACTCACTGACATGTCCATACAACTTCAGCTGAAAGCAAATATTCTTAAATAAGAGTTGATGTTTTCATTTGACCTCTGTTACATTTTTACTTGCCTCAATGACAACAAATGTCAAAAAAAGGCTAAACTTACCCCACTCTCCCCTACCATCATTTTCATTAGTTTATTTTGTTAATGATTCTGTAGAACCACAATTCAAAGGCAATGTCTGATTTTCACTCTCGGGTTTCAGTAAATGTGTATGTATTATTACTTTTGTCAGATTCCAGTTATTTCTGTGACCATTGTGGGTTT
Organism: Scarus forsteni; assembly: GCA_036419115.1. Taxonomy (NCBI): domain Eukaryota; kingdom Metazoa; phylum Chordata; class Actinopteri; order Labriformes; family Labridae; genus Scarus; species Scarus forsteni. The sequence goes on from JAZDUH010000365.1 coordinate 56,394, forward strand.
TTCTTTCATTAACCGAGGGGCAGTAACAATTTCGTCCACGTGTGGATCAGCCCTGAAAGTGGGGACGCCCTCCGTGCTCAGACTTCAGGGAGGAGACTGGGGCGGGACAGGGGCAGGTCAAAGTACTTAATACACCATGATGTTCTTCTTCTTCTCACTCTGAGTGAAGATGGCGAGGTTTGAGGAGCTGAGAGCTTTGTTCAGGCGGCGGCTGCTCGCTGCGGTCATCAGAGACATGTCTGGACTGAGAGAGACCTCCGAGTATGAAGAGGAGCTGCAGAGACAGAGGAGACTGCAGTGAAAAGCTCCCTCCGGAGAGCAGGTAAGCCTGCTTTCATTCAGCATGTGCCAACACATCAGAGCTGTGACAAGATAACTAAAGACCATATAAGGCAGTAGGTCAGCTCATGAGGAAGATCTTTGTGATCTGCTGAAGTGTTTCCGAGGGTGACCATCAGAGAGAGAGAGAGAGACGTAACTCAAATATAAATCATGGTTTTCACAGTAATTCGTTAACCTCTGTTTTTAAAACGCTCTTCATAAATCAGGGTATTTTTAGCGTTTTCATTATTTTTATTATTATTATTCCCGCTCTTATATGTTATGAAGAGGCAGGGCCAGGGGCGTACTGGGCTTAAAATTCAGCCCGGGAGCTTGGTGTCAAGAGGCCTTTTATCCGATCGCAAGAAGGATACAAGTGAAACCGTGCTTTTAACACAAGTACTTTAAAGTATAAAAATACTCTATTACAATTAAAACTACTGTGTGGTTTTACGTTTTTGAGTGTGTGTGTGTGTGTGTGTGTATGTGTTTGTTGATAAGAAATAAAAAACAAGCAGCTTATCATCAATATTCAAGCAAAAATTTAGCAACCGTAACCAAATGTGCTGGGCCCTGCCTTTCCCTGTACATCTGAATGAAAAGAACATACATAATAATAATAATTTGCTACAAGTAATTTATATTGGGGAGGGAAAACATATCTATTTCAGAACATACTGGAGTTGTAAAATCAACATATAACATCTTAATCCTATTCCTATTCCATGTAAAGACCAATTTACAACTCAGTCCTGTGCAGTGCACCTGTACCTGACTCTTCTGGTCTTTTCTCTATCTCCTCCTCCTCTTCCTGTTCCAGTTTCTTCTCCTCCTCCTCCCATCCCTCCACATCTGTCTCTTCGTCCTGACACTGGCTGTGACTTGCACTGGCCTTGTCAGCTAATAATAACAATAAAAACAGCAATGATAAATGTTAAAGCTATGTTACAAAGAATTCAGTGTTAGGGCACATACATTGAGATACACACCCACTCACTCTTTTGCTTTCATTTTGATAATCTGCTCATTGTTTTTGTTTGGAGGTTTTTTTTTTCTTTTTGTAAAATAATTACTCACTATTTCTCTTGAGTTGGTAAAAAAATGTAGAAACACAACAGGAAAACATAACGCACATAAAGCAAATATGCTATTATCTTTTTGACTTTGAACATAGAGAAACTCTCCTGAAGTATGTTTTTTGAATAATTTAAAACATATTTTTGCAATAAAGAAATGTACACATTTTCTGGTCAACTAGTCTGTATTTTACTTTTAATTGATACAGCAGATTAGTGATCCATATGGTGTAACATTGATGGCTACTATAACTTTCAGGCTCTCTTAACACATCCAAAAATACAAGCATGGTACATACCAAGTCTTTGATGATAGAGTCATCTAGGCTGCACATGCTAACCTGCTGTGGCCGTGCTACTCGGACCCGTGTCGTCAGCGGCCTGGCTGACTGTAGCCCCTCCACAGAAAAGATCTGTCAGTTTTGCACATTTGGCCGCATCCTGTAGAAGCATCTTCTTTTTTTTTGCCCTCTTTTTTCTGCCCCACCCATTTCTTTTTCTTGCTTCTTTCTTTTCGCCATGTCTTCTCATACCATCCTTCTCTTTATGTTTTTTTTAAACAAAACATGAAAGTGGATCAGTCCAATTTGGGAGGGGCCACTCGTATCCCCCCCCATAATTTGCAATACATTAGATTGACCTGGTCTGACGTGATGTCCCACCGACTCTGTGTTATCTGCGGCCGGGGGTGCTGCTGGCAGGGCAGGCTGCTACAGCTCTGTCTTATCAACGTCATTAATTAAAAATAAATAAATAAACGCTCAGACCACCGGCCGGTTAAGGTCTGGAGTAGACCGGCTGTTCGGGAAAAGTCCCGAATTTCCCGATGGCCAGCCCGCCCCTGGGCAGGGCTGCAAACTTCCATAGTCTGGCTGGAGCAAACCAAAGAGACTTTCACATGTTTTTAGCCCCCAGTGCACAATGAGGTTTGTCTTTTGTAAATATTGATCAGGGGTCCTTTCTGAAAGCTCACATTTTTAAACCCAATCTACTATAGAACACAATCATTTATGTCCAGTTAGTTGCCTGTGCCAGGGACGTAATGTAACCTGTTTATTTGATGTTTTGTTTGTTTTTCGCCAAAACTACCAGACAGATTTTGTTAATATTTTTGGGAGTCTTCGTTATTGACCCAACATAAAAATGATCAGGTTAAGGTGGTGATCAAGATTAGTAAACACATTCAGTTCCACAACAATAATCCAAACAAATTGTTAAATCTGTTTCAAAATGCATGAAGTGAAAAACACCTTTTAGATCATTTCTCATAACTATTCCAGAAGTTAACTCCTCCATTTCTTGGAAAAAATCATCAATCAGCATTTAAGTACAGCTAAGTATTGAGTTAGCAGTCATATAACATGTGTTTTAATATCAGGTCCAGGAGGCTGGTTTGAAGACCTTTTCCTTTACTGTTTATTTTCTCATTTGTAAAAACAACCTCAAATCATTTTGCTCCATTGTCCTTTGTCCTTCAAGTTAGCAGCTTGATGCTAGCTGTTGTGTTGTTTCTTGTTCTGACCAACAACTCCTGTTCTTTAAGCAGGCTCCTGTGTGAAATTCCAAAACAGAGCAGGGTCCCATTGTTCTTATCAGAGGGTTCACACCTACGTGTGAAACATGGGGGGTGAGATGGTCAGCCAACTGTTTTCGGCTTCTGCAGGCATGTTGTCCTCTTAGAGCACACACTGAACTGTGGTGGTGAAAGGCTGACATATAGTCTCATGGATTCGGCATAATGAGCATTACTTTACAAAACATCAGCACACAGTGGAGCCCAAAGTGCTTCCACACAGTGCTGGCCGGACGATGTTGTTTGCTTGAAGTGGCTTCACCTGTCCTCCATAAAGTTTCTTCTTAGTTTGTTTGTTTCCAGCAAGCAAAATGTAGCTGTTGTTGAGATCAAGGTAGCACTGGTCTATTGAGTTCACTGATCCAGACACCCTAATGTGCTGTTCAACGTTATATTTTACATTCAAATGTTTCTTTATAGTTAAAGTAGAGATTTCTACCATCAAGCTTGTACAGGTATTTCAGTGTCAGGTCATGGCCCTAGTAGACATACTTGTGTTTTATCTTATGGAATTTGATTTTTGATGAGAAGGAATGTGCAGTGTTGCTGATTTTTATGTGTATATCTATGTTTTCCCCTCAGATGTCCAGCTGCTGTTGATGAGTAAAGAACACCCTGTCCCTCTGAAGATTGAGGAAGAAGAAGAAGAGAAGCCTCAGTCTGTGCAGCTTTTTCAGACAGAAACCAGTGCCGTAGAAGAGGATTGTGGATTTGAAGATGTGGAAATGGATCCTGTTCCAGGGACAGAGATAGAGGTCAAGACTGAAGACTCATCTGAAGCTGAGATTGATAAAAGCAATGAATGGAGAGAAAACAGAGACAATCAGCCAGAATTGAAGAGAATGAAGACAAATTTGGTGAGAAGGCGACAGCCTAATGAGAAACTTTGCAACTGCTACAAATATGATCATACATACAGAGATAAAAATTCTCTGAAAAATCACAAATCAATTCACAGTGGAGAGAAATCCTTCAGCTGTTCTGAGTGTGGGAAGTTATTTAGACATAAACAGTCTCTGGCTACACACATGTTGACTCATACCGGAGAGAAACCCTTCAGCTGTTCTGAGTGTGGGAAATCATTCAGTAGCAAAAAAAATTTGGACAGACACATGTTGATTCATACAGGAGAGAAACCCTTCAGCTGTTCTGAGTGTGGGAAATCATTTGGAAAGAATACCTCTCTGGCAGGACACATGTTGATTCATACAGGAGAGAAACCCTTCAGTTGTTCCAAGTGTGGGAAATCATTTGGACATAATGCCTCTCTGGCTAGACACATGTTGACTCATACAGGAGAGAAACCCTTCAGCTGTTCTAAGTGTGGGAAATCATTTGGACATAATACTTCTCTGGCTAGGCACATGTTGACTCATACAGGAGCGAAACCCTTCAGCTGTTCTGAGTGTGGGAAATCATTTAGACAGAATACCTCTCTGGCTAGCCACATGTTGATTCATACAGGAGAGAAACCCTTCAGCTGTACTCAGTGTGGGAAATCATTTAGACATAAAAATAATGTGGCTAGACACATGTTGATTCATACAGGACATGAACCCTTCAGCTGTTAGTGTGGGAAATCATTCATATCCAAACAGAATCTGGAAAAACACATATTGCCTTATTACACAGAATAGTCCCACAGCTGTTCTGAGTAGGGCAAAATATATGTATAGGAAATTGCACTGGAAACTCACAAGTTGACAAGCATCAGAGAGAAACCTTTCACCTTTTCTGAGTGTGTTTCAGAATTTTGACACAAACAAGCTCTAATGACTCACATTTTCACTTCTTACAGAGAGAAACCCCTCAGCTGCTTTGTCTGTGAAAATAATTTTTACCATTCTTAAATCATTTACAGGAAAGAAAGTCTGACTGCACATTTCAAAGTCCTCAACAATATTTAGTTGTTTGGGTTTTCCATTTTCGTTATTCTTATCATGGACTCAGGAATGAGGCAAGACATGCAATGAAAAAGAGAGGTGTTTCCCTTTAAAGACCAGGGTGCAAGGATTCCTCCTTCTCAATCCTCACTCTCCCTCCTCTCTCTCGGCCTTCCTGCTCTGCTGCTCTGTGTAGAGGTTCCTGAAGCCTCACTGCAGCAGCTCCACACCTGTGTCCGGGTACTCCTTATCAAAGCTCCTTAATTAAAAAGCTCCCTACTCTGTGGCTCACCTGCAGTTGTCAGTGGATTCCACTTCTGATGTGGTTTGTTCTGGCCATTTCTCCTCAGCTCTCCACATTAACTCAGCACTGCACTGGCCTTAAGCCTTTTTGTAGCTCCCACCTGGAGCTTAGCTTGTGTTGGTGACTTGCTTTGGATGTATTTCAACTTTGTGATACTTTGCATTTTTATCTGCTCCCTTTTTTTTCACAGTGCTTCTCCACAAGCCCTGACCACTGTGTACATCTGTATATACTCACCGCTGTCACTGGACGCTGTTGTTTTTCCATCTGCCTTGTATTGTCCAAACAATAAAGTCACTATCAACTTTTACCTGCCTCCTCCTTGAAGATTTTGGGTCCAACATTAAAAACTGAAGGGATAATTCCTTAACACAGAAGGTCACCAATTGAGCAGAGGGGCAGCCTTTATTATTTTTTTGTTACAAATATTACAGCATCATTATTTTTGGCTCAGTCAAGATATTATGATATTCCAATTTCTGTCCTTTTTCAAACAGTGTGACACTTTTAAAAATGAGATGAGTCCTTATCACCAGTGCTGCTGCCAGAAACATGGGAACCCTAATCCATCCCTTTTGGGCTTAATAGTTCAGGTTACTTCACCTGATGGATGGTAGTATTGAGGCCTCTTGTTGGTTTGTCCATATCACATCCAGAAGAAGAAAAAGAAGAATGAGGACTTACTCCAAGGCCACACTAAACATACGATTCAACATGATTGTTGATACCAGCTCATGTTTGAAATAAGGAATGAGGGAGAATAATTAAGACAGACATTTCTACATCATGGAAGGATCTGAAACACAAAGGCAGACAATAATGTCATATTCAGTGATCAGTGACACCTGGAGGCCCTGCAACAGGAGTGGAGAGAAGAAAAGACCAAGTAAAGCTTCTTCCTCTGTGCCTGTGTGGGTTTCCTCTGGGCTTCCTGCTTTCCTTGCACAGACTAAAATCAGAGTGCTCAGGTTAATTGAATCCATCAGTATCACTCAGAAAATGTCTACTTGAGAGACTTGTCTTTTGGTTAATGAATTGCAGTGAGTAGGGTGGGTAGTGCCCAGAGTAGAAAGCATTTTATCATATGGAATCTGTGCAGGAGGCATATTTACAAATCAATTAAATAAATGTCCTGGAGGGCTCATTGGGTTGCAGCAAGTGGCATGAAAAAAAAACATGGAGTGAAAGTATATGCATTACTCCCAATTAAATTCTTTGCAAGAATTTCCATTCTGCACTGTTGGATCTTAATAAGGTTCTGAGAAGAGCTTCAAAATGCAAAAGGAAGAAATGGGAGTGAGACAAAAAATGAAATAAACTGAAAACAACCACTAAATTGAAATGAGTTGTTCATCAAATGATCTAAAGTTTAAGACCAAAGCTAAAAACAACCCAGCTAAAACAAATCCTCCTTGCTACATACACCTAGAGGTGCCTTCTTCAGCTACCTTAGCAGGTAGCTGTTGCCTTTGACCAGGAGCAGATGTCTTCAGGTGGTGTCCAACCTTCACTGGGTGTTTCAACCCTGAACCCCAACACCCTCCAGTTGATGGGCCCGCAGTGAGTGGCCAGCTCACTGCCCATCTGCCCCTGGCCTCCAGCACTCCTCCTCTCCTCCTCCATAACCAACACGAGGCCCGTTCTGCCTCTTCCCCTATCCTCCTAGTTGCTTGCTTTTTGCTCCGCTCGTCCAAGCCGATAGCAGAGAGAAAGTGCCAAGCCGACCTTGTGGGAAGCCCTGGCACCCAACCTCCACAGGGAACAGCCACGTCTGCCAGCCCTTGTCTCTGCAGTCCTGGGCTAGCTGCTGGTACTTTGCGGCCTTCCTTTCGTGGTCCTCGTCACAGCCCTCCTCCCATAGCACAGTGAGCTCCACCAGGATTATTTTCTGGTCTTTGGTTGACCGCAACACAATGTCCGGACGTAGGGTTGTTTGGACCACATCTGGGAAGTGCAAGATCAAACCTCATCTCCCAGGAGCTTGCGGTGTGGAGGATGTTGGATGTTGGAACGGAGAACCTTGTCGTGGCGCCACCTGTACCGCCCCTGGGTTAAAGCCGTTCTGCACCCAGACAGTATGTGCGCCAAAGTCCCTTTCTGTTTGCACAGCTTGCAGAGTTGATCCTCTCTCAGCCCCCACAGGTGCAGATGGACTGGTGAAGGGAGGGTGTTGTAGACGGACCTCAGGAGAAAAGAGATGCGGTACGGTTCCAGCCGCCACAGGTCTTTCCACGTGATCTTACGCCTGGGCAAATCCCATTGACAGGAATGTTGCTCCGACTTCACATGAGGAGGACGTGGAGCTGATGTCCATTTTTGTAAACTTCTCTCTCCATCCATCCCTGAATGTTCTCAACTGGACTTCGATCAGGATAGTCCAAAAGAGTGAGGTTATTCCTCTATAGGAAGTGTGATGGGAAATGTGATAATTATGTTGAAATGCTGAGTCATCATTACAACATATTGTTCTCCCTAAACTCCATTTTGTTCTTTTTCTTCTTCTTATTCCTTCAGATTTTGGCACCTTTCACAGGCATCGAATTTGCACAGATTTTCACAGAAAAAAATTGACATATGCAAATGATATAGCTACTTTCACAAAAACGACAATTACAGCCCAATCCTGAAAATCTTTATTTATAAAACTTTATTACAAATGTGTTAGTTGGACTCAAAGACGTAGTCATTTTTAAAATGGAAATTACTCACATTTTATTCTCAGATTTCTCAAAAGCAAGAGACACAAAAAAAGAAACGTTCCCCGACTTCACTCGCCCGTGCAAGTCATCCAACAACTGGATCAACAACTGGGCATTATTCATTTGGACACTTCTTTTTACACTCTTCCAATATTCAAGGCATCATCCTTCATGTTGAATTCCTGACTATACCAACTCCACAAACTCCACGACCTATTTGCACTCTTGTTCAAACAACATGTAAACAAACTTACAACATCTGATGTCTGGATGAGAAGACTTTTTGTCTCTTCTTTTATTACCATTTCTTTGGAATTCTTTTTTCGTGGTGACTTTGAATAATCAAAAGGGGGAACTGTTATGGAAAACTATGAGTATAGGACTTCTAAAACTCCCCACACAGAACCATCTCCTTCCCCTCACCAATCTACAAAGTACGTTTCTTTTCATACCTTGGCCCACTCGCTGACCCCCTCTATGAAAGCAGGCCAAACTTCTATGATTTAAAATCCTGTTGTCTCCTTTGTCTTCCTACCTTCCCCATTCACTTCCAAAACGTCCCACCTCCTGCTTCACACAAGGACAAACAACTTCCTGGTCTCTTGTATTTCCCTGTCTAGATCCCCACCTGAATCCTCAACCCTGTGCTTTTCCTGCTTTAGAAGACAGAAAGGTATGAAGCCAACCTTAGGGGGCATTCCCAAAAGGTTTAAATGTTCTTGACTCTTGGTGCTCAGGGTCCATTCTTCATTTTCTTGATTGCTGGTGTGTTGAATGACCCTCGTTGCAAAAAACATTTCACTCTAGTCGACCAGCAGAAGTCTCTATTTCACAATTTACCTGAAAATGAAAAAAAATCCACGACACACCTCACTGTAAAAATCACCCACTGGACACAGAGATCAGGGAGAGATCTGGAATAACACTGGAGGTTACACCCAGAAGTAATTCTGAAAGAAAGAGAGAATCTCTTTCTGTTTGATTGTATCCCAATCAACATCTGTGATGTTTTTTTTTCTCCATCTCTGAAAGCCAGAGGTTTTCCTTAGATAGTATACAAGGGAGCACTCCATCATGAGCCATCACTGACCTTTCAGAGCACCTCATTTATGTTTGTTATTGAGCCAGAAGTCACCAGGCGTTGTCCTGTGTCAAGCCCTTTGATCGTAGTTTTGGTGGAGGTGGTCTGCAATGGAAAATGTGTCGGCAAGCTCAGGTCACGTGCTTATTAGAAAATGTCACGTAGTCCAAGAGACCCCTGACATGGCGCTGTGGCTTGGCTGGTCAAAGTGCCTGTCTAGTAAACAGGAGATCCTGAGTTCAAATCCCAGCGGTGCCTTATTTGGCCCCTCTGGTCATGAAGCCAGTTTCCTGGGTGCTGAAAGCAGCAACACTCGGTGGAGTGCAATTGTGGCCAACCACACCAGAGACTTGGTTCTGGCAAATCACAGAGCTCTTCAAAGGCATTCTTGTTGGGCTTGTTGGCCATGGCTGGAGATCCAAACACTTTGACAGCACACTGAAAAGGAACCAGTGGTTGTGGGCTTGTGTGACAGAGCCGTACTGGATTTTGGACAGAACTGAACATAGGCTGAAATTGATTGTCTCCAAAATGACTTGCTCAGCATGTCGTAGAGACTGAATTAATAGATCAAAATATTAACTGACTGGTCATTACCGGGCCTCTGGTACTGCCAATGTCTCTGTGGCGCAATCGGTCAGCGCGCTCAGCTGTTTACCAAGAGGTTGGTGGTTCAAGCCCACCCAGGGACGCTCTCCTTGTTTTGCCTGGACATCAGGCCTGACTGTTTTGTGTTGGATTTGTGGCTTACGGCTGTTTGTGACTCATGGCCAAGCCAGCAATTGAAAAATGTGGCAAATCAAAGCCAGTTCTAAGCAAAAGAACAGTCCATCATCAGCCATCACTGACCTTTCAGAGCTCCCCATTTATTTGTTATTGAGTCAGAAGACACCAGGCATTGTCCTATGTCAAGCCCTTTGATCATAGTTTTGTTGGAGGTGGCCTGCAATGGGAAATGTGTCGGCAAGGTCAGGTCAAGTGCTTGTCAGAAAATGTCAGATAATTAACACGTAGTGCAAGAGACCAAGGACATGGCGCCATGGCTTAGCTGGTTAAAGTGCCTGTCTAGTAAACAGGAGATCCTGGGTTCAAATTCCAGCAGTGCCTTACTTGGCCACTCTGGCCATGAAACTAGTTTCCTGGGTGCTGAAAGCAGCAACGCTCGGTGGAGTGCAATTGTGGCCAACCACATCAGAGACTTGGTTCTGGCAAATCACAGAGCTCTTCCCAGGTCATCTTGCTGGGCTTGTTGACCATGGCTGGAGATCCAAACACTTTTACAGCACACTGAAAAGGAACCAGTGGTTGCGGGCTTGTGTGACAGAGCCTTGATTTTGACCAGTCTGAACATAGGGTGACATTGATTTTCTCCAAAATGACTTGCTCGGCATGGCGTAGAGACTGAATTAATAGACCAAAATATTAACTGACTGGTCATTACGGGGCCTCTGTTACTGCCAATGTCTTTGTGGCGCAATCGGTCAGCGCGCTCGGCTGTTAACCGAGAGGTTGGTCGTTTGAGCCCACCCAGGGACACTCTCCTTGTTTTGCCTGGACATCAGGCCTAACTGCTTAAAGCACATTGTAATCCAGCTGGTGTTTGTGGTTCAACCACACCATTGTTTTTTAGTTTGTTTCCTCTATCCTTCATGAAACACATCTTTCCTCTTTTCCTCTTACCAGTTTGTTCCTAGTTGGTGATTTTTTTTCTCATTTTTTGATTTGGGAATAACAATCCAAAACCAGACAAACAAAGAAAACTCATGTTTAAAGTTTTGTCAAGGAGAAAAGTCCTTTTCTGTGAGCCTTTTATCACTACACAGGCAGAGCAATTAGAGGAACATGCATTGGCAGAGCAAGAACAATGGGACACACATCATGGGTCTTCAGATGAACAAAGAGTGAGTGAAACCTTCTTCACACCTCTCACTCAAAAGGACATGCAAGTTGCTTCTGATATGATAAGCCAAATCACAAGGTGATCAAGTCTCCATATGTAAATTTGCAGTCTCACTTTACCCTGCCTGCAGTACCTCCAATAGAAAACCTGCTTTGACACCTTTGCTACATTCATAACAACTTTAACAGCTTGGATTTCTTGTTTTTTTGGACAACACTACATTTATACCTTCCAGTGGGCACTATTTGTGAAATGTACTTCCTTGTGCAATCTTTTACATTTTTATCTTCTTGGGTACTGACTAAAGCACGGATATCGTAGCTGTGCTAGCAGCCCTTAGACTCAATCCAAAGCAGTGAAAGGATTATCAGGTCCCAAGTTGGATAATATCCTTTGCTCTTCCCATAGACTAACCCTCCAAGCTTTACCAACAGAAGATAATGGTGATTTCTTTTAACTGCATGAATGTCATATTTCCTCTAACCATAACCATATTCATGGTCTTTCAGACACCCCTCTACCTGACTGTCTTGAATCCCACACCAATGCTTTTACTTACAGAGACAATGGTGTGCCATAAGCAGGATAATACAATTTATGTCAGTATTCTGTTTAAATAGTGAAAAACTCTGCTCTGCCACCATCAAGCTCTGTCCAAGTAGCTGAATTTCATGCTATGGTAAGAACAAGTTTGCTGTCTGAAGGCAACCCTGTCCTCACCTTTACAAAGACTTTTCTTTTGATCTCATTAAATGTCATGTTTTTTTGTTTTAGATGTTTTAGGTTCCTTGGGGTAATTCCAAGGCAATATCACAGCGCCACTTACAGCCGTGGCATTTATACTACAAGCACAACTGCTTTTCATTTGGACAGACATAATTCCTGAAATGCTGTTGTCACTAGATTTGTCACCCTTGGACCAGTAACAGACCACAGAGATCACTCCACAGGGCAGTCACCTATGAGACCACAGCTGGAGGCCAGCAGCTTTGGCCTTGGAGGGTGTCTGCAGATCCACTGAACAATGACCACTCCCACATCCCAGCAGTGACACCCTGCAGACAGCACAGTAGCTGGCAGACAAAGCAGACACACCAGGGGGGCAAGGCAGTCCCCAGAGACCAGGAGGCAGCTGTTTGCACAACCCACAGCAACAACCATCACACCAGACGGAGAAACTCTACAGCAGGGGTTGGCAACTAACAGCCCGCGGACCAAAATTGGCCCATCTCCAATAATATCTAACCTGCTAGATGAAATTAAAAATCTGATTTAAAAGAGGGAGGGACGTGCTGGCCATCATGGAAACTGTGAAAGCTCCCGAAGGGCTGGCACCCCTCGACCCCTCATTCACCTCCCGGACTGATTTTCAGCCCCAGCACATCCCTGAAAAGGAGTATTTTTTTTTTAAAAGTAATATGTTAAAGCTACTTTCATTCATATTCATTCTAAATCTCCCCACACAGAACCATCTCCTTCCCCTCACCAATATACAAAATACTTTTCTTTTTCCACCTTGGACCACTCGCTGACCCCCACCATGAAACCAGGCCAAACTTCTATGATTTAAAATCCTTTTGTCTCCTTTGTCTTCCTACCTTCCCCATTCACTTCCAAAACATCCCACCCCCATCACATCTCCTGCTTCACACAAGGACATATGACTTCCTGGTCTTTTGTATTTCCCTGTCTAGACATGAACATAGACAAAGCATGTTACTAAATGTAATTTTCCAAAAAGCAATTATAATTTTCTTTCCAAAAAGACCTGATTTTGTTCATTTGATCTCGTTCAAAGCTTGGCTGGCTCTCTTTTTACTTCACATGAGTATCTAATTTTCCAAAAAAAATTGCAATATGTGTCTATTTATGGCATTACAAGTTTTAAAACACTTTTTTTTTTTCTAGGGTGTTTAAGTTATGTTTCAGAAAATAAATGTGAATATTTGTGAATTGAACAATCTCTTGCAAACTGACTCTTTTGACAACAATACATTATCGTTGAACAATAATCAGATTTAAAGTTATGAAGTCACATGATCAACTTACCCACAGAATTGGCTTAATTTACCCCTAACCTGGGGCAAGCTGAGCATCAGGAGAACTTTATTTTGAAAGGTCACAGTTTCCAGACTCTTACTCATCAACATGTCCATACAACTTCAGCTGAAAGCAAATATTCTTAAATAAGAGTTGATGTTTTCACTTTACCTGTGTTACATTTTTACTTGCCTCAGTGACAACAAAAGTAAAGAAAAAGGCTAATCTTACCCCACTCTCCCCTACCATCATTTTCATTAGTTTATTTTGTTCATAATTCTGTAGAACCACAATTCAAAGGCAATGTCTGATTTTCACTCGTGGTTTTCAGTAAATGTGTATGTATTATTACTTTTGTCAGATTCCAGTTATTTCTGTGACCATTGTGGGTTTTTCTTTCATTAACCGAGGGGCAGTAACAATTTCGTCCACGTGTGGATCAGCCCTGAAAGTGGGGACGCCCTCAGTGCTCAGACTTCAGGGAGGAGACTGGGGCGGGACAGGGGCAGGTCAAAGTACTTAATACACCATGATGTTCTTCTTCCTCTCACTCTGAGTGAAGATGGCGAGGTTTGAGGAGCTGAGAGCTTTGTTCAGGCGGCGGCTGCTCGCTGCGGTCATCAGAGACATGTCTGGACTGAGAGAGACCTCCGAGTATGAAGAGGAGCTGCAGCGACAGAGGAGACTGCAGCGTGTGATCCAGACACCTGAGATAAAGCTCCGGAGAGCAGGTAAGCCTGCTTTCATTCAGCATGTGCCAACACATCAGAGCTGCGACAAGAATAACTAAAGACCATATAAGGCAGTAGGTCAGCTCATGAGGAAGATCTTTGTGATCTGCTGAAGTGTTTCTACCGAGGGTGACCATCAGAGAGAGAGAGAGACGTAACTCAAATATAAATCATGGTTGTCACAGCAATTCTTTAACCTCTGTTTTTAAAAGGCTCTTCACAAATCAGGGTATTTTGATCATTATTATTATTATTATTATTATTATTATTATTGTTATTATTTCTGCTCTTAAATGTCATGAAGAAGCAGGGCTGCCAACTTTCAGAGTCTGGCTGGAGCAAACCAAAGAGACTTTCACATGTTTTTAGCCCCCAGTGCACAATGTGGTTTGTCTTTTGTAAATATTGATCAGGGGTCCTTTCTGAAAGCTCACATTTTTAAACCCAATCTACTATAGAACACAATCATTTATGTCCAGTTAGCTGCCTGTGCCTAACCTTGCATAGCAGATCGGGATCTGCCTGATTCACTTCCTGAAATCCTGCAGATCTCGATCTTGTAGTTCACCGTAGACCAATGGATTCACGAGGCTAAAATTTTAACGGCGAAAAGAGGCGGGAGCTGCGGGAAGAGCGAAAGTGACGAGAGGCATGACGTCAGCAGAGGACTACCCGATTTCTACTGCGCATGCGCAAAAACTGCGTCACTTCCTCTCGAACCGTGATGTGTATAAAAAAAAAGATATAGATATATACACGATGGATTCAGACATAGAAATACTTACAGATGGGGTAGTCACTCCTGTCATAGGTACTCAGTAAAACTTGGTGAAATCTGCCCTCCTCAGAAGTTTATTTTTAGTGTAAGAGGATAGTATCAGGCCGTTAGGTGTTAGCAGCTAAGTTAGCGGCTAACGGCTAACTTTAGCCGCTACGCACATAAGCTACGTCATATCGGGGCTTGATGTGGATTGGCCCGTGGTGAGTGTGTCAATCAGAACGGTCGCCCAATCCTCTTCTTTTTTGGTTCAAACGGTCGTCCAAACGCCAGCTACTGATTGTTTTGAAGGTCCCGCCTCTGAAAGCTAATCAGAAGAGCAGCTACCCAGATGGACTTGTGGAATATTTCCGTGGCGGACATATGAAACTGTCCATCTGGCGTGTCAGGTTAGCCTGTGCCAGGGACGTAATGTAACCTGTTTATTTGATGTTTTGTTTGTTTTTTGCCAAAACTATCAGACAGGTTTTGTTCACATTTTTGGGAGTCTTTGTCTTGTCTGACATGAATTAGAGATGGCTGCCTGGCTCATGGACATAATGCTTTTGACCCTATTTATTTTTGTTATGTCTGTTTTTTTTTCCGCTTTTTTTGTCTTTTTTTAATTAGAATTACAGACTGATTTTGTTGAGATTTTTAGGGAGATATTGTTCTTGACCCAACATAAAAATGATCAGGTTAAGGTGGTGATCAAGATTAGTAAATACATTCAGTTCCACAACAATAATCCAACCAAAATGTTAAATCTGTTTCAAAATGCATGAAGTGAAATACACCTTTAGGATCATTTCTCACAACTATTCCAGAAGTTAACTCCTCCATTTTTTGGGAAAAAAAAAACAAACAAACCATAAACCAGCATTTCAGTACTGTTAAGTATTGAATTATCAGTCATATAACACGTCTTTTAATATCAGGTCCAGGAGGTCTTTAAGCACTGCTGTGCCATGACCATTTATAAAACCATAAGTGATTGTTGCTTCTGAACTTTGCCAAAATCAATCACACTTTCCACAAATATGAACCAGAACTTAGTGTCAGGTGTGAAGCAACTTTCGTAGCTTTTGATTCAAGGTTAGTTTGAAGACTTTTTCCTTTACTGTTTTTTCTCATTTGTTAAAACAACTTCAAATCATTTTGCTCCATTGTCCTTTGTCCTTCGAATTAGCAGCTTGATGCTAACTGTTGTGTTGTTTCTTGTTTCGACCGGGAACTCCTGTTCCTTAAGCAGGTTCCTGTGTGAAATTGCAAAACAGAGCAGGGTCCTAATGTTCTTATCAGAGGGTTCACACCTGCCTGGGAAACCCAGGGGGATGGGGGGAGGGGGGAGGATCATCAGCCCACTTTGTTTTTGGCTTCTGCGGGGACGTGTTCCTCTTAGAGCACATGGATCCCAACACTGAACTGTGGTGGTGAAAGGCTGACATATAGTCTCATGGATTCGGCATCATGAGTAGATTACTTTACAAAACATCGGCACACAGTGGAGCCCAAAGTGCTTCCACACAGTGCTGCCTAGATGATGTTGTGGTTTGCTTGAAGTGGCTTCACCTGTCCTCCATTTCCTCAAAGTTTCTTCTTCGTGTGTTTGTTTCCAGCAAGCAAGATGTAGCGGTTGTTGAGATCAAGGTAGCACTGGTCTATTGAGTTCACTGATCCAGACACCCTAATTTGCTGTTCAACTTTATATTTTACATTCAAATGTTTCTTTATAGTTAAAGTACAGATTTCTATGATAAAGCTTGTACAGGTATTTCAGTGTCAGGTCATGGCCCCAGTAGACATACTTGTGGTTTATCTTATTGCATTAGATGTTTGATGAGAAGGAATGTGCAGTGTTGCTGATTTTTATGTGTATTTCTATGTTTTCCCCTCAGATGTCCAGCTGCTGTTGGTGAGCAAAGAACATCCTGTCCCTGTGAAGATTGAGGAAGAAGAAGAGAAGCCTCAGTCTGTGCAGCTTCTTCAGATAGAAACCAGTGCCGTAGAAGAGGATTGTGGATTTGAAGATGTGGAAATGGAGCCTGTTCCAGAGACAGAGATAGAGGTCAAGACTGAAGACTCTTCTGAAGCTGAGATTGATAAAAGCAATGAATGGAGAGAGAACAGAGACAACCAGCCAGAATTGAAGAGTATGAAAACAAATCTGGTGAGATGGCGACAGCCTAATGAGAAAATTTGGAACTGCTACAGATATGGTCAAACATACAGAGAGAAAAATTCTCTGAAAAATCACAAATCAATTTACAGCGACGAGAAATCCTTCAGCTGTTCTGAATGTGGGAAATCATTTCGTAACAAAGGGTATTTGTCAAGTCACATGTTGACTCATACGGGAGAGAAACCCTTCAGCTGTCCTGAATGTGGGATATCATTTAGACAGAAAATCAATCTGGGCAGTCACATGTTGATTCATACAGGAGAGAAACCCTTCAGCTGTTCTGAGTGTGGGAAATCATTTAGCAAGAAAAACAATCTGCACAGACACATGTTGGTTCATAGAGGGGAGAAATCCTTCAGCTGTTCTGAGTGTGGGAAATCATTTACACAGCTTAACACTCTGGCTAGACACAAGTTGACTCATACAGGAGAGAAACCCTTCAGCTGTTCTGAGTGTGGGAAATTATTTAGAGATAACTACACTCTGGCTAGCCACAAGTTGACCCATACAGGAGACAAACCCTTTAGCTGTTCTGAGTGTGGGAAATCATTTAGACAGACAGGGACTCTGGCCAAACACATGTTGACTCATACAGGGGAGAAACCCTTCAGCTGTTCTGAGTGTGGGAAATCATTTAGACATAGTACCTCTCTGGATTTTCACAAGTTGATACATATGGGAGAGAAACCCTTCAGCTGTTCTGCGTGTGGGAAATCATTTAGGCAGAAAAGCAATCTGGACAGACACATGTTGACTCATCGCACAGAGAAGTCCCACAGCTGTTCTTAACTGGGCAAAATATATGTACAGGAAATTGCACTAGAAACTCACAAATTGACAAGCATCAGAGAGAAACCTTTCACCTTTAATGAGTGTGTTTCAGGATTTTGACACAAACAAGCTCTAATCACTCAGATGTTGACTTCTAACAGAGAGAAACTTCTCAGCTGCTATGTTTGTGAAAATAACTTGTACCATTCTTAAATCATTTACAGGAAAGAAAGTTTGACTGCACATTTGAAGGTCCTCAACAATATCTAGTTGTTTGGGTTTTCAATTTTTGTTGTTCTGCTTATCATGGACTCAGGAATGAGGGAAGACATGCAATGAAAAAGAGAGGAGGTGTTTCCCTTTAAAGACCAGGGTGCAAGGATTCCTCCTTCTCAATCCTCACTCTCCCCCCTCTCTCTCTGCCTTCCTACTCTGCTGCTCTGTGTGGAGGTTCCTGAAGGTACTCCTTATCAAAGCTGCCTACTTGGCTCTGTGGCTCACCTGCAGTTGTCAGTGGATTCCACTTCTGATGTGGTTTGTTCTGGCCATTTCTCCTCAGCTCCTCTCCACATTAACTCAGCACTGCACTGGCCTTAAGCCTTTTTGCAGCTCCCACCTGGAGCTTAGCTTGTGTTGGTGACTTGCTTTGGATGTATTTCAACTTTGTGATACTTTGCATTTTTATCTGCTCCCTTTTTTTCACAGTGCTTCTCCACAAGCCCTGACCACTGTGTACATCTGTATATACTCACCGCTGTCACTGGACACTGTTGTTTTTCCATCTGCCTTGTATTGTCCAAACAATAAAGTCACTATCAACTTTTACCTGCCTCCTCCTTGAAGATTTTGGGTCCAACATTAAAAACTGAAGGGATAATTCCTTAACACAGAAGGTCACCAACTGAGCAGAGGGGCAGCCTTTATTATTTGTTTTTCATTTTTTAATACAAAAGCATCATTATTTTTGGCTCAGTCAATATAATATGATATTCTGATATTTGTCCTCCTCTAAACAGTCTAAACAGTGAGTAGGACACTTTTAAAAATGAGATCAGTCCTTATCACCAGTGCTGCTGCCAGGCACATGGGAACACTAATCCATCCCTTTGGTGCTTAGTAGTTCAGGTTACTTCACCTGATGGGTGGTAGTATTAAAGCCTCATGCTGGTTTGTCCATATCACATCCAGAAGAAGAAAAAGAAGAATGAGGACTTACTCCAAGGCCACACTAAACATAAGATTCTACATGATTGTTTATACAAGCTCATGTTTGAAATAAGGCATGCATGAGGGAGAATAATTAGGATAGACATTTCTACATCATTGAAGGATCTGAAACACAAAGGCAGACAATAATGTCATATTCAGTGATCAGTGACACCTGGAGGCCCTGCAGCAGGAGTGGAGAGAAGAAAAGACCAAGTAAAGCTTCTTCCTCTGTGCCTGTGTGGGTTTCCTCTGGGCTTCCTGCTTTCCTTGCACAGACTAAAATCAGAGTCCTTGCAGTGAGTAGGATGGGTAGTGTCCAGAGTAGAAAGCATTTTAGCATATGGAAACTATGCACGAGGCATATTTTCAAATCAGTGAAATATATGTCCTGAAGGGCTCATTGGGTTGCAGCAAGTGGCATTAAAAAAAAAAACACAAGACATGGAGTGAAAGTATATGCATTACTCCCAATCAAATTATTTGCAAGAATTTCCATTTTCCACTGTTGGATCTTAATAAGGTTCTGAGAAGACCTTCAAAATACAAAAGGAAGAAATGGGAGTGAGACAAAAAATGAGTAAGCAATTAACTGAAAACAATCATTAAACTGAAATGGGTTTTTCATCAAATGATCAAAAGTTTAAGTCCAAAGCTAAAAGCAACCCAGCTTACACAAATCCTCCTAAATACAGGAAAAAAAGTGTCAAAAATGGCCCAGTAATGAGTTACTCAACTGTTCCTGTTGATCACTAAAAATTATTTTGGTACGCTTGATGCAGGTCTTTCCAGAAGGTTACTGGGAATGTTGCTCCAACTTCACATGAGGGACGTGGAACTGATGTCCATTTTTGTAAACTTCTCTCTCCATCCATCCCTGAATGTTCTCAACTGGACTCCCCGCAAGGGGAAATGTGTTGGCAAGGTCAGGTCAAGTGCTTGTTAGAAAATGTCAGATAATTAAACGTAGTCCAAGTGACCCATGACATTGTGCCGTGGCTTAGCTGGTCAAAGTGCCTGTCTAGTAAACAGGAGATCCTGGGTTCTAATCACAGCGGTGCCTAATATGGCCCCTCTGGTCATGACGCCAGTTTCCTGGGAGATGAAAGCAGCAACACTCGGTGGAGTGCAATTGTGGCCAACCACACCAGAGACTTGATTCTGGCAATCACAGAGCTCTGTCCAATACTGCTCTTCCCAGGTCGTCTTGCTGGGCTTGTTGGCCATGGCTGGAGATCCAAACACACTACAGAGACACTTTGACAGCACACTGAAAAGGAACCAGTGGTTGTGGGCTTGTGAGACAGAGCCGTACTGGATTTTGGACTAGTCTGAACATAGGGTGACATTGATTTTCTCCAAAATGACTTGCTCAGCATGTCATAGAGACTGAATTAATAGACCAAAACATGAACTGACTGGTCATTACCAGGCCCCTGCAACTGCGGATGTCTCTGTGGCGCTACCTGGTTCAGGATCGGCTGTCACTTTCCAATCTCATCTTCCAATCGTGATACTCGCTGTCCAATGTGAGATTGGAGCTAGACCAATCGCTCCAATCTCACATTGGACACAGACCAATCATGTCGCAGGGCGACATTGGACGTAGCCTATCACGGGGCTACGTCCAATGTGTTAGGCTGATGTTGATGTTTTTTTACAGTTTATGGTTGCGACTCACTGCGCTAACGGCACAGGACTCCCGGAGACAACTCGTCGACGAAGTAAGCTTCCTAACAATTAAATGTTTTCAGTTTAGTTCTTACATAGTCATACATGTTATATTTCCACGGCACAAAATATGTTTTGTAATTGTGTCGGCATGTGTCACATTACGGTTATACGACTACTTCAGTTAGCGGACAGCAACCGTTTTCGCTAGCCATTTCAAATGTAATACCCGCTCTTTTTTTTCTTAAATAGTCAGATATTTCATTTTCCTATCTGTCACATAAAGTCATTTTTTTTATCATTTTACTGTTGTGTGTCACGTTACTGTTAAATGGTAACTTCAGTCAGCACAGATAGCCATCACTAACGCTTCTAAAATTACTCGGCATGGATAGCTATGAGTAACTATCAAGTTAATTATAGTTACGGTATTACAGTAACAGGAAAAGTATTCTCATTAATTCAAGAGACACCGTATCAGATAGTTAAACTTCATTTAGTTTACTCGTTTGAGACGTCCGACTAGTAACTATAGCGGCACTGTAGTGGCGGCCTTAAGTTACGTTACACCAAGCAAGCCCTGAAAAAAAATCTCAGTCACAGACAAATCTATGTCGGAATAAAATCAGGAGAGTTTTGCTAGAGTTGTGGCACACTTCTGTCATCCGACCTTTGGGTGTGAGGTGGTCATAACTTATTATGACTGACGTGTTAACTCTACATTAGTGTGTGTTTATACGCTGTAGTGTTCAGTGCATTTTCCCATTTCAGTGTTTACTTGTCAACCTAAGTTACTGTTCTAGTGTAATTATTAACTAGTTATTTAGCTACTTGCCTAATGACATTAATTTAAAAATCCAAAAACCAAAACCTCCAATGAATAATGGGATTTATTACCCCACCCGCAGACTAGGTAAAAATGACTGTATTTCCATGTTATTACTGTATCTGAATTAAAAAAAAGGAAAAAGTTATCAGGGGTTTGCTTAACTAACAGAACTATGTCACTGTTATAAGTAATAAGTATGGACGTGTTCAGTACACTATGTTTGTGCTGCAATACGTAGTTGAACCTAAGTTATTGTTTTTATCTTTATGTTATCTTTAGATGAGCACTAAACCAAAGAGCCACAAGGGCATGGGAGACGAAGAGTGGTTGGCGAGGCTGAGGGCTTTTGCCAGCTCCAGGGTTTGGCCCTCAGGAGCAGGCAATAGACCGGCCCCAAGGCAGCGAAAGTGGTATGACCTCTATCAGAAGGTAAAGTGTAGCTAACTTTGTACCTATTCCCTAATAACAGTCATTAGTATGCAGGTCACGTGATGAAAAATGGCCAGTGTAATGGTACAGATAATATCAATCAGACAATGGACAATGTTGTCATGGCTCTGTCTGTTTTTGGTTATTTAGTTTTATGTACTCTGCTCCTTGGTTAAACCTTGCTTTCTATATTCTATTCATTATTGTAATGTTTCTGTCTGTCTTTGGTTATTTAGCATTATGTACTTTGTTCCTTGGTTAAACCTTGCTTTCTTGATTCTGTTCATTATATTCAAGTTGCTGGTTTTGTGTCTTGTCTCATGCTTCCTGTTTTATTTTGAAATTCATGTGTTACTCATGGTTTGTTCCTGCCCTCCCTTCTGTGTCTCTGCTGACTGAAGATTCCCTCCACCTGTGTGATTGCCTCACCTGTGCCTGATTCCCCTGTGTATTTAGTTTCTGTGTTCCCTGAGTCTGTTGTTGGGTCATTGTTCATTTCCCTGTTTCACTATGTGCTCGTGTGCCTCTGTGTCTCCTGTGTTCCAGAGTTTGTAGGTATTTTGTTGTTTTGTTTAGTTCTTTTGGTATTTGATTTGTACTTTGTTTTGTGGCCCCTTTTTGTTAGTAATTAAAGAGCTTTTTTGGTTATCTGCATCTGGGTCCTGCAACCTTGTTTTTGTTGGTTTTTTGTTTTACTAAAAATCTTGACAAATGTACTCTGTTTCTTCAAGCTAAATAACAATTCTGATCATTTCAGATTGAGAAATGCCCCATGCAGGCCCGTGGACAGACTACCCTCTTTGGAGGGTCCACAGTCTGCAATTGTGGGTTCCATGCCACTAAGGTAATCTATTTAAAATTTCTTAGTGTTAATGAATTGCATGCCTGTTAAAATGCTGTTATGCTGTTGCTGTTTACATGTCATAATGTTGTTGCTTTAGCAGCCTGCTGCTACTCAGTCTCGGGCTGCAGCCCCTCAGTCTGTGTCCTCTGCTGCTGGGACATCTACTGCAGCCCCTCAGTCTGTGTCCTCTGCTGCTGGGACATCTGCTGAAGCCCCTCAGTCTGTGTCCTCTGCTGCTGGGTCTGCTGCTGGGACATCTAATGCAGCCCCTCAGTCTGTGTCCTCTGCTGCTGGGACATCTGCTGCAGCCCCTCAGTCTGTGTCCTCTGCTGCTGGGTCTGCTGCTGGGACATCTGCTGAAGCCCCTCAGTCTGTGGCCCCACGCTCTTTCCTGCGTCCGCCTCTAAGTTTGTCAATGGTGAATACTTTCATAATAATCATTTTCTATGAATTATTTTCTATGCATTGCATCATAAAATTCATTCTGTTTCTCCTTTTAGTTCACTAAATCACGCTTTGGTGGGTCACAGACACTGAAGCCCAATTTAGTGGCTAGGAAGACACCCAGCACTTCTCCGGACACCCACCCCTGCTCCTTCTCCTCCATCCATCCTCTGTGAGGACACATAGCCCTGCTCCATCCTCTGTGAGGACACCCACCCCTGCTCCTTCTCCTCCATCATCCTCTGTGAGGACACATAGCCCTGCTCCATCCTCTGTGAGGACACCCACCCCTGCTCCTTCTCCTCCATCATCCTCTGTGAGGACACATAGCCCTGCTCCATCCTCTGTGAGGACACCCACCCCTGCTCCTTCTCCTCCATCCTCTGTGAGGACCCCCAGTACTACTCCATCCGTGGTGAGTCCTGCTGTCAACACCAGCCTGGCAGGAGCTTCTGTGAGTACAGCATCTATTTATTGGTCTGACTCTTTTGTAAGCCATCTATTTAAGCAATAAGCTAACTTGCTGTCCTTCAAACAGGATAAGTCTGGAGGAGGTCGGCCAGCCACTGCTGCAGCTTCATTTTATTTGCCGGGTGAAATGAGCAAGACCATCCCTGTGCAGGACCAGAGGTGGATCTCCAGCACCCTCTTTCACTCTGGCAAACTGCGGCCAGATTTGAAGCTGTGGTACGAGCCCCCTGTCCCGGCCCTCATTTACCACCAGGCACCGACACCTGACCGCTTTTTCACCCATCGGCTGATGGTGTGGATGCCCTACCACCTGTGGAGGGTGAGGGTATTCTGCCCAGCTTGTGGGAAGCAGCTGACAGGTTACGGTGTCCATAAGAGGGCAAGGAAGATCCTGGACATCGACAGGTATTACCTGATGGTGACAGAGACACTCAGGTGCACTGTGTGTTCTCTCAACTATCTGTCTACCAGTCAGACTGTCCGGGACCAGCTGGACCTGCCGCACCAGAAGATGTTCCGCCTGATTCTGACTCGCAAGTGAGTGACATTTTTTTGTTTTTAACCAATGTATGTTTATTTTCTAAGATACTGCATGGTTTAGCTCCCCCACCCTTTAAACAATTTATTCAAACAGCTCATTGTGAAATAAGACAAATAAGTTAATCAGTGAGGGGAGACAAAATTAGCCCAAACTGCTGTTCAGTTACAGGAACAAAACAGGGAAAGCTATCCCCATAAATATCAGAGAGTGTCTAAGTTTTAATCAGTCATGTTGCCATTAAGGTTCTGATAATGACTCCCTGAGTCACTATTATTGGAGTTATGTGGAATTATTTTTATTTTGTCACATGTGCTTCATATACATGCCCAGGGGTAACAGATGGAAACTAGCACTGTGCTATATCTGGTGCATTACATTTATTGTACACTCTCTGTGTTTTAAGTAAACTAATAATGAAATGAAATGTGCTTTCAGATATGCCTGTGACATCCGTGTGATTCGGCTGCTTCGGGACCGGACTCTCGGCAACAGTCCAGTCCAGACTGATAAAGCAGCTGAAGGAGAACCATGGGGAGGAATGGCTGAACCGGCTGGCTCACTATCTTGGGGAGTGTGCTGACTTTGTGGATCGACCCAGCCTTTTCCCAGTGGTCTGCCAGAAACCCCCGGAGCCCATCGACATCCCCACCAGTCGCTGGCTGCTGTCTGTCTACGGCAGAGACCTTCTGTCCCGTATTGACCACATTAAGGCCAGCATCACATGCACATTTGGTTCCATCTTAAAGATGGACTCAACCAAAAAGGTAATAAATGATATGACTGTGTAATAGATTTCTGTATACATAATATATACTCTCATATACACACTAACGTTGTTGTCAGTGAGAATATTACGTCTGCGTTTATTATAAATGTGTGTTGTGAAGAAAATCTATACACACTGCTATAGATAATGTAAAAATAATGCGTCATCCTAAAATCACTGTTGTCAAATTCCAGATCACTAAGAAGCTGGCAGGTCATGGCAGGGGGACAGCTCTCTGGGTGACCTCAATTGGGAATGAGGTCGGCCAGATCCTGACCAGTGTCCTGTCGGTGCAGGAGGGGCCAGGACTGGACAAGATGGTGTCTGGTGTGATGGAGTGGTACCGCCAGGCAGCTGTTCCACCACCAGTGCTGCTCTATGTGGACTCAGGCTGCTGCATCAGTGAGGGGGCCAGCAAGCTGCAGACCAGGTTTGGGCAGTGGCCAAACCTCAACATACGGCTGGACATCTGGCACTTTATGAGGAGAATGGCTGTTGGGTGCACCACAGATGCACATCCCCTCTACCCCACATTCATGGGCTGCCTGTCCGCATGCATCTTTGAGTGGGATGCACGGGACCTCACTCTGCTGCGGCAGGCAAAGAGACAGCAGCTTATGCAGGAGGGTGTGCCAGCCATTACTGATCATCTGGTGGACATGAATATCAGTAAGAAGGAGCTGAGCCAGTACTGCCGCAGGAGGACACGCGGTGAGGAAGCCACCACCAACCTCATTGAGCAGCTGCTGCAGAAAGTTGGGGGGGCAAACGGGAGAGACCTCATGGGGGTGCCACTTCTTGACCAGGTGCGGATGGAGCACATCTGGCGTGTGCAGAAACGGCACATCAAGTGCATCCAGGACATCCCAGGTGTGCAGTTATACACGGAGGTAGGCACCACCACCACCAAGGGGGGCATCGTGCTGACGAGGTACCGCTGTGCTAGAGGGTCCACATCCCTGGAGTCTTTCCATCTCCACCTGAACAGATTCATTCCAGGTTTGTGTCTTTCTAATGAATGGTAGTTTAAATAGTTTGCATGTTTTTTTTAATGAGAGTATTATTCAGATTGAAAAGCAAAACTATTTTCTGTTTCTTCAGGAACCAGTGCAAATGCACTGAACTTCCAGCTGTACCTCCTGGAAGGCCTGAACAGATGGAACCAGGATCGGGGCGCTGCAGCGGTCACCTGCAAGCCGTCATCTCTCCTCACCTATGCCGGGGATGTGTCTCACTCTGTCAACATCAACAGCCTGAAGGTGTTTGGTGAGGCACTGGTGCCAACCTTCAGGCCACCTGCCGAATACACTGGTAAAATTCTTTTGGTTTGTGGATTATCAGTGCTTTAACTTAAGTTCAATGAGGCTGTATTTTAGAAGCAAACAATACATTAATAATACGACAGATACCATTCTGACATTAAATTAAACAGCATATATATAGAATGCTTTGAATGCAGAAAATAATGTGCATGTCTGTGTCTGTTCTTTTTCATAGGAGAGCTGCTTGGTGTTGACTACCTGCTGAGTCAGACTGGTCAGCCAATGAATATAGTCCCAGACTCAGAGGAGACGGAGGACATGCTGGAGGATGTGGATGAAGGTGAGGAAGAAGACGAGGGCATCGAGGAAGATGTTGTGGCAAGTCTCCTCGATGACCCGAGCTTCCCTGTCTCCTCCCAACCTACTGCACTGTCATTGGATGCTGCCTCTTCTCTGCTCTCCCTGGCTGCTGCGTCACCCCTGGCTGCTGCGTCACCCCTGGCTGCTGCGTCACCCCTGGCTGCCGCGTCGACCCCGGCTGCCGCGTCGACCCCGGCTGCCGCGTCCTCCCAGCCTGCCGCGGCCACCCCGGCTGCCGCGTCCACCCTGGCTGCTGAGTCCACCCAGCCTGCCGCGTCCACCCTGGCTGATGTGTCATTGCAGTCTGCTGTCACCATGCCGCTGCCAGGTGTTAGCTCAGCTCCTGATTCATCATCTCCTGATGAGTTTGGGGTATGTAAATACATAATTATGTGTAAAGAAATTAAATCACGCTATCTGATGTCCAACTTCAGAGTTTTGAAATTTTGTTTCTTTCTTTTTTGTAGGCTGTTGATGACTCTGGCTTGCCAGACATTGACAGAGTCGACAGCTTGGCAGAGTGTCTGGTGGAGCTGAGGAACCAGCCCTCTCTGGCACTCACCAACCAGCAGGTCTGTAACATTTATTGTTTTGCTACTTTCCTTCTGTGCCCTGTCATACATGTTCACACTTAAGCATGTTTTTGTCTTCTCATATGTTGTTATGCTCTCTATTTTGTGAAGGTGAGCAACATTGTTGCTCTGTGGCAGAACCTGCTACCATATGACAAGCAGCGGGTGGTGTTTAGTGCCAGACACCAGAGCAGACTGGATACAGGGAGGTTCAGGTCTCCAAAGAAGAGGCAGGAGTTTACCCCAGGGATGGAGAGTCTGAAGAGGCATGCACTCACCACCACTGCCCCTCTTGCCCAGTGGCCAGATTGCTGCCGCCTCATCGAAATGATCTTCATCAGGCTGTGTGACATTCACCGCAGTCCCAAGAAGAAGGGGACTGGCACAGTGTCCAGATGGGATCTCATCCTGGATGACTACAGGAAGATCAGGCGGCGCATTCTGGCCAATGGCGCAGTAATGCAGCAGACCACCCTGCAGCTGGTGGATGTGAGCTACACCACCCTGGTCCAGTGGCATAATAAAAGGGTGAAGAAGCAGGACAACACAGTGGTGATGCAAGGGCTGCAGTTACCAAGCCGTTTGTCTGTGGCAGCTGACCCTCTCCTCCCTGCTAAAGTTCCTCCTCCATCTGCACCCCTCCAGCCAGGTCCTGCTCACCAGTACAACCTGCCCAGTAGCACTGTGGGCCAGGCGCAGATGAAGAGGAATGTCACGCCTACAGTCCCAACACTAGTGCCTGCCAAAGTGAGGCCCCAGCGGCAGCTCCTCCCTGCTCCACCCTCAGCCTGTCAGCTGGTGATGCAGCCGCAGCAGCTTTTTCCTGCTCCACCCTTAGGCCCTCAGCTAATTATGCTGCAGCAGCAGCAGCGTCTCCCTGCTCCACCCTCCGGACCTCAGCTGGTGATGTTGGGTCCAGTGACATCTCAGGGGCCTGTCCTGATGACTGCTCCACAGGCCCAAGGTGCCAGTCGCCCGAAAGCTGACCCGCAAAGTGCTGCACAACACGTGCAAAAAATGCGGGCAGTACAGAACAGCGGAGACTGGACACAGTCAGTACAAGGGGACTGTGTACTGCCCTGCAGTAGAGACTGTTACAAAGGAACAGTGGTTGGAGGACATTAAAAAAAAAAAAAAAATTGTTTACACTCTTTACAGACTTTTTCCAATATGCAGCTGTGGGCAGATGGCTGGAATTACATGTGAATATGGTGGTAAAAGCTGGATGCTTGTTAGTGTGCAGATAAGTGTTTTAATGACGGGCTTTCACTCCCTCTGCTTAACTGTGTGTGATGTGTTCAAGTGTGAGGCTGTTTCTTAATATCAAGACTTTCCATTGGTTGTTGTTGTTGTTGCAGCCCTCAGGCAGAGACTTTGGATATGTCGCCTTACAGAAGCATATTTTTTGTGACATCAAGCAATGTCATGTAATGTCTTATTGTAAATAAAAGTTTGCTTAATTTAAATGTTTTGTGTGCACAATCTTGTTTTTAGGTAGTTAGTCAAATGTATAATCTTTTCAGAAAAATATAAAAAGAAATTGGGCTTTTTACTTTAGGGGAACAAAATAGTTAATCATATGTAAACATATATACATATATACATCTTATAAGTTAATATCAAATATGATGAGGTTTACATGGGCAACACAGACACTTTTATTCTGTTTAATATGAACCTTAATCCTGTCGGAGGTGGGATTCGAACCGGCGCTCGGGTGAATGTGTCTTCCTCTGTATGAAATGTCAAAAAATTAACTTTTTAATCTTTAGCAAAAATACTACAGCATATAAAGACGTATAAATAATACAGGAGTTAAAATGGGTCTCATAGAACTTTGTGAAGTTCTCCTTTTCTTTCTTTTTCTCCTTTTCTCCCCTCTTTTTCCTCTTTTTCTTTCTTCCCCCCTTCTTTCCCCTCTTTTCCTTTCTTCTCCCCCCATAACAGACTATTGTCCCCCAACTTTGGCGCAACCGGTTAGCGCGCTCGGCTGTTAACCGAGAGGTTGGTGGTTCAAGCCCACCCAGGGACACTCTCCTTGTTTTGCCTGGACATCAGGTCTAATTGCTTTGATGTTGGACTTGTAGAGTAAGGCTGTTTGGGACTCATGGCCAAGCCAGCCCTTAAAATAGGTGGCAAATCAAAGCCAGTCCAAAGCACCACAGCACTCCATCATGAGCCATCACTGACCTTTCAGAGCTCCCCATTTATGTATGTTATTGAGCCAGAAGTCACCAGGCATTGTCCTGTGTCAAGCCCTTTGATTGTAGTTTTGTTGGAGGTGGCCTGTAATGAAAAATGTGACAGCAAGGTCAGGTCAGGTGCTTGTTAGAAAATGTCAGATAATTAACCCTCTGGATCCCAAACCGGCTGGTGGGTTCAAAAAAGCACATATTTTAAAATGACTGGCATTTACAAACCGTTTGTCCTATTAAAAAGCCGTAAAAAGTTTCTTTTTCATCAGATTCTCAAGTTTCTGAGGATACCTGAATGTGTCACACATGACGTCGGCAACATTCTGAACAATGGTGGAAAAAACGGATGATTTTGCGCGACTGCCGTCAACATCGCATTTATTCACAGGTCCACTTCAAAAATCTGCAGAAAATACACGGTTTGCTCTAGCTAGATTCTGGAAAAAAAACATAATTTTACACATCTTACAGCCTTTAACAAGCCATGAATGATCGATATACGTCCTTTATTTACTTCTAAAGAATTATTTGAATATTGCCTTGCATTTGCTTGGAGTCACTTCAGCTTGGGTCTGCTCAGCACCAATCAGCATGCTCCATACGTCGGCTCTGTGTCTCCAGAGACTGTTTCAGGGCAGCTGGACCCCCCAAAACAGTTTCAGGGGGTGCCTTGAAACAGTTTCAGGGGAGGCCTGTCACCTTGTACATAGTTATTATTCACAGTTTTCATTGTTCTGAAAATAAATATTCAGAAAATTTCACTGTCCGTTTTTCGTTATTGAATAGTTTCTTGCATTCTGGTTAGGTTATATTGCTATTAGACATTCTTGAATTATATCTGGCTTCAGCCCCTAGTTCTCCTGAGCACATAGAGGGGTAGAACTTGATATTGCAGTAAAAAATGAGTCCACAGTGAGTAAAAATGTGAAAGAAGCAAAAACGGCCTAAAACTCCAATCAACTTATAAGGTCCCAGAATGTGTAGTTTCTGTAAAGGTAGAACCACACCACTTTTTTCCTGTGTTCCTCATGCTTGAGGGTACCTGAAAGTGTGTTGTATATACTTCCACCCTATTTTTAGAATTTTTTAATTCAGAAAATCAGGAAAAGTAAATTTTTTTTCTCTTTTTTCTGATGATTTACAGCCTTTAAATTTTGTAACTTGCATGAAGACATAATTGAGTTATATCAGCTTATAGCCATGGTTGTCCTGAATCCATAGAGGTGCGGGACTTCACTTTACAGAGAAAAATAATACCACAGTGAGTAAAAATATGACAGGAGCAGAAAACGCTCAGAAATGGCTTGGGATTCAGAGGGTTAAACGTAGTCCAAGCGACCCATGACATGGCGCCATGGCTTAGCTGGTCAAAGTGCCTGACAAGTAAACAGGAGATCCTGGGTTCAAATCCCAGCAGTGCCTTATTTGGCTCCTCTGGTCATGAAGCCAGTTTCCTGGGTGTTGAAAGCAGCAACACTCGGTGGAGTGCAATTGTGGCCAACCACACCAGAGACTTGGTTCTGGCAAATCACAGAGCTCTTCCCAGGTCGTCTTGCTGGGCTTGTTGGCCATGGCTGGAGATCCAAACACTTTGACAGCACACTGAAAAGGAACCAGTGGTTGTGGGCTTGTGTGACAGAGCTGTACTGGATTTTGAACCAGTCTGAACATAGGGTGACATTGATTTTCTCCAAAATGACTTGCTCAGCGTGTCATAAAGACTGAATTGATAGACCAAAACATGAACTGACTGGTCATTACCGGGCCACTGCGTCAACTCGGCTGTTAACCAAGAGGTTGATGGTTAAAGCCCACCCAGGGACGCTCTCCTTGTTTTGCCTTGGCATCAGGCCTAACTGCTTCGATGTTGGACTTGTGGGGTAAGGCTGTTTGGGACTCATGGCCAAGCCAGCCCTTAAAAAATGTGGCAAATCACAGCCAGTCCAAAGCACCACAACACTCCATCATCAGCCATCACTGACCTTTCAGAGCTCCCCATTTATGTATGTTCTTTAGCCAGAAGTCACCAGGGGCCTGCACTACGAAGCTGGATTAGCTCTTAGAGAGATAACTTCCTGGATAAGTTTCGGATTTTCCGCACTACGAATGTGGATCTCTTTTTATCCAGACACGTTGCCCCGGTAACTGATGCTGAACGCCAAACCTGGTCCGGAGCAGGTTAAGTTCCAGGATAAGAGCTCACGGGGTGTGACAGACCACCCGCGGACCAATCGGACCGCACAGTCACCAATTTGCTGTCTTGGATAATGGCTTGCCCATTTCAGCCGGACCCTGTTAATGTCAGTGCGCAAATTGTAAGAGGAGCGCTTCGTCGGGAGCGTTTTTAACGTGACCGAAGTAATCCGCTTGATTTACCAGAAGAAATCTTCTACGAGAGGTACAGATTTTCACGGGAAGGATTTCTATACATCTTTGACCTGCTGGAGCCTTACGTGGCAAATAATGCACTAAGATCATTTTGAAAATATGAATGTGATTTTCCTGGTCAAACAAGTTATAAAAATTAATTGTGTTTCGACAAATTTAGAGTAGCCTATTTATTAGTATGTTGACCATGATGTTTTAGCAACAATAATGAACACATAGAAAAATCGTTCTTGTTAGTATTTTTATGTTATTTATGTCATTTGTGTTAACATATTTAAGGTTACAATCACAAGATTCATGAATGCAATAAAATTAATCTAAAGGCACATATCACAACATCTGAAGACTGCTGACAAAACTCCATGAAATAAAACAGTAACTTGTTTAATTCAAACTATTTGACATTATTTCCCAATGTCAGTGATAACGTTTGGTCTGAGGATGTTTACTTCTGATAAAAGACAACACATGCTGATCATTGTACTGAACTTTATTATGGATAAAGTCAAGTAACAATCATTTTGGTTTAAAGTTCAATTACAAGTACATAAGTAATCATATCTTAAATGTTGTCTAATGTAATATGAGTTCAAAATTTTAGTAGTAACACCATGAAACTGAGGGACATAATTTAGTTTGAAGAAATATTTTTCAATATCTAATTTACGTTTAATTTCATTCATAGATCCCAGTGTTATCAACACTGTCCATTTATTATTTTAATTAACAAAAAAGAGGAAATGTTTTACACTGTCCAATAGCAGTGGATCATGACAAATGCTGTTTTAGATCAAAAGTACATTAAAAGTGAAATTAAATATTATATTTAGGCTAATTATATTACATTTAAAATAAAAAAGATAATTATTCATCACCATTTTAAAGACTATTCAATTACATAATTTTGGTTTAATGTGGAAGAGTTCTTTATTACATTTTAAGCGATTTGTGTTTCTTGAAAATGTGGAAAATGTGCCGGCAATCCCTCCGGCCTCTCCATTGTGGAAAATGCTCCGACCGGGGCCGCTAACCACGCCCATTTTATGTGTGCGCGCACAGATCCCAGCCGGATTCACTTATCGAGTTGATAACGAGCCTCGTAGTACAGCAGATGCGGATGACGGAGATCCGGTGAAGTTTAGCAAGATGTTGCAGAGTTATACTGGATGACTTAATCCAAATTCGTAGTACAGGGCCCAGGCGTTGTCTTGTGTCAAGCCCTTTGATCTTAGTTTTGGTGGACATGGGCTGCATTGGAAAATGTGTCGGCAAGGTCAAGTCAGGTGCTTGTTAGAAAATGATCTAATGTTTTTTTTAACATGGGGATATTTATTCTTAGTGTCACTAAGAATAAATGTCTGACATTTAGAATAATGTTTTGTGACATAACTGTCCTTTTTTGACAGAATAAATGTCCCAATGTTTTTGTGACAAACCTAAGAATAAATGTCCCAATGTTTTTGTGACATTAAAGAATAAATTTAATGTTTTGTGACACAAGAATAAAATGTCCTAATTTTTGTGACCTTAAGAATAAATGTCCCAAATGTTTGACATTGAGAATAAATGTCCCAATGTTTTTGTGACACTAAAATGCAATGATTTTTATAAATGTCCCAATGTTTTTGTGACACTAAGAATAAATGTCCCAATGTTTTTGAGACATTCTTAATGTCACTAAAACATAGGGATATTTATTCTTAGTGTCACAAAAACATTGGGACATTTATTCTATAGTGTCACAAAAACATTGGGACATTTATTCTTAGTGTCACAAAAACATTGAGACATTCTTAATGTCATAAAAACATTGGAAATTTATTTTATAGTGTCACAGAAACATTGGGACATTGATTCTTAGTGTCACAAAAACATTGGGATATTAATTCTTAATGTCACAAAAACATTGGGACATTTATTCTTTGTGTCACAAAAACATTGAGACATTCTTAATGTCACAAAAACATTGGAACATTTATTCTTAGTGCCACAAAAACATTGGGACATTTATTCTTAGTGTCACAAAAACATTGGGACATTTATTCTTAGTGTCACAAAAACACTGAGATATTCTCAATGTCACAAATACATTGAGACATTTAAACTTAGTGCCACAAAAACATTGGGCCATTTATTCTTAGTGTCACAAAAACGATGGGACATCTATTTTTAATGTCACAAAAGCATTGGGACATTTATTCTTGGTGTCACAAAAACATTGAGACATTCTTAATGTCACAAAAGCATTGAGACATTCTTAGTGTCACAAACACATTGGGACATTCATTCTTAGTGTCACAAAAACATTGAGACATTCTCAATGTCACAAAAACATTGGGACATTTATTCTTAATGTCACAACAACATTGAGACATTCTCAATGTCACAAAAACATTGGGACATTAATTCTTAGTGTCACAAAACATTGGGACATTTAATCTCAATGTCACAAAAATATTGAGAGATTTATTCTTAGTGTCACAATAACAGTGGGACATTTATTCTAAGTGTCACAAAAACACTGAGTCATTCTTAATGTCACAAAAACATTGAGACATTTATTCTTAGTGTCACAAAAACATTGAGACATTTATTCTTAGTGTCACAAAAACATTGGGACATTTATACTTAGTGTCACAAAAACATTGGGACATTATTTCTTAGTGTCACAAAAACATTGGGACATTTATTCTTAGTGTCACAAAAACATTGGGAAATTTATTCTATAGTGTCACAAAAACATTGAGACATTCTCAATGTCACAAAAACATTGAGACATTTATTCTTAGTGCCACAAAAACATTGAGACATTTATTCTTAGTGTCACAAAAACATTGGGACATCTATTTTTAATGTCAAAAAAGCATTGGGACATTTAGTCTTAGTGTCACAAAAACATTGGGACATTATTTCTTAGTGTCACAAAAACATTGAGACATTTATTCTTAGTGTCACAAAAACATTGGGAAATTTATTCTATAGTGTCACAAAAACATTGAGACATTCTCAATGTCACAAAAACATTGAGACATTTATTCTATAGTGTCACAAAAACATTGGGAAATTAATTCTATAGTGTCACAAAAACATTGAGACATTCTCAATGTCACAAAAACATTGGGAAATTTATTCTATAGTGTCACAAAAACATTGAGACATTCTCAATGTCAAAAAAGCATTGGGATATTTATTCTTAGTGTCACAAAAACATTGGGACATTATTTCTTAGTGTCACAAAAACATTGGGACATTTATTCTTAGTGTCACAAAAACATTGGGAAATTTATTCTATAGTGTCACAAAAACATTGAGACATTCTCAATGTCACAAAAATATTGAGACATTTATTCTTAGTGCCACAAAAACATTGAGACATTTATTCTTAGTGTCACAAAAACATTGAGACATTTATTCTTAGTGTCACAAAAACATTGGGACATTTATTCTTAGTGTCACAAAACATTGGGACATTTATTCTCAATGTCACAAAAATATTGAAACATATATTCTTAGTGTCACAATAACAGTGGGACATTTATTCTTAGTGTCACAACAACATTGGGACATTTATTCTTAATGTCACAAAAACATTGGGACATTTATTCTTAGTGTCACAAAAACACTGAGACATTCTTAATGTCACAAAAACATTTAGACATTTATTCTTAGTGTCACAAAAACATTGGGACATTTATTTTTAGTGTCACAAAAACATTAGGACATTTATTCCTAGTGTCACAAAAACATTGGGACATTTATTCTTAATGTCACAAAAGCATTGGGACATTTATTCTTAGTGTCACAAAAACATTGGGACATTTATTCTTAGTGTCACACAAACATTGAGACATTTATTCTTAGTGTCACAAAAACATTTGGACATTTACTCTTAGCGTCACAAAAACATTGGGAGATTTATTCTTAGTGTCACAAAAACATTGAGACATTTATTCTCAGTGTCACAAAAACATTGAGACATTTATTCCAAGTGTAACAACAACATTGGGACATTTATTCCTTGTTCACAAAAACTTTGGGACATTTATACTTAGTGTCACAAAAACAGTGGGACATTTATTCTTAGTGTCACAACAACATTGGGACATTTATTCTTAATGTCACAAAAACATTGGGACATTTATTCTTAGTGTCACAAAAACACTGAGACATTCTTAATGTCACAAAAACATTGAGACATTTATTCTTAGTGTCACAAAAACATTGGGACATTTATTCTTAGTGTCACAAAAACATTGGGAGATTTATTCTTAGTGTCACAAAAACATTGGGACATTTATTCTTAATGTCACAAAAGCATTGGGACATTTATTCTTAGTGTCACAAAAAAATTTGGGACATTTATTCTAAGTGTCACACAAACATTGAGACATTTATTCTTAGTGTCACAAAAACATTTGGACATTTACTCTTAGCGTCACAAAAACATTGGGAGATTTATTCTTAGTATCACAAAAACATTGAGACATTTATTCTCAGTGTCACAAAAACATTGAGACATTTATTCTAAGTGTCACAAAAACATTGGGACATTTATTCCTTGTTCACAAAAACAATGGGACATTTATACTTAGTGTCACAAAAACATTGGGATATTTATTCTTAGTGTCACAAAAACATTGGGACATTATTTCTTAGTGTCACAAAAACATTGGGACATTTCTTCTTAGTGTCACAAAAACATTGGGACATTTATTCTATAGTGTCACAAAAACATTGAGACATTCTCAATGTCACAAAAACATTGAGACATTTATTCTTAGTGCCACAAAAACATTGAGACATTTATTCTTAGTGTCACAAAAACATTGAGACATTCTTAATGTCACAAAAACATTGAGACATTCTAAGTGTCACAAAAACATTGGGACATTCATTCTTCGTGTCACAAAAACATTGGGACATTTATTCTTAATGTCACAACAACATTGAGACATTTTTTCTTAGTGTCACAAAAGCAGTGGGATATTTATTCTTAGTGTCACAAAAACTTTGGGACATTTATTCTCAATGTCACAAAAATATTGAGACATTTATTCTTAGTGTCACAATATCATTGGGACATTTATTCTTAATGTCACAACAACATTGAGACATTCTCAATGTCACAAAAACATTGGGACATTTACTCTTCTTGTCACAAAAACCTTAAAATATTGTTAATGTCAAAAAACCTTTGGGACAGTTATTCTTAGTGTCACAAAATCATTGGGACATTTATTCTTAGTGTCACAACGACATTGGGACATTTATTCTTAATGTAACAAAAACATTGGGACATTTATTCTTAGTGTCACAAAAACACTGAGACATTCTTAATGTCACAAAAACATTGAGACATTTATTCTTAGTGTCACAAAAACATTGGGACATTTATTTTTAGTGTCACAAAAACATTAGGACATTTATTCTTAGTGTCACAAAAACATTGGGACATTCATTCTTAATGTCACAAAAACATTGGGACATTTATTCTTAGTGTCACAAAAACATTGGGACATTTATTCTTAGTGTCACACAAACATTGAGACATTTATTCTTAGTGTCACAAAAACATTTGGACATTTACTCTTAGCGTCACAAAAACATTGGGAGATTTATTCTTAGTGTCACAAAAACATTGAGACATTTATTCTCAGTGTCACAAAAACATTGAGACATTTATTCCAAGTGTAACAACAACATTGGGACATTTATTCCTTGTTCACAAAAACAATGGGACATTTATACTTAGTGTCACAAAAACATTGGGACATTATTTCTTAGTGTCACAAAAACATTGGGACATTTATTCTTAGTGTCACAAAAACATTGGGAAATTTATTCTATAGTGTCACAAAAACATTGA
Organism: Scarus forsteni; assembly: GCA_036419115.1. Taxonomy (NCBI): domain Eukaryota; kingdom Metazoa; phylum Chordata; class Actinopteri; order Labriformes; family Labridae; genus Scarus; species Scarus forsteni. Next base: position 93,556 of record JAZDUH010000365.1, read on the forward strand.
GACATTCTCAATGTCACAAAAACATTGAGACATTTATTCTTAGTGCCACAAAAACATTGAGACATTTATTCTTAGTGTCACAAAAACATTGGGACATCTATTTTTAATGTCAAAAAAGCATTGGGACATTTAGTCTTAGTGTCACAAAAACATTGGGACATTATTTCTTAGTGTCACAAAAACATTGAGACATTTATTCTTAGTGTCACAAAAACATTGGGAAATTTATTCTATAGTGTCACAAAAACATTGAGACATTTATTCTTAGTGTCACACAAACATTGAGACATTTATTCTATAGTGTCACAAAAACATTGGGAAATTAATTCTATAGTGTCACAAAAACATTGAGACATTCTCAATGTCACAAAAACATTGGGAAATTTATTCTATAGTGTCACAAAAACATTGAGACATTCTCAATGTCAAAAAAGCATTGGGATATTTATTCTTAGTGTCACAAAAACATTGGGACATTATTTCTTAGTGTCACAAAAACATTGGGACATTTATTCTTAGTGTCACAAAAACATTGGGAAATTTATTCTATAGTGTCACAAAAACATTGAGACATTCTCAATGTCACAAAAATATTGAGACATTTATTCTTAGTGCCACAAAAACATTGAGACATTTATTCTTAGTGTCACAAAAACATTGAGACATTTATTCTTAGTGTCACAAAAACATTGGGACATTTATTCTTAGTGTCACAAAACATTGGGACATTTATTCTCAATGTCACAAAAATATTGAAACATATATTCTTAGTGTCACAATAACAGTGGGACATTTATTCTTAGTGTCACAACAACATTGGGACATTTATTCTTAATGTCACAAAAACATTGGGACATTTATTCTTAGTGTCACAAAAACACTGAGACATTCTTAATGTCACAAAAACATTGAGACATTTATTCTTAGTGTCACAAAAACATTGGGACATTTATTCTTAGTGTCACAAAAACATTGGGAGATTTATTCTTAGTGTCACAAAAACATTGGGACATTTATTCTTAATGTCACAAAAGCATTGGGACATTTATTCTTAGTGTCACAAAAACATTGGGACATTGATTCTAAGTGTCACACAAACATTGAGACATTTATTCTTAGTGTCACAAAAACATTTGGACATTTACTCTTAGCGTCACAAAAACATTGGGAGATTTATTCTTAGTATCACAAAAACATTGAGACATTTATTCTCAGTGTCACAAAAACATTGAGACATTTATTCTAAGTGTCACAAAAACATTGGGACATTTATTCCTTGTTCACAAAAACAATGGGACATTTATACTTAGTGTCACAAAAACATTGGGATATTTATTCTTAGTGTCACAAAAACATTGGGACATTATTTCTTAGTGTCACAAAAACATTGGGACATTTCTTCTTAGTGTCACAAAAACATTGGGACATTTATTCTATAGTGTCACAAAAACATTGAGACATTCTCAATGTCACAAAAACATTGAGACATTTATTCTTAGTGCCACAAAAACATTGAGACATTTATTCTTAGTGTCACAAAAACATTGGGACATCTATTTTTAATGTCACAAAAGCAGTGGGACATTTAGTCTTAGTGCCACAAAAACATTGGGACATTTATTCTATAGTGTCACAAAAACATCGGGACATTTATTCTTTGTGTCACAAAAACATTGAGACATTCTTAATGTCACAAAAACATTGAGACATTCTAAGTGTCACAAAAACATTGGGACATTCATTCTTCGTGTCACAAAAACATTGGGACATTTATTCTTAATGTCACAACAACATTGAGACATTTTTTCTTAGTGCCACAAAAGCAGTGAGATATTTATTCTTAGTGTCACAAAAACATTGGGACATTTATTCTCAATGTCACAAAAATATTGAGACATTTATTCTTAGTGTCACAATATCATTGGGACATTTATTCTTAATGTCACAACAACATTGAGACATTCTCAATGTCACAAAAACATTGGGACATTTACTCTTCTTGTCACAAAAACCTTAAAATATTGTTAATGTCAAAAAACCTTTGGGACAGTTATTCTTAGTGTCACAAAATCATTGGGACATTTATTCTTAGTGTCACAACGACATTGGGACATTTATTCTTAATGTAACAAAAACATTGGGACATTTATTCTTAGTGTCACAAAAACACTGAGACATTCTTAATGTCACAAAAACATTTAGACATTTATTCTTAGTGTCACAAAAACATTGGGACATTTATTTTTAGTGTCACAAAAACATTAGGACATTTATTCCTAGTGTCACAAAAACATTGGGACATTTATTCTTAATGTCACAAAAGCATTGGGACATTTATTCTTAGTGTCACAAAAACATTGGGACATTTATTCTTAGTGTCACACAAACATTGAGACATTTATTCTTAGTGTCACAAAAACATTGGGAGATTTATTCTTAGTGTCACAAAAACATTGAGACATTTATTCTCAGTGTCACAAAAACATTGAGACATTTATTCCAAGTGTAACAACAACATTGGGACATTTATTCCTTGTTCACAAAAACAATGGGACATTTATACTTAGTGTCACAAAAACATTGGGACATTATTTCTTAGTGTCACAAAAACATTGGGACATTTATTTTTAGTGTCACAAAAACATTGGGAAATTTATTCTATAGTGTCACAAAAACATTGAGACATTCTCAATGTCACAAAAACATTGAGACATTTATTCTTAGTGCCACAAAAACATTGAGACATTTATTCTTAGTGTCACAAAAACATTGGGACATCTATTTTTAATGTCAAAAAAGCATTGGGACATTTAGTCTTAGTGTAACAAAAACATTGGGACATTATTTCTTAGTGTCACAAAAACATTGGGACATTTATTCTTAGTGTCACAAAAACATTGGGAAATTTATTCTATAGTGTCACAAAAACATTGAGACATTCTCAATGTCACAAAAACATTGAGACATTTATTCTATAGTGTCACAAAAACATTGGGAAATTTATTCTATAGTGTCACAAAAACATTGAGACATTCTCAATGTCACAAAAACATTGGGAAATTTATTATATAGTGTCACAAAAACATTGAGACATTCTCAATGTCAAAAAAGCATTGGGATATTTATTCTTAGTGTCACAAAAACATTGGGGGATTATTTCTTAGTGTCACAAAAACATTGGGACATTTATTCTTAGTGTCACAAAAACATTGGGAAATTTATTCTATAGTGTCACAAAAACATTGAGACATTCTTAATGTCACAAAAATATTGAGACATTTATTCTTAGTGCCACAAAAACATTGAGACATTTATTCTTAGTGTCACAAAAACATTTGAACATCTATTTTTATTGTCAAAAAAGCATTGGGACATTTAGTCTTTTTGTCACAAAAACATTGGGACATTTTTAATGTGACAAAAACATTGGGACATTTATTCTTAGTGCCACAAAATCATTGGGACATTTATTCTATAGTGTCACAAAAACATTGGGACATTTATTCATAGTGTCACAAAAACATTGGGACATTTATTCTTTGTGTCACAAAAACATTGAGACATTCTTAATGTCACAAAAACATTGAGACATTCTTAGTGTCGCAAAAACATTGGGACGTTCATTCTTCGTGTCACAAAAACATTGGGACATTTATTCTTAATGTCACAAAAACATTGAGACATTTTCAATGTCACAAAACATTGGGACATTTATTCTCAGTGTCACAACAACATTGAGACATTTTCAATGTCACAAAAACATTGGGACATTTATTCTTAGTGTCACAAAACATTGGGACATTTATTCTCAATATCACTAAAATATTGAGACATTTATTCTTAGTGTTACAATATCATTGGGACATTTATTCTTAGTATCACAACAACATTGGGACCTTTAATCTTAGTTCACAAAAACATTGAGACATTTATTCTTAGTGTCACACAAACATTGAGACATTTATTCTTAGTGTCACAAAAACATTGGGACATTTATTCTTATTGTCACAAAAACATTGGGACATTTATTCTTAGTGTCACAAAAACATTGGGACATTTATTCTTAATGTCATAAAAACATTGGGACATTTATTCTTAGTGTCACAAAAACATTGGGATATTTATTCTTAGTGTCACACAAACATTGAGACATTTATTCTTAGTGTCACAAAAACATTTGGACATTTACTCTTAGCGTCAAAAAACATTGGGAGATTTATTCTTATTGTCACAAAAACATTGAGGCATTCATTCTCAGTGTCACAAAAACATTGAGACATTTATTCTTAGTGTCACAACAACATTGGGACATTTATTCCTTGTTCACAAAAACAATGGGACATTTATTCTTAGTGTCACAAAAACATTGGGACATTTATTCTTAGTGTCACAAAAACATTGGGACATTTATTCTTAATGTCACAACAACATTGGGACATTTTTTCTTAGTTTCACAAAAACATTGGGACATTTATTCTTAATGTCACAAAAACATTGAGACTGTTATTCTTAGTGTCACAAAAACATTGAGACATTCTTAATGTCATAAAAACATTGGAAATTTTTTTTATAGTGTCACAGAAACATTGGGACATTTATTCTTAGTGTCACAAAAACATTGGGACATTGATTCTTAGTGTCACAAAAACATTGGGACATTAATTCTTAATGTCACAAAAACGTTGGGACATTTATTCTTAGTGTCACAAAAACATTGAGACTTTTATTCTTAGTGTCACAAAAACATTGAGACATTCTTAATGTCATAAAAACATTGGAAATTTATTTTATAGTGTCACAGAAACATTGGGACATTTATTCTTAGTGTCACAAAAACATTGGGACATTGATTCTTAGTGTCACAAAAACATTGGGACATTAATTCTTAATGTCACAAAAACGTTGGGACATTTATTCTTAGTGTCACAAAAACATTGAGACATTTATTCTTAGTGTCACAAAAACATTGGGACAATTATTCTTAGTGTCACAAAAACATTGGGACAATTATTCTTAGTGTCACAAAAACATTAGACATTTATTCTTAGCGTCAAAAAACTGTGGGACATTTATTGTCAGAGTCACAAAAACATTGAAACATTTATTCTTAGTGTCACAAAAACATTGGGACATTTATTCTTAGAGTCACAAAAACATTAGGACATTTATTCTTAGTGTCACAAAAACATTAGGACATTTATTCTTAGTGTCACAAAAACATTGGGACATTTATTCTTAGTGTCACAACAACATTGAGACATTTATTCTTAGTGTCACAAAAACACTGGGATGTTATGGGCCGCTTGGACCATGTTTAATTATCTGACATTTTCTAACAAGCACTTGACCTGATCTTGCCGACACATTTTCCATTGCAGGCCATCTCCACCAAAACTACGATCAAAGGGCTTGACAGAGGACAACGCCTGGTGACTTCTGGCTCAATAACATACAAAAATGGGGAGCTCTGAAAGGTCAGTGATGGCTCATGATGGAGTGCTGTGGTGCTTTGGACTGGCTTTGATTTGCCACATTTTTTAAGGGCTGGCTTGGCCATGAGTCCCAAACAGCCTTACCCCACAAGTCCAACATCGAAGCAGCTGGGCCTGATATCCAGGAAAAACAAGGAGAGCATCCCTGGGTGGGCTTGAACCACAAATCTCTCGGTTAACAGCGGAGCAAGCTGACCGATTGCACCACAGAGACATTGGCAGTTGCAGAGGCCCAGTAATGACAAGTCAGTTAATATTTTGGGCTATTAATTCAGTCTCTATGACACGCTGAACAAGTCATTTTGGAAAAAATCAATGTCACCCTATGTTCAGACTGGTCCAAAATCCAGTATGGCTCTGTCACACAAGCCCACAACCACTGGTTCCTTTTCAGTGTGCTGTCAAAGTGTTTGGATCTCCAGCCATGGTCAACAAGCCCAGCAAGACCACCTGCGAAGAGCTCTGTGATTTGCCAGAACCAAGTCTCTGGTGTGGTTGGCCACAATTGCACTCCACCGAGTGTTGCTGCATTCAGCACCCAGGAAACTGGCTTCATGACCAGAGGGGCTAAATAAGGCACCGCTGGGATTTGAACCAAGGATCTCCTGTTTACTAGACAGGCACTTTGACCAACTAAGCCACGGCACCATGTCAGGAGTCTCTTGGACTACGTTTAATTATCTGACATTTTCTGACAAGCACTTGACCTGACCTTGCCGACACATTTTCCATTGCAGGCCACCACCACCAAAACTGCGATCAAAGGGCTTGACACAGGACATCGCGTGGTGACTTCTGGCTAAAGAACATACATAAATGGGGAGCTCTGAAAGGTCAGTGATGGCTGATGATGGAGTGCTGTGGTGCTGTGGTGCTTTGGACTGGCTGTGATTTGCCACATCTTTTAAGGGCTGGCTTGGCCATGAGTCCCAAACAGCCTCACCACACAAGTCCAACATCAAAGCAGTTAGGCCTGATGTCCAGGCAAAACAAGGAGAGCGTCCCTGGGTGGGCTTGAAGCACCAACCTCTCGGTTAACAGCCGAGCGCGCTGAGCGATTTAGCCACAGAGACATCTGCAGTAGCAGAAGCCCGGTAAGGACCAGTCAGTTCATGTTTGGTCCATTAATTCAGTCTCTATGACATGCTGAGCAAGTCATTTTAGAGAAAATCAATGTCAATCTATGTACAGACTGGTCCAAAATCCAGTACGGCTCTGTCACACAAGCCCACAACCACTGGTTCCTTTTCAGGGTGCTATCAAAGTGTTTGGATCTCCAGCCATGGTCAACAAGCCCAGCAAGACCACCTGCGAAGAGCTCTGTGATTTGCCAGAACCAAGTCTCTGGTGTGGTTGGCCACAATTGGGGCCTTTCTCAAATCGCCCCCTACACACTCTCCCTACCCACTACCCCTCCGTTTGCGCGTCCTTGCAGAGGGTCCGCCATATTAAGGGCTGTCCAAAACCGATTCACAGGGAGGGGTAGTGGGCTGTAAAACCCTCCACAAGCGAGTCTGCACGGATGCCGACTCGCTGAACACGTGCAGCGCTAAAGTGTGTCCGGTGTCAGCCATAGAGGAAGCAACAAACAAACGTAAGTTCCACGTAGCCTGCACAAACTCTATTGAACTAAGACAAATAATTCATGATTGTCATCCAGATGTTTACGACTTGAGTTGTACCTGTCACTGATTATGAAATTAAGGCCTTCCCTGCATTAGTCCAAAAAACAGTTTGTTAGATGAAATATGTTAGGCTATATTTACAAGGAATGTAACTAGAACCAAAAAATTAATAAAATGTGAGTGGAAAATGAAAGCGCTTCAGTAAGAAAAGAATGATAAGGAATAAGTGAAATAATTTGTATTGTACGAGGATAAAAACGTTTTTTTTAATTACCTGAGACACGTTAATTAGGCTAATTTCAGCACTGAGATACATATAGGCTGATCAAAATTGTTACAGAAAGGTTCTCTGCTAATATTTAGGCCATTTCTTATTTTTATTATGTACTTAGGATTTTTTTTTCATAAACTCAACGTACAGGCAAAATAGCCCTGCTGCCTTTTGCTTCTCTGACGTTAAAACATATTAAAAATTAAAACCCAACATACCATCAAGGTTCAAGTTCAGTCTCAAAATATTAACAAAAAACATTATTATGCCAGGGTTTAAAATATTTTGGGAAGCTTTAAATAGATCGACCTTACATTAAATTATGCATTGAAGGATGATTTTTTTTATTCAATCTCATATAATTTAATAAAGATAAATAAAATCAATATCCAGAGAGAGTTTTTACTGAATGTGTGCAACAAAAGTACAGAGGCTCACATTTCACTGCTGCGTAACCAAATGTAAAAGACGCTTTAGACCTCTGCACCTTTTAGAGGATCTCATCTGCTCATGTTTCAGTCATTGCTGGATCAATGCAAGAACTGCTGCTCGTGCAAGATGCCACTTCGAAACCATGGCAACATACACTTCCTGTTTCCGCCTGAGGGAGGGAAGTTTATCCCAAAGTTGACTGCTGTAGTCCGACCCTTCACCGTGATGAAGTGGACTGCATTCAGCTGCGAGTGTGACTCCGTGATGGAGTGCACTCCATTTCGGAGGGGGAGTGTGTAGGGGGCGATTTGAGAAAGGCCCTTGCACTCCACCAAATGTTGCTGCATTCAACACCCAGGAAACTGGCTTCATGACCAGAGGGGCCAAGTAAGGCACTGCTAGTATTTGAACCCAGGATCTCCTGTTTACTAGACAGGCACTTTGACCAACTAAGCCACGGCGTCATGTCATGGGTCTCTTGGACTACTTTGAATTATCTGACATTTTCTAACAAGCACTTGACCTGACCTTGCCGACACATTTTCCATTGCCGGCCACCTCCATCAAAACGATCAAAGGGCTTGACACAGGACAACGCCTGGTGACGTCGGGCTCAATAACATGCATAAATGGGGAGCTCTGAAAGGTCAGTGAAGGCTCATGATGGAGTCCTGTGGTGCTTTGGACTGGATTTGATTTGCCACACTTTTTAAGGGCTGGCTTGGCCATGGGTCCCAAACAGCCTTACCCCTGAAGTCCAACATCAAAGCAGTAAGGCCTGATGTCCAGGCAAAACAAGGAGAGCGTCCCTGGGTGGGCTTGAACCACCAACCTCTCGGTTAACAGCCGAGCGCGCTGAGCGATTGCGCCACATAGACATCGGCAGACGCAGAGGCCCAGTAATGACCAGTCAGTTAATATTTTGGTCTATTAATTCAGTCTCTATGACACGCTGAGCAAGTCATTTTGGAAAAAATCAATGTCACCCTATGTTCAGACTGGTCCAATATCCAGTGGGGCTCTGTCACACAAGCCCGCAACCACTGGTTCCTTTTCAGCGTGCTGTCAAGGTGTCTCTGTAGTGTGTTTGAATCTCCAGCCATGGCCAACAAGCCCAGCAAGACGACCTGGGAAGAGCAGTATTGGACAGAGCTCTGGGATTTGCCAGAACCAAGTCTCTGGTGTGGTTGGCCACAATTGCACTCCACCGACTGTTGCTGCTTTCATCTCCCAGGAAACTGGCTTCATGACCAGAGGGGCCATATAAGTCACCACTGTGATTAGAACCCAGGATCTCCTGTTTACTAGACAGGCACTTTGACCAGCTAAGCCACGGCACCATGTCATGGGTCACTTGGACCATGTTTAATTATCTGACATTTTCTAACAAGCACTTGACCTGATCTTGCCAACACATTTTCCCTTGCGGGGAGTCCAGTTGAGAACATTCAGGGATGGATGGAGAGAAAAGTTTACAAAAATGGACATCAGTTCCACGTGCCTCATGTGAAGTTGGAGCAACATTCCTGGTAACCTTCTGGAAAGACCTGCATCAAGCGTGCCTAAATAATTTTTAGTGATCAACAGGAACAGTGGAGTAACTCATGACTGGGCCATTTTTGATACTTTTTTTCCTGTATTGAGGAGGAATTGTTTTAGCTGGGTTGTTTTAGCTTTGGTCTTAAACTTTGGATCATTTGATGAACAACGCATTTCAGTTTAATGATTGTTTTCAGTAAATTTCTTACTCATTTTTTGTCTCACTCCCATTTCTTTGCATTCTTTGCAGGACATTTATTTAATTGATTTGTAAATATGCCTCGTGCACAGATTCCATATGCTAAAACGCTTTCTACTCTGGGTACTACCCACCCTACTCACTGCAATTCATTAACCAAAAGACAAGTCTCTCAAGGAGACATTTTCTGAGTGATACTGATGGATTCAATTAACCTGAGCACTCTGATATTAGTCTGTGCAAGGAAAGCAGGAGGCCCAGAGGAAACCCACACAGGCACAGAGGAAGAAGCTTTACTTGGTCTTTACTTCTCTCCACTCCTGCTGCAGGGCCTCCAGGTGTCATGGATCACTGAATATGACATTATTGTCTGCCTTTGTGTTTCAGATCCTTCCATGATGTAGAAATGTCTGTCTTAATTATTCTCTCTCATGCATTCCTTATTTCAAACATGAGCTGGTATCAACAATCATGTAGAATCATATGTTTAGTGTGGCCTTGGAGTAAGTCCTCATTCTTCTTTTTCTTCTTCTGGATGTGATATGGACAAACCAGCATGAGGCTTCAATACTACCACCCATCAGGTGAAGTAACCTGAACTATTAAGCCCAAAAGGGATGGATTAGGGTTCCCATGTCACTGGCAGCAGCACTGGTGATAAGGACTGATCTCATTTTTAAAAGTGTCACACTGTTTGAAAAAGGACAGAAATTGGAATATCATAATATCTTGACTGAGCCAAAAATAATGATGCTTTTGTATTAAAAAAAAAAAAAAATAATAAAGGCTGCCCCTCTGCTCAATTGGTGACCTTCTGTGTCCAGGAATTATCCCTTCAGTTTTTAATGTTGGACCCAAAATCTTCAAGGAGGAGGCAGGTAAAAGTTGATAGTGACTTTATTGTTCAGACAATACAAGGCAGATGGAAAAACAACAGTGTCCAGTGACAGCGGTGAGTATATACAGATGTACACAGTGGTGAGGGCTTATGGAGAAGCACTGTAAAAAAAGGGAGCAGATAAAAATGCTAAGTTTCACAAAGTTGAAATACATCCAAAGCAAGTCACCAACACAAGCTAAGCTCCAGGTGGGAGCTGCAAAAAGGCTTAAGGCCAGTGCAGTGCTGAGTTAATGTGGAGAGCTGAGGAGAAATGGCCAGAACAAACCACATCAGAAGTGGAATCCACTGACAACTGCAGGTGAGCCACAGAGTAGGGAGCTTGTTAAGTGGAGAGTTTTGATAAGGAGTACCCAGACACAGGTGTGGAGCTGCTGCAGTGAGGCTTCAGGAACCTCTACACAGAGCAGCAGAGCAGGAAGGCCGAGAGGGAGGGGGGAGAGTGAGGATTGAGAAGGAGATATCCTTGCACCCTGGTCTTTAAAGGGAAACACCTCCTCTCTTTTTCATTGCATGTCTTGCCTCATTCCTGAGTCCATGATAAGCAGAACAACGAAAATGGAAAACCCAGACAACTAGATATAGTTGAGGACTTTGAAATGTGCAGTCAAACTTTCTTTCCTGTAAATGATTTAAGAATGGTAAGTTATTTTCACAAACATAGCAGCTGAGGGGTTTCTCTCTGTTAGAAGTCAACATGTGAGTGATTAGAGCTTGTTTGCGTCAACATTCTGAACCACACTCAGAAAAGGTGAAAGGTTTCTCTCTGATGCTTGTCAACTTGTGAGTTTCCAGTGCACTTTCCTGTACATATATTTTGCCCTACTCAGAACAGCTGTGGGACTTTTCTGTGTGATAAGACAATATGTGTCTTTCCAGATTCTGCTTGGATATGAATGATTTCCCACACTAAGAACAGCTGTAGGGTTTCTCCCCTCGATGAATCAACATATGTTTGGCCAGAGTCCCTGTCTGTCTAAACGATTTCCCACACTCAGAACAGCTGAAGGGTTTCTCTCCTGTATGGGTCAACTTGTGGCTAGCCAGAGCGTTTGTATGTCTAAATGATTTCCCACACTCTGAACAACTGAAGGGTTTCTCTCCTGTATGAGTCAACATGTGCCTAGCCAGAGTCCCTGTCTGTCTAAATGATTTCCCACACTCAGAACAGCTGAAGGGTTTGTCTCCTGTATGGGTCAACTTGTGGCTAGCCAGAGAGTTTGTACGTCTAAATGATTTCCCACACTCAGAACAGCTGAAGGGTTTCTCTCCTGTATAAGTCAACATGTGACTGTCCAGATTGATTTTATGTCTAAATGATTTTCCACACTCAGAGCAGCTGAAGGGTTTCTCCCCTGTATGAATCAACATGTGTCTGTCCAGACTGACTTTCTGTCTAAATAATTTCCCACACTCAGAACAGCTGAAGGGTTTCTCTCCTGTATGAGTCAACATGTGCCTGGCCAGAGTCCCTGTTTGGCTAAATGATCTCCCACACTCAGAACAGCTGAAGGATTTCTCTCCACTGTGAATTGATTTGTGATTTTCCAGAGAATTTTTATCTCTGTATGTTTGACCATATTTGTTGCAGTTCCAAAGTTTCTCTTTAGGCTGTCGCCATCTCACCAGATTTGATTTCATACTCTTCAAATCTGGCTGGTTGTCTCTGTTCTCTCTCCATTCATTGCTTTTATCAATCTCAGCTTCAGAGGAGTCTTCAGTCTTGACCTCTATCTCTGTCTCTGGAACAGGCTCCATTTCCACATCTTCTAATCCACAATCCTCTTCTACAGCACTGGTTTCTATCTGAAAAAGCTGCACAGACTGAGGCTTCTCTTCTTCTTCTTCCTCAATCTTCACGGGGACAGGATGTTCTTTACTCATCAACAGCTGCTGGACATCTGAGGGGAAAACATAAAAAATACACATAAAAATTTGCAACACTGAACATTCCTTCTCATCAAACAGCAAATGCTATAAGATAAACAACTAGTATGTCTACTAGGGCCATGACCTGACACTGAAATACCTGTACAAGCTTGATGGTAGAAATCTGTAGTTAAACTGTAAGGAAACATTTGAACGTAAAATATATAGTTGAACAGCACATTAGGGTGTCTGGATCAGTGAACTCAATAGATGTCAAGTTCTTTAAGGGTTACTTGCAGGACGCCTGAACTTGTAAAGGCCAAAGGCAGAACTTCAGAGGACACAGGACAACTCAATTCCGTTTCATGAAGATTCTTTTCTTTTTATTTGTCTACATAAGAATAGGTTGAAACCCTGAACAAAAATTGACAATAAGCATTTTAATTTAACAAAATATCTCTTAAATCAACCTCCAATAACTAAAGTAAACAGATTAACTGACCGTTGGTGTCTCTGGAGTCTCCTTTTTACTCCTGCTCCTGCCCTTGCTGCTGTTTCTCCTCCTGCTGCAGCTTCTGCTCCTGCTGCACATTTCCCTGCAGCTCCTACCTGCCTGTCTAATGAAGCAGCATGCAGCTCACCTGCTCATGCTTCTCTCTCCCCCCTTCTGTACTCTGTCTTCTTTCTTTGCAGCAGTAAGAATGACCAAGTAGACCTCCAGTACTACAATAATTTCCTTAAAAATAAACTAATCAACAATGATTTAACAAAATTAAATGTCTTTTCATTTTGGCTTGACAATAGACCAGTGCTACCTTGATCTCAACTAGAGCTACATCTTGCTTGCTGGAAACAAACATACAAAGAAGAAACTTTAAGGAAATGGAGGACAGGTGAAGCCACTTCAAACAAACCACAACATTGTCCTGTGTGGAAGCACTTTGGGCTCCATTGGATGCTGATGTTTTGTAAAGTAATACTCATTATGCTGAATCCATGAGACTATTTGTCAGCCTTTCAACACCACAGTACAGTGTAGGCATCCATGTGCTCTAAGAGGAACATGAAGCCCCCGCCCCCTCCCCAGGAAAGTGTGATGGATTTTGGCAAAGTTCAGAAGCAACAAGACTTATGGTTTTATAAATGGTCATGGCACAGCAGTGCTTAAAGACCTCCTGGACCTGATATTAAAAGACATGTTATATTTACTGTTCTCTTCTTCTTCCTCAATCTTCACAGGGACAGGATGTTCTTTACTCATCAACAGCTGCTGGACATCTGAGGGGAAAACATAGAAATACACATAAAAATCAGCAACACTGCACATTCCTTCTCATCAAACATCAAATGCTATAAGATAAAGCACTAGTATGTCTACGAGGGCCATGACCTGACACTGAAATACCTGTACAAGCTTGAAGGTAGAAATCTGTACTCTAACTGTAAAGAGACATTTTAATGTAAAATATAAAGTTGAACAGCACATTAGGGTGTCTGGATCAGTGAACTCAATAGACCAGTGCTACCTTGATCTCAACTAGAGCTACATCTTGCTTGCTGGAAACAAACAAACTAAGAAGAAACTTTAAGGAAATGGAGGACAGGTGAAGCTACTTCAAGCAAACCACAACATCATCTGGGCAGCACTGTGTGGAAGCACTTTGGGCTCCACTGTGTGCTGATGTTTTGTAAAGTAATCTACTCATTATGCTGAATCCATGAGACTATATGTCAGCCTTTCACCACCACAGTACAGTGTTGGGATCCATGTGCTCTAAGAGGAACATGTCCCTGCAGAAGCCAAAAACAAAGTTGGCTGATCACCCCCCCCCCCCCCCCCAGCTGCTAACTCAAAGGACAAAGGAGCAACCAGTGACCTGATTTGAAGTTGTTTTTACAGATGAGAAAATAAAGAGTAAAGGAAAAAGTCTTCAAACCAGCCTTGAATCAAAAGCTACGAAAGCTGCTTCACACCTGACACTAAGTTCTGGCTCATATTTGTGGAAAGTGTGATTGATTTTGGCAAAGTTCAGAAGCAACAATCACTTATGGTTTTATAAATGGTCATGGCACAGCAGTGCTTAAAGACCTCCTGGACCTGATATTTAAAGAAATGTTATATTTACTGATTACTCAATAGTTAACTGACTTAAATGCTGATTGGTGGGTTCTTTCCCAAAAATGGAGGAGTAAACTTCTGGAATAGTTGTGAGAAATGATCTAAAAGGTGTATTTCACTTCATGTATTTTGAAACAGATTTAACAGTTTGGTTGGATTATTGTTGTGGAACTGAATGTGTTTACTAATCTTGATCACCACCTTAACCTGATCATTTTTATGTTGGGTCATTAACAACATCTGCCAAAAATCTCAACAAACTCTGTATGGTAGTTTTACTAAAAAAAAGACCCCAAAAAAACGAACAAAAACAAATAAGGGCAAAAAAATTACGTCCTTGAGCCAGGCAGCCATCTCTAATTCATGTCAGGCAAGACAAAGACTCCCAAAAATGTGAACAAAATCTGTGGGTAGTTTTGGCGAAAAACAAACAAAACATCAAATAAACAGGTTATATTACGTCCCTGGCACAGACAACTAACTGGACATAAATGGTTGTGTTCTATAGTAGATTGGATTTAAAAATGTGAGCTTTCAGAAAGGACCCCTGATCAATATTTACAAAAGACAAACCTCATTCTGCACTGGGGGCTAAAAACATGTGAAAGTCTCTTTGGTTTGCTCCAGCCAGACTAAAAAGTTGGCAGCCCTGCTTCTTCATGACATTTAAGAGCGGGAATAATAATAATGATGATAATAACGATAACAATACCTGATTTGTGAAGAGCCTTTTAAAAACAGAGGTTAACGAATTGCTGTGACAACCATGATTTATATTTGAGTTACGTCTCTCTCTCTCTCTGATGGTCACCCTCGGTAGAAACACTTCAGCAGATCACAAAGATCTTCCTCATGAGCTGACCTACTGCCTTATATGGTCTTTAGTTATTCTTGTCACAGCTCTGATGTGTTGGCACATGCTGAATGAAAGCAGGCTTACCTGCTCTCCGGAGCTTTATCTCAGGTGTCTGGATCACACGCTGCAGTCTCCTCTGTCGCTGCAGCTCCTCTTCATACTCGGAGGTCTCTCTCAGTCCAGACATGTCTCTGATGACCGCAGCGAGCAGCCGCCGCCTGAACAAAGCTCTCAGCTCCTCAAACCTCGCCATCTTCGCTCAGAGTGAGAAGAAGAAGAACATCATGGTGTATTAAGTACTTTGACCTGCCCGTGTCCCGCCCCAGTCTCCTCCCTGAAGTCTGAGCACGGAGGGCGTCCCCACTTTCAGGGCTGATCCACACGTGGACGAAATTGTTACTGCCCCTCGGTTAATGAAAGAAAAACCCACAATGGTCACAGAAATAACTGGAATCTGACAAAAGTAAACATACATACACATTTACTGAAAACTAGTGAAAATCAGACATTGCCTTTGAATTGTGGTTCTACAGAATTATTAACAAAATAAACTAATGAAAATGATGGTAGGGGAGAGTGGGGTAAGTTTAGCCTTTTTCTTTACTTTTGTTGTCACTGAGGCAAGTAAAAATGGAACAGAGGTAAAATGAAAACATCAGCTCTTATTTAAGAATATTTGCTTTCAGCTGAAGTTGTATGGACATGTCACTGAGTAAGAGCCTGGAAACTGTGGCCTTTCAAAATAAAGTTCTCCTGTGGCTCAGCTTGCCCCAGGTTAGGGGTAAATTAAGTCAATTCTGTGGGTAAGTTGACCATGTGACTTCATAACTTTAAATCTGATTATTGTTCAAAGATGATGTATTGTTGTCAAAAGAGTTGGTTCACAAGAGATTGTTCACTTCACAAATATTCACATTTATTTTCTTACACCTAACTTAAACAACCTAGAAAAAAAAATCAGTCATTTAAAATTTTTAATTCCATAAATAGACACATTTTTCAACTTTTTTTTGAAAATTAGATAATCACATGAAGTAAAATGAGAGCTGGCTAAGCTTTGAACAACAAACAAAAACAAAATCAGTTCTTGGCAGAAACAAAACTATTATCCCTTCTAGAAAAGACTTACATTTACTTACATGCTTTTAAGTTTCACGAGTTCATACTTGCTAAAAAAGCTAGTTTAAATATCCCTCTTCTTGATTTACCTCTGCAGGGCTGACCTGTCAGTATTTCACTTCTTTGTAACGATCTGATCGACTTTTCACTCCAAACTTCCTTCATTGTTTTCTCCATGTCAGAAGGTGGTGTTGAGCCCCAGTTGGTTTTCCTCTTGTTCACTCTTAGCATGATTTTCTACTGTTTAACATTTTATCAGACAAGTCAGTTTGTTAACATAACATTAAAAAGTATTTTAGGATTCAGCACATTAATATAACTTTTCAACTTTTGGTGATAAGGAACCAATGGCTCAATCTATCCCACTACATGTGGCTCACTTTGCCTCATAGCCAACATTTTGGAAAAGTGTTGCTAGCTTTGCTCTTCAGGCTCATCTGTAGCCTATTGACTCACACTGTTTGATTCACTGGTGAATAACAAATATGTATAATACACCTTTTTAAACCTGGATAATTTGATTTGATGAAAAAGCTCAATACACCTGACTGCTGAAAATTTACTTTGACACACAAAAAAGAGTTTTAAAAGTACCAATCATTTGTGCCAGCTGCTCCTCTTCAACAGAGGCAGAGAGAAATGATAAGGGCTTTCTGAATTTAGGGCCACATGACAAGAATTGTTGAATGGTTCCTACAAACAGGGGGTGGGTCAACTTACCCACTGGCTCAGTTTACCCCACTCTCCCCTACCCCTACAAAAGACTAATAATTATTTTTGCTATAGGGGCATGTTAAACTAAATTGTGTCATATAATTACTGTCGCAGATGTTATTAAGCTCAGTGCTCAGTGTTTTTAATGAATCTCTCTGTTAACCAACCACCATGGCTCTTTTGATTGTGGCAGCTCCAAGCTCAATCAGCCAGTCACAGAAATATGGAAAACAAAGGTGGGCTTCACACCTTTCTGTCTTCTAAAGCAGGAAAAGCACAGGGTTGAGGATTCAGGTGGGGATCTAGACAAGGAAATACAAAAGACCAGGAAGTCGTATGTCCTTGTGTGAAGCAGGAGATGGGATGGGGGTGGGAAGTTTTGGGAGTGAATGGGGAAGGTAGGAAGACAAAGGAGACAAAAGGATTTTAATTCATAGAAGTTTGGCCTGCTTTCATGGTGGGGGTCAGCGAGTGGGCCAAGGTGGGAAAAGAGAAGTACTTTGTAGATTGGTGAGGGGAAGGAGATGGTTCTGTGTGGGGAGTTTTAGAAGTCCAATTCTCATAGTTTTCCATAACAATTCCCCCTTTTCATTATTCAAAATCACCACAAAAAAGAATTAAAATGAAATGGTTATAAAAGAAAAGAAAAGACAAAAAAATCTTTTCATCCAGACATCAGATGTTGTAAGTTTGTTTACATGTTGCTTGAACAAGAGTGCAAATAGGTCGTAGAGTTTGTGGAGTTGGTATAGTCATGAATTCTATATGAAGTATGATGCCTTAAATATTGGAAGAGTGTAAAAAGAAGTGTCCAAATGAGTAAAGCCCAGTTGTTGGATAACATGCACATTTGAGTGCAGTCAGGGAACATGTGTTTTTTGTGTCTCTTGCTTTTGAGATTTCTGAGAATAAAAATGTGAGTAATTTCCATTTTAAAAATGACTACGTCTTTAAGCCCAACTAACACATTTGTAAAAAAGATCAGGATTGGGCTGTGGTTGTCGTTTTTTGTGAAAGTAGCTTTATCATTTTACTTAAAAAAAAAATACTCCTCTTCAGGGATGTGCTGAGGCTGAAAATCAGTTCCGGAGATGGTGGGGGGTTTCGGTGTGCCAGCCATTCGGGAGCTTTCCCAGTTTCCCCGATGGCCAGCACCAGTGGCGGCTGGCCAATAGAGGGCGCTAGGGCGCCGCCCCCCCAGAGGAGAGTGTGATATTAAATGTATTTACTTTATTTTGAAAAAATGAATATGACCAAAAATTACTTATCTAAATATGTAATATAACATAAATATAACATAAATATATATCCATTAAGATATAAAGTAATTAATTTTCATGAATGTAGAACAAAAGTAAGCCTTCTCGTCTCTGTCTCCGTGTCTCAGGGGCGCTGGAAATATCGCCCCTGAGACAGTGACGACTAGCCAATAAGGGACTGTTACTAGGGCAAGATAAGCGCCTATCAACGTGAATTTGGCCAATCAGCGTGGTTGAAAATAATCTCCGAAGGGCGCTTCTTATACACCCCTCGGGTTTATTCGGCTTGTGTCGGCCATGCCCGGAGTGACTGATCGGGAGGACCGGGACAATTTCCGGTGGGCCGTGAGGGCCGGTGTTAATATACATTTTTAATATTATGATAATTTTTTGGTTTGGTGTTCATTCATGGCACTGAGTGAGTATTACCTCCATGCTGTTACCGCTGTCCCTGTGGGCCGTCTCCCTCGGCAGCCTTTTTTTTTCAGAGGCATCCTGACGTAACAACACGTCCGCGCAGGCTAAAAACAATTAGCTCCGCCAGTCGGAGTCTGTGAGATGAGCCAGATAGTAGCCGCGGTGCTGGACTGCCGACAAGATGGACAAAAAGCGCAAGGGTGGCGCGGAAAAGAGAAGAATTAAAAAGAGGAAAGCGCTTGAAAATGATGCAGCAAAATGTGCAAAATAGCGACTTTTTTAACAAAACGAGCTCGCGGTCTGAAAACGAAAGAGGATGAAGATGAAACTGGTAAGGGAAGATGTTGAATAAAATGACACTTGCACCGTCTGATGATGACGCCACATAACTGAGGAAACTTTGTCTTGTAGCCCCTCAGAAGAGATGCAGCAGCACCAAGCAGCAGCCATGAGCCCATCACAGGTGCAGAGTGGGCAGGTAGGATTGTTCACTGAGTGAATGTCAGAATTAATGTCAGAGTAGGGGAGAGTGGGGTAAATTGAGCCAGTGGGTAAGTTGACCCAGCCCCTGTTTCTGGGAAACAGTAAATAATTCTTGTCATGAGGCCCTAAAATCAGAAAGCCCTGATCATTTCACCCTGCCTCTGTTGAAGAGAAGCACCTGGTACAAACAGTTGGTACTTTTAACACAAAAAACTCTTTTGGTTTGTCAGAGTAAATTTACAGCATGTCTTTGTGCCTTTTTTATCAGTTCCAATTTATCCAGGTCTAAAATGGTGTTATACATATTTGTTATTTACCAATGTATAAAACTATATGACTCATTTGGCTACGGATGAGCCTGTAGTTTGCGTCGAATCGTAGTTGGATGGTTGTTAAAAACTGAGTGTTGCACAGTACTGCCCCACCAAGAATATTTTTCACCAGCCGCCACTGGCCACTCTCCCTCTTTTAAATCAGATTTTTAATTTCATCTAGCAGGTTAGATATTATTAGAGATGGGCCAATTTGGGCCCGCGGATCAAGGCTGCCCCTCTGCTCAATTGGTGATCTTCTGTGTTCAGGAATTATCCCTTCAGTTTTAATGTTGGACCCAAAATCTTCAAGGAGGAGGCAGGTAAAAGTTGATAGTGACTTTATTGTTCAAACAATACAAGGCAGATTGAAAAACAACAGTGGCCAGTGACAGCAGATATATACAGATGTGCACAGCGGTGAGGGCTTGTGGAGAAGCACTGTAAAAAAAGGGAGCAGATAAAAATGCTAAGTATCACAAAGTTGAAATACATCCAAAGCAAGTCACCAACACAAGCTAAGCTCCTGGTGGGAGCTGCAAAAAGGCTCAAGGCCAGTGCAGTGCAGAGTTAATGTGGAGAGCTGAGGAGAAATGGCCAGAACAAACCACATCAGAAGTGGAATCCACTGACAACTGCAGGAGAGCCACAGAGTAGGGAGCTTGTTAAGTGGGGAGCTTTGATAAGGAGTACCTGGACACAGGTGTGGAGCTGCTGCAGGGACCTCCACACAGAGCAGCAGAGTAGGAAGGCAGAGAGAGAGGGGGGGAGAGTGAGGATTGAGAAGGAGGAATCCTTGCACCCTGGTCTTTAAAGGGAAACACCTCCTCTTTTTTTCCTTGCATGTCTTGCCTCATTCCTGAATCCATGATAAGCAGAACGACACAAATGGAAAACCCAGACAACTAGATATTGTTGACGAGCTTTAAATGTGCAGTCAGACTTTATTTCCTGAAAATGATTTAAGAATGGTAAAAGTTATTTTCAAAAACAAAGCAGCTGAGGGGTTTCTCTCTGTTAGAAGTCAACATGTGAGTGATTAGAGCTTGTTTGCGTCAACATTCTGAACCACACTCAGAAAAGGTGAAAGGTTTCTCTCTGATGCTTGTCAACTTGTGAGTTTCCAGTGCACTTTCCTGTACATATATTTTGCCCTACTCAGAACAGCTGTGGGACTTTTCTGTGCCATGAGGCAATATGTGTCTGTCCAGATTCTGTTTGGATATGAATGACTTCCCACACTAAGAACAGCTGTAAGGTTTCTCTCCTGTATGAGTCAACATGTGTCTAGCCATATGACTTTTATGTCTAAATGATTTCCCACACTCAGAACAGTTGAAGGGTTTCTCTCCTCTATGAATCAACATGTGGGTAGCCAGAGAGGTACTATGTCTGAATGATTTCCCACACTCAGAACAGCTGAAGGGTTTCGCTCCTGTATGAGTCAATAGGTGTCTAGTCAGATTGGTATTAAGTCTAAATGATTTCCCACATTCAGAACAGCTGAAGGGTTTCTCCCCTCTATGAGTCAACATGTGTCTGTCCAGATTTTTTTTGCTGCTGAATGATTTCCCACACTCAGAACAGCTGAAGGGTTTCCATCCTGTATGAGTCAACATGTGTGTAGCCAGAGACTGTTTATGTCGAAATGATTTCCCACATTCAGAGCAGCTGAAGGATTTCTTTCCGGTATGAGTCAACATATGGCTAGCCAGATTCCCCTTCTGTCTAAATGATTTCCCACACTCAGAACAGCTGTAAGGTTTCTCTCCTGTATGAGTCAACATATGGCTAGCCAGAGTCCTTGTCAGTCCAAATGATTTCCCACACTCAGAGCAGCTGAAGGGTTTCTCTCCCGTATGAATCAACATATGGCTAGCCAGAGTCCATGTCTGTCTAAATGATTTCCCACACTCAGAACAGCTGAAGGGTTTCTCTCCTGTATGAGTCAACATGTGTCGAGCCAGAGAGTTATTATGTCTAAATGATTTCCCACACTCAGAACAGCTGAAGGGTTTCTCTCCCGTATGAGTCAACATGTGCCTAGACAGAGTCCCTGTCTGTCTAAATGATTTCCCACACTCAGAACAGCTGAAGGGTTTCTCTCCACTGTGAATTGATTTATGATTTTTCAGAGAATCTTTATCTCTGTGTGTTTGACCATATTTGTAGCAGTTCCAAAGTCTCTCTTTAGGCTGTCTCCATCTCACCAGATTTGTTTTCATACTCTTCAATTCTGGCTGATTGACTCGGTTTTCTCTCCATTCATTGCTTTTATCAATCTCAGCTTCAGAGGAGTCTTCAGTCTTGACCTCTGTCTCTGTCCCTGGAACAGGCTCCATTTCCACATCATCAAATCCACAAGCCTCTTCTACGGCACTGGTTTCTATCTGAAAAAGCTGCACAGACTGAGGCTTCTCTTCTTCTTCTTCCTCAATCTTCACAGGGACAGGGTGTTCTTTACTCATCAACAGCTGCTGGACATCTGAGGGGAAAACAGAAAAATACATAAAAATCAGCAACACTGCACATTCCTTCTCATCAAACATCGAATTCCATAAGATAAACCACTAGTGTGTCTACTAGGGACATGACCTGACACTGAAATACATGTACAAGCTTAAAGGTAGAAATCTGTACTTTAACTGTAAAGAAACATCTGAATGTAAAATATATAGTTGAACAGCACATTAGGGTGTCTGGATCAGTGAACTCAATAGACCAGTGCTCCCTTGATCTCAACTAGAGCTACATCTTGTCTGCTGGAAACAAACAAACTAAGAAGAAACTTTAAGGAAATGGAGGACAGGTGAAGCCACTTCAAGCAAACTACAACATCGTCTGGGCAGTACTGTGTGGAAGCACTTTGGGCTCCACTGTGTGCCGATGTTTTGTAAAGTAATCTACTCATTATGCCGAATCCATGAGACTATTTGTCAGCCTTTCACCACCACAGTTCAGTGTTGGGATCCATGTGCTCTAAGAGGAACATGTCCCCGCAGAAGCCAAAAACAAAGTGGGCTGATGACCCCCCCCTTCCCCCGGGTTTCCAACGTAGGTGTGAACCCTCTGATAAGAACAATGGGACCCTGCTCTGTTTTGCAATTTCACACAGGAACCTGCTTAAGGAACAGGAGTTCCTGGTCGAAACAAGAAACAACACAACAGTTAGCATCAAGCTGCTAACTCAAAGGACAAAGGACAAAGGAGCAACCAGCGAACTCATTTGAAGTTGTTTTTACAAATGAGAAAATAAAGAGTAAAGGAAAAAGTCTTCAAACCAGCCTTGAATCAAAAGCTACGAAAGCTGCTTCACACCTGACACTAAGTTCTGGCTCATATTTGTGGAAAGTGTGATTGATTTTGGCAAAGTTCAGAAGCAACAATCACTTATGGTTTTATAAATGGTCATGGCACAGCAGTGCTTAAAGACCTCCTGGACCTGATATTTAAAGAAATGTTATATTTACTGATTACTCAATACTTAACTGTACTTAAATGCTGATTGATGATTTTTTTTTTCAAAAAATGGAGGAGTTAACTTCTGGAATAGTTGTGAGAAATGATCTAAAAGGTGTATTTCACTTCATGCATTTTGAAACAGATTTAAAATTTTGGTTGGATTATTGTTGTGGAACTGAATGTGTTTACTAATCTTGATCACCACCTTAACCTGATCATTTTTATGTTGGGTCATTAACAACTTCTCCCAAAAATCTCAACAAAATCTGTCTGGTAGTTCTACTAAAAAAAAAAAAGACAAAACGAAAAAAAACCAAAAAAAAAACAAATAGGGCCGAAAACATTACGTCCTTGAGCCAGGCAGCCATCTCTAATTCATGTCAGACAAGACAAAGACTCCCAAAAATGTTAACAAAATCTGTTTTGGTGAAAAACAAACAAAACATCAAATAAACAGGTTACATTACGTCCCTGGCACAGGCAACTAACTGGACATAAATGATTGTGTTCTATAGTAGATTGGGTTTAAAAATGTGAGCTTTCAGAAAGGACCCCTGATCAATATTTACAAAAGACAAACCTCATTCTGCACTGGGGGCTAAAAACATGTGAAAGTCTCTTTGGTTTGCTCCAGCCAGACTCCGAAAGTTGGCAGCCCTGCTTCTTCATTACATTTAAGAGCAGGAATAATAATAACAATAACAATAACAATAACAATAACAATAATAATAATTGTTAGAGCCATTTTTTATGTTTTAATGGAAATGTATATTTGTATAGTTAGATTTTATATTTAGAATTAAGACTTTTGCAGAATTTAAGTTAATGAAGGAATATAAGAATTATTGTATGCATATTTCGTAAGATAGGAAATTATTTTAGTAATGTAGTGTTTTACTTACTTGTGATACTAGTTACTGTGGTGCATTTTGATTGGCTGCTGGGTTTGATATAAAACCGTACGTACGTGTGAAGATTCCAGAACAGAAGCCTCGAGCCATAGGAGCATCACAGTCTTTTGACCGGCACATTTCATTATAGAAATAATTATCAATAATTGAGACATCAAACTCAAGTTTTGGATTCCAAACTTTTTATTCCTGTTATGTGTTGCTTCCGAAAGTACTTTGAGGTTCAAGGCTAGTGGGTCACCTGCACTCACATTCAAGTCAAAAGACTCGCCCAAGCCACGAGGGTCGCCGAGGCGGAGCTACGCGACGGAGCAGAGCAGATCAGGAGAAGCTGGATGCTGCTAGCTCAGTAAGAAAACAGAACCAACTGAAACCAGCACGGAGGTTTGAGAGGAATTGAAGCTTTTAAAGAAATACTTCGACTGCACTGTTGGCTGGAGCAAGCTTCCCCTGGGTCAGGTCTGATATTCTCTCCTCATTTCGTTAGCCTGCAATGCTAATTTAGCCTGCTAGCTATCCTGCTAAGCTGTATGCAAATGCCCAAAGGACTTCCTGCACTGAAAGTCATTGATGTTTATGCCAAACGATCTTGCACAATCAGTGACTCTTTTCACAAGTGCCTGTGAATTCGTTGGAAGAGTTTAGAAGCTGTGAGGAATTTCTAAAATCATCACAGTTATGGTGCGTTCCAGTTGTAGTCGGAGGTCGGAATTTCCCACTTCCGAGTAGGAAATTTCATCTGGAACGCCCCCCGAGGTCGGAATATCCTACTAGGAACTCGGGGGAACCTCGCCACCCCCGAGTTGACAATCGAAGATGGCAGCCCCCAGTGTGAACAGTTATTTAGCTCCTCTAATAATCAATTTATTAGCACTTCTGACTAGTGTGTGTTGCTCTAAATCAGCTGTATACGTAGTATTGTTAGACTTATATTTACAAAAATGCTGCCATAGTGATAATCACATTCTTCATGTGATATTTGTGAACAGCAACGCAGGGCGTGCTAACAACAGCTAACAATAGCCTGGTAGATCGGCACGGTTTTTTTCCGACTTCAACTGGAACGCCGACAAGTTGGAGATGATGTCACTCCCATTTCCCAGCTCCCAGTTCCGAGGTCAATGGAACGCAGCATTAATGTGTAAAGATTCATGACTGAAATAAGATGGCTGAAACAAACGCGGATGCATGTAGTGACCAGAAGAGGGCGCCAAAGCCCACGGAAAAGGCTATAGAGGAGAAAATAAGGAGATTAAAAGATGAGAGAAGGGGAAAGTTGTCACAGCTAACAAAGCAACGACATGTGATTGAAACATTGAAAGAAGATGAAGGCAATGCTGAAAACTTAAAATGGGACAACCTGCCTAAGCTAGAAAAATGTTTTGGAGAGTATAAACATCTTAATGAAGAATTATGTGAGATTATGAGTGAAGATGAGCAAAACACTGATCAGGAGACATTTCAAAGTAGATGTGACGAATTAAAGGCATTCATAAACGACCTAAATGAATGGATTGAAAGTGTTGAAGTTGATTTCCAAGAGGAAGAAGATAATGTTAGACCACAGGATAGTGTTTCTGTGGCCCAGTCAGTTAGGAGCCGTGCATCTCAACGGTCGAACACAAGCTCAGCGCGTTTGAAACTTAAAGCAGAACATGAAGCACTGCTAGCAAAAGCAGCGGCTATGGAAAAGAAAAAAGAGCTTGAGGAAGAAGAAGTGCGCTCGAGAGCAAGAAAAGAGCAGCTACAGATTGACACTGATCTTGCCGCTTCACATGCAAAATTAAAAATTTATGAGGAATATGAAGATGCTCAGGAGGCTATGGATGTTTTACTGAACCCAGCAACAAGGCCTAAAGTTGAAGCTAGGCATATGACTGAAAGCAAAGAGAAGTTTACCAGCTATGATTATGGACACAGTGGAGCCGCAAAACTTTTGCATGATGTCAAGCCTAAATCTTCTGCACCAGTTGTTTCTTCTCAGAGAAGACAGTCTTCATATAGGCAAACAATTGACAACGCTCAGAATGCTTATCCTGCTGATGACCTGTATCGAGTACTACAGCGTCAAAACCAAATGACTGAAATGCTCATCAAGCAACAGAGTCTGGCTCAACTGCCTCACAAAGACATACCAGTGTTCACAGGCGATCCTCTAACGTACAGGTCTTTCATAAGAGCCTTTGAGCACGCTATCAACAGCAAGACGGACAGTCCGCAAGATCGTTTGTACTACCTCGAACAGTTTGCGAGTGGGGAACCACTTGAACTCATTCGCAGTTGTGAGCACATGAGACCAGACAGGGCTTACAGAGAAGCCAGAGCATTACTCGACCGTCATTATGGTGACGAACTCACAATTGCCAATGCTTATATCAAGAAAGCAATGGACTGGCCACAGATAAAGCCAGATGACAGGAAAGGACTGAAAACTTTTGCCTTGTTCCTGATTGTAGCAACACAGTGAGTGACGTGGACTATATGGACGAGATGAACAACCCTACCAATATGAAAAGCATCTTATCCAAGCTTCCATTTAAGCTGAAAGAGAAATGGGGGGGCCATGCCTACGACGTTCAAGAGAAAACAAGGAAACGAGCCAGATTCCCCGATCTGGTGGACTTTGTGTATCACCAACAGAAAGTTATCAACGACCCACTGTTTGGTGATAGCCTGGATGCCACATCAGGTAAACAAGTAGACACAAAAAAGAAGTCTAGCTCTGGGAAAGGTGAGTCAAAACGAAGCAGTTTTGCTGTAAATGTGACTGCTACTGACAAGAGCGCCACCAAGTCCCAACCAGAGAAGAAAGCAGCTAAGTCAGCTAATGCCTTCCAAAGTCCCTGTTTGTTCTGAAAGAAGAACCACGCACTGAGCGTGTGCAATAAGATCAAAGAGCAGCCTCTTAACGAGAGAATCAACTTCTTGAAGTCACTAAGGCTTTGATTTAGCTGTCTTACTGCGGGCCACCTGTCTAAGGACTGCAAGAAAAAGAGTGTGTGCCCTGATTGTTCTTTTAAGCATCCTGCTATCCTGCACGTTGTGAAGGAAGATCCCACACCAGAACAGAACAGTGGAGAAGACAGCTCATCGAGCGCAGCTGAAGTAACGAACGCTCTCGTGTCTGCAGGATGTGGAAGAGGTGAACAAACTGGGGCCGGGAACAATGCGTGCATTCTTCCCATTGTACCTGTGCAGATAAGACACAAGAAGGGCTCGAGGGTGCTCAAGACATATGCATTCCTGGATCAAGGAAGCACCGCAACTTTCTGTACTGAGGACTTGGCGAAGAAGTTGAACATCCGAGGAAGAAAGACAGAGTACATTCTTCACACCATGTCACAGGAACAGAAAGTAAGCAGCTATATCCTAACAGATCTGGAGGTGTGTGGCTTAGATGGACAGGATTACTTTAAGCTGCCCAATGTGTATACGCATCCAGACATACCTGCCAAGAGAACCAACATACCACAGAAGAAAGATTTGGAGAAGTGGTCTTACCTGAACCGAGTCCATCTTCCAAAACTGGAGTCAGAGATCGGCCTTCTCATCGGTTCCAACGCTCACAAGGCTATGGAGCCATGGGAGACCATAAACAACCAAAACGACGGACCGTACGCTGTGAAGACTGCTCTAGGCTGGGTAGTCAACGGACCAGTCAGCAGATGCCAAGAGAAAGAATATGATGATGCTGAGAGACAGAGTTTCTTCGTTAATCGCATCTCTGTAACGAGCATTGAAGACATGTTGGTGAGGCACTATGATGCTGATTTCCCCGAACGCCGGTGTGAGGACAAGCAAGAGCCATCACAACACGACAAGCAGTTTATGCACACTGTGACAACGTCAGCACATCTGACCGATGGACATTACACCATCAAGCTACCCCTGAAGGATGACTCTGCGAAGATGCCATGCAACCGCGGTATAGCTGAGCAACGACTGAACTCCTTGAAGCGGAAGTTTCACAGAAATGCAGACTTCTTTCAGGAGTACAGTGGCTTCATGACCAACATCTTGGAGAAAGGCTACGCCACCAGAGTTCCAGATGAGCAACTGAGTCGCAGGGATGGGCGAGTGTGGTTCATCCCGCACCACGGGGTTTACCACCCGAAAAAGAAAAAGTTGAGGGTTGTGTTCGACTGTGCTGCAACATACCAAGGAGTGTCGCTGAATGACAGACTGCTACAAGGGCCGGACCTTACAAACACACTAGTTGGAGTGCTGCTGAGGTTCAGGCAGGAGCCTATCGCACTGATGGCGGACATTGAATCCATGTTCTACCAGGTGCGGGTTCCAGATGATGCGGATCTGTTGCACTTCCTTTGGTGGCCAGGCGGCAATCTTAACGAACCAGTGGAAGAGTACAGGATGTGTGTGCACCTGTTCGGAGCCACGTCATCCCCCAGTTGCGCTTCGTACACGCTCAGGAGAACGGCACAAGATGCAGCTGCAACTACTTCACCAGAAGCCACAGAGACAGTCCTTAACTTCTATGTGGACGACTGTTTGAAGTCAGTTGCCACTGAAGAGGAAGCTGTCAATCTTGTGAAGGAGCTGACAGAGTTGTGCAGCAGTGGTGGATTCCATTTGACCAAGTGGGTAAGCAACAGTAGTGCTTTGCTGTGCTCTATCCCAGGCGACGAAAGAGCAGCTGAAGTTAAAGCTCTGGACTTGCAGCAGGATGAACTACCAGTAGAACGAGCATTAGGATTGCAGTGGTGCACAAGTTCTGATAGCTTCAAGTTCAAGATTCAGCTGCCTGACAAACCGTACACAAGACGAGGCATCCTTTCAGTCGTTAGTTCGGTGTATGACCCGATGGGTTTTTTGGCGCCACTACTCTTGCCTGTCAAGCTCATTCTGAGAAACCTCTGCAAAGAGAAAAGAGGCTGGGATGAGGAAATCCCAGAGAGGCCACAACGGACATGGAAAAAGTGGCTAGCAGACCTTGACAAGCTGTCAGACCTCAGTGTGAGCAGATGTTTCAAGTCCAGCTCATTCGGACCCACTAAGGTTGCACAAATCCACCACTTCTCAGACGCAAGTCAAGATGGATACGGAGTTGTGTCGTACCTCCTTTTGACGAATGAGTCTGAAGAGAAACACGTTTGCTTCTTGATGGGAAAGTCCCGAGTCGCTCCGCTCAAGCAGGTGACGATCCCAAGGATGGAGTTAACAGCTGCAATGGTCTCAGTCAAGATTGACCAGATGCTGAAAGAAGAACTTCAGGTTCCCTTGACAGATTCCATCTTCTGGACAGATAGTACGACTGTTCTAAGGTACACTGAAAATGACGCTCTTCGTTTCAAGACGTTTGTAGCTGACCGCATCTCTTTCATTAGGGAAGCCACCACAAGAGCGCAGTGGAAGTATGTCAACACCACGCAGAACCCAGCTGATCAAGCTGATTGTGTCACCTGCACTCACAATAATGATAATAATAATAATAATAATAATAATAATAATAATAATAATAATAATAATAATAATAATAAAAATAAAACGATAAAAATACCCTGATTTTTGAAGAGCGTTTTAAAAACAGAGGTTAACGAATTACTGTGAAAACCATGATTTATATTTGAGTTACGTCTCTCTCTCTCTCTGATGGTCACTCTTGGTAGAAACCAGTGGTGTAGCTGGGATGTATTCCACATGGGTTTTCATCTGTGTCAAAGGGGCCCGCATATTTGGCATGCCGCATTGCACACAAGAATAGAGGACAGAAAAAAGTAAAATTAGAAAAATGTAAAATACTGAATACAACCTCTCATTACTGTCACTATTTGAGATGTGTTTTTCTTTTTTACATTCTTGCAAATGTATCAACAACCTTGTCCAAGTTAGTCTTCCCAGACATCTCTCTCTCAATGAAAAGTAATGCCAGGCTTGAGAGGCGAGACTCGCTCATTTTTGAGTGCAGATAAGTCTTGATCAGTTTAAGGTGACTGAAAGTGCGCTCTGCCT
This sequence comes from Scarus forsteni, assembly GCA_036419115.1. Classification (NCBI taxonomy): domain Eukaryota; kingdom Metazoa; phylum Chordata; class Actinopteri; order Labriformes; family Labridae; genus Scarus; species Scarus forsteni. The sequence continues at coordinate 123,502 of JAZDUH010000365.1, forward strand.
GTGCACCTAATGCTGCCTCACTTTCATGCTCTCCCTCAATATATCCTTAATAATAAATGTTATAATAAAGCCTATGGATTTCATTTTTATTTGCAAAGAAAATCAATGATTTATAATGTATGGCTTTTCTGTCTGTGCCCTGAACAATTATCTGGACTGCACATATATGGATTATTTTATGGATGTATTTAGTGGATATTTTTGTCAGAGACAATTCTGTACACACCACAGAATTATCTCTGTGCATACAGAATGGCAAAGCTGTAAACCTTCACCTCTGAGGCCTGAAATGTCATGCCCAGGCAGTGGTGGAGTTCAGAAAAATTTATAATAGCACAGAAGAGCATTATAAGCAAGCACAGTCAAATGGTCCAGAAGAAGCAAATGCAGATTTGAAACTAAATAATAATAATAAAAAATAATCATCACGAGTTAACAAATGTATGGGAAACACTCTTAAGTGCAAGTATAGCCCGTTACATGTGGACAATTATTGTTGACAACCACTTTTTATCAGTTTAAAATCTAACGTTAATCTCCATTTCTATGGGTGAAATCGCTGCGTTTGTGTGGTTGAGATGATGTAGCACCATGTAGCTGCAGTAGACAGTGCATGTTTACCTGCATGTCTACCTCGGTCCCGTGCTCGTCACAGACCTGGGCCACCATCCGGATGTTTTCCGCCCCAGTGAGGACCCCACTGTGGCTGAAAAGATCCGGAAGTTTACGACGGCTGCATCTTCTCTTAAATGTTTTTTTCGAGCCAACCCACAAGCGGCTTTTTCTGGCGGCATCTGTCTTTTCTTCATCTTTTTCATCTCTCGTTTTCGGTCTGACTCAATACGCGGCTGAACCAATCACATTTCAAGAAACACTTCAGCAGATCACAATGATCTTCCTCATGAGCTGACCTACTGCCTTATAGAGGGTTTTCACCGACGTCACGACTTGGGCGGTACCCTCGCTGCGCCGCCATATTGGAGATACTCAGTGTAAAACAAACATACTGACAGTAATTGCGATTGTGTGTTATGGAACAATTTGAGTGAGTTCAGCCATGTCGAAAGCACACAAAAGCTTGTCAAAACGGACTGAAGAAGCAACGGAATATCGGGAAGGACTTGGGTTACAAGAGAAAGCCTGATATTTCGAGAAGCTACGGTTTATTGGTAGTAAAGATCCGTACGAGTTGGCTCCCACCTCCTGGACCCATGACGACCCGGTCATTCTTCCTTCGATCACATATCCTGACATCGTCAACTACTTGGTTTTCTCACCGAGCCCATACACAGCGGAGGACCTAAAATCTTACAAAGGTTTGGAGGCTTACAACCAGATGGCGTGTGGATGGGTGCGGGAGGCGCAGTACCAAGTCATTAATGACCATTGTGTTGTGAAGGCAAAAGTAAGTAACGTTAACGTAAATGCATGATGTTAGTTATCAACCTAACCCAGGGCTGCCAACTATCTCTCATTATCCGTGAGACTATATGATTTTATATTTCAAACTGTGTCTTGATAGCTCATGAGCACATTTTAGATGAACACAGAGACTTAAAAAAAAGACGAGTCAACCTTTTGATGAATCAAAAGTCAACATTGTTCATCAGTCCATCTGAGCCGCTGTTTTCACTCACTCACTGTTTTCTAAATGATAAATTCATCCTGAGGTTCCCTGGATCACATATTCTTCATGATGTGAGCAATCTTTTAAGGATCAAGCTTCAAATACAATCTACTAGTGCAGGTGTTTTCAACCTGTGGCTGGAGGCCCATAAGTGGGTCTCAGGGCCATTATTAGTGGACAGTGCATAAATGAGGTAAAAAATGCCTTTAGTGGTGGTAGTGGTGGTGGTGGTGGTGGTGGTGGTGGGGGGGCTAAAAGGACAAACATTCATCCAAGTATGTCTGGTAGACAGGTAGGACATAGACTTATGAGGAACAATGACATTATAGTTATTGTTTATATCACTATGTAGGTCTAAAGAGCTTGACGTATCAGACAGCAGAATATGGCATTTGTTTTAATTTTATTTTTTACTGTTAACTTAAGTTGATTGCACATGCACCTTTTTGTTACTTCTGAGTGCTATATAGTCTGATTAAACCTGCACAAAATTAGGTATTTTGTGTTAAATGTCGCCATGTATGCAGGCAAAATTTTGATTGCCTTCACCAAGTCTCACTCCAAGGTTGTTTGAAAAGTTGGCAGCCCTGCCTAACCTTAACTGCATGCTATCATTGCGATATTAAAAGCATAACCAAGGGACTGCCAATCATTTTCCATATCAAAGACTCCTAGTTTGCTATCCGCACTAAAAGCTAAATGAATACTTTTACAACACCCTTGTGTAAGCAAATGTAGCCTGTAACCCCTCCCGCACGCACTCTCACACACACACACACACACCCACACACACGCACACCTACACACACACCCACACACACATACACACACACACACACACACCCACACACACGCACACACACACAGTAAGAAGGGAAAAAGTAGGCTGAAGCGTTATTTGAAAAATTAAGTGAGATGGAAACAATTTTGTTTTTCTTAGATTCTTATGTTTTGTTTTCCTGTATTTTTATGCAGGTACTCCATTCTCAGTCAATAAAAGAAAAGCCCCTGGAACCCTGGATAATTGCAGAGAAGTCTGGTCGTGTCCTTGGAGCCCACTGCACATGCGTAGCTGGCCTTGGAGAGACATGCTCACATGTTGCTGCATTACTTTTTCTTATCGAAGAAACGGTAAAGTTGAGGGACTCAAAAACAGTGACACAAGAAAAGGCGTACTGGTTGCTGCCGACTGCACTGTCAAAGGTGGACTATAAGGAGTGCCAGAAGATTGACTTACTGTCAAGAAGAGGACTCAAGTAAAAGAGTAGATATGAATTGTGCTGCCCATGGACAGTTACTTGGGGAATGTTCTCTTTGTCATTCTGGTGCTCCCATTAGGAAAACACCAGAGCCAACAGATGATGATATGTCATCATTATTCAGTGCTCTTCACATAAGTGGATCTAAGTCTGCTATTTTGTCTCTAATTGACCCTTATTCAGACAGTTTTGTCCCCAAAGCAAAGTGTGCAAAGCTGTTGACATTTCAGTCTCAGAGGAGCAAGCGAAGGCAGCTGAGGTTGCAACAAGGGGCCAAGCTTCCTCTAAACTTTGGTTTAGATTTCGTGCTGGTTGAATTACAGCATCAAAAATGAAAACTGCGTGTTGCACTGACCCAAAAAAACCAGCACAGAGCTTAATCAAAAGTGTGTGCTATCCCGAGTCGTACAAGTTCACATCAAAAGCCACTACTTGGGGATGTAATCATGAGAAATTTGCACGTGACATGTTCATAGATGTACACAAGGAATCTCATGAAAATGTTAAAGTACAAGACACAGGTTTTTTTATAAATCCAAGTGTGCCGTTCTTGGGTGCTTCTCCAGATGGCTTTGTCTCTTGTGATTGTTGTGGTGTCAGTGGTAATTGAAGTCAAATGTCCATTCTGTGTGAGGGGTGAGTTAAAGTTAGACAGTGTTTCATACTTGGATAAGGACAGTGAAGGGAAACTGACTCTGAACAGAAACCATCAGTATTTCTACCAAGTGCAAACTCAACTTGGGGTGTGCAAAATGGAATCTGCTTATTTTGTTGTTTGGACCGAGAAGGACTTGCATGTGGAGCACATTTTTTTTGACGAAGCATTCTGGGGGATGATGTGCGAGAAAAGCAAGAACATTTTTGACACAGCCATTTTGCCAGAGTTAGTAGGCAAGTTTTACACAAGGCTTTCGTCAACCTGTGCCAGTGTGTCTTCACAACCTGGAACATCTCTTTCAGTTGATTCTCAGGATTTAGATTGTGCTGCAAGTGCCACTGCACAAGAACAAACATGGTGTTTCTGTGGCCAAGTTGAGTTTGGAAAAATGATTCAATGTGACAATGATAAATGTCATATTAAGTGGTTTCACTTCTCTTGCATTAATGTAAAAGTTGCACCAAAGGGAAAATGGTTTTGTCCAGAGTGCCGAAAGCTACCTCAGTTTAGGCAATAGGGGAGAGGAAAGGGAAAGAAACCCCCAAAGTAAATTTGAAAGTTATATATTTTGGTTGGCTGCTTTGAAGTTTTGCTCTTCAGACAATTTTAGTCTATGTTAAATTATTTATAGATTGTTTTGCATTTGTGTTTGTTTTTGAAAATGTGACATGTTCTTTAATATTTTTGACATTTGATTTGAAGTTTGAAATTTTTGTAAATTTCGACTCATTACAAAGTAATGTTCACTGTTACTTGAGTTTATTACAACATAGTATGTTTAACTTATATTTATATGTATAGCTACAAGTGTGTTCATTTTCTTAAATAAAGATGTGCTTTGATGATATTGCTATGCTGTGTGTTCTCTTCCAAAACAATGACTTAATGACAGTAAATTAACAATCATCGATTGATAATTTAAGCCAAGACACTTTAGGCATGTATAGACACAATCTAGAAATGGACATTATTGGATACTTTTATTGCCAAGGTTAATAAAAAAATACACCTTATTCAAAGTCAACAACTGATGGGCAAAGGTTCACCAGAGCACAACAAACAAGTCCAATCTTGTCTATAGTACAATAATGATCACTGTCTCTGCTCATCAAGAAATCAATCGGCAATACCCCCTCCAAAATGGTATATTTTTGACGTACACAGCCAATGACACGCTCAACATGAATCCTGACGTGGGCAATTTTCCTTGTGGTTTCCAAGTCCACAGGAGACAACTGTGACTTTCCACGAGTAAAGGCTGGAATTTTTACTTGAGCCATCCTACAAGCTAAAGTGGCCTGAATGTTGAAACCCCGGTCAGCAAGGACTAAATCACCAGGAAGTATTTTTTCCAAAAAGCCACAGTTTTCTGTTATGTGTTTGTCACTAGCTCTTCCTCCCCATGCATTTGAAATGTAGCAAACTGTGCCCTGGGGTGTAATACCAATCAGAAATTTAATTGTGTTATGGTGCTTGTAGGAAGACCAGGTTTCTGCTCTTGCTTTAAGGTTGGATGGGCGTTCTATAAAAACCTCAAAACAGTCAATAATAACAGCACATTTTTTCCCAAACTGTTTTCTGAATTGCATTGGCATGGTTTTTTGCAACTGTTCCCTTTCTGGCCATATGATAAGTGGCTTCATGCGAATAAACATGACATCAGTGACATCTGTGAATACTCTTGAAGCAGTGGCTATTGACACATTAAATGCATATGACAGGAAGGTTGTGGAAACACTAAGTCTAAGGCGCATCAATGTCAGCATAAACTGCTTGAATTTGTCAAGTGACTTCTTCACAGGAAGGTGGGGACTAAGGAATGTAAAGAGTACCAACAGTGTCTGGTATGTAGGTAGGCCAGTAAAAAATAAAACCTTTTCATCCTTATCAACAAAGGCACTTTGGTCATATGTGGTGGACAAATGTGCAACATCAGACCTCAACTTGATGTTGTCAGTTCTGAGACTTTGAAGTTCAGCGGTCATAGCCTCAATTACATCGCTAGTCAATTCAGTCTGAGTCCCAGTGCAGCAAAAATTACTGCTGACATCGTGACTTCTTAGGGGGTCATCATTAGTGTCATCATCATCATCATCAGCATCAGCAGCAGCAGCAGCAGCAGCAGCAGCAGCTTCAGCCTTCTGTTTTTGCTGGGTGCGATTCATACGACGCTTGTAGCGTGAGGTCCCTGCTTCTCTAGTTGTCTGAGGAGAACCTCCTTGCTGGCCTGTAAGTCCAACAGATGGCACCCAGTCTGGGTCATCCTTCCGGTAAAGGTCCGCCTTTTTACCTGAAATAATTTTAGAAATACAACACATTTTAGCTAAACGTTTATGAATGATCAAAGTAACATATGGAGTCATTAATGAGCTTAAACTGTTGCACTCTGTTTCACTTACCCGACAAGAAATGTGCCGAACAAATTCGGATGTTGTCCAGATTTTTCCCTCGTAGATCTTGGTTAGGCTTTGCTAACCACAAGCGCCTCCGTTCCTCTGATAGTTTTTGGCATTCCTCACCCTGGTTTTTTATTACTCTTGGAAGTCTATAGAATTCCAAATGTTTTTCCTCGGTCTGACCTATTGGTACAACCAAAGACACGGCAATAATTTACCATTTTTCTTGATAACGCTCGGGATCTTCCTCAGGACTCGTGCTTTGTTGTGATACGGAGTACCTCCAAGATGGCGACTTCCGGGCCGATGACGCGCCTGATGACGCGTCGGGAAAACCCTCTATATGGTCTTTAGTTATTCTTGTCACAGCTCTGATGTGTTGGCACATGCTGAATGAAAGCAGGCTTACCTGCTCTCCGGAGCTTTATCTCAGGTGTCTGGATCACACGCTGCAGTCTCCTCTGTCGCTGCAGCTCCTCTTCATACTCGGAGGTCTCTCTCAGTCCAGACATGTCTCTGATGACCGCAGCGAGCAGCCGCCGCCTGAACAAAGCTCTCAGCTCCTCAAACCTCGCCATCTTCGCCCAGAGTGAGAAGAAGAAGAACATCATGGTGTATTAAGTACTTTGACCTGCCCCTGTCCCGCCCCAGTCTCCTCCCTGAAGTCTGAGCACGGAGGGCGTCCCCACTTTCAGGGCTGATCCACACGTGGACAAAATTGTTACTGTCCCTCGGTTAATGAAAGAAAAACCCACAATGGTCACAGAAATAACTGGAATCTGACAAAAGTAAACATACATTTTTACTGAAAACTAGTGAAAATTGCCTTTGAATTGTGGTTCTACAGAATCATTAACAAAATAAACTAATGAAAATGATGGTAGGGGAGAGTGGGGTAAGTTTAGCCTTTTTCTTTACTTTTGTTGTCACTGAGGCAAGTGTGGCATTACCATGGGAAGTTTGGAAGAAGAGGAATTAAAGGTGAGGGGTTGGACCTCCCCAATTCCTCCAAATAAACCTTAATGCTGACAACGCCACCTCGGGATAATCACCCAAGGAATCAACCCTTTTTACCTTAAGGACACAGGTCCGTTATTGGGCAGGCAGGAGACGTGGTTCCAGTTTAAGACAATGTTTATTTATTACAAAAACTGCTTTAAAATTTGTTAAGACCCACTAAAAGATGGGAGAGGGGAAACTAAAGAAAGGGGCACCCTTCAGAGACTGGGGCGTACCAGGAGTGAAGAAGGGGCAGACGAGGGGGAGGGGGTTATCCCCATGAAACCTAAATAAAGAAAACCACCCCAGGCGCTCGTGACAAACACACTCACACGGACGTGGAAGTGGGGGGACCCAAACCAGGACACACAGCACACCAAAAGGGGGACACCACCACCCTGGACACCAGCTCCTTCACCTGTGGCTCCCAGCTCTGAAAGGACAAAGAAATGAATTAGGTGGGGGAAACTGAACATAATACAAACTCAAATGATTCAAACAACAATAATAATAAGAATAAGAAAAAGAATCCCACTAGGCCAAATGAATCAAAATAATATTAATTAAAGGGAATAACTAATCCCCCTAACTAATAACCAAACAAAATACATACAATCCAATAAACCCCACACACAGGAAAAAGAAAAGAAAACAATGAAAGTTCAAGAAAAACCTTAATCTAAATAAACATATACCCCACTACAAATACCTGAACTAAACTTTCAAAGTAAATAAACTAAACAGTAAGCTCCCCAAGAAAAAGAGGGAATTAACTCAATGAATGAAATTAATTAACAAAGAAAACAAAATGTAATAAATCACAAAGAAATTAATCCATAAGTAATACATCCTAACGAGAAAATAACCACAACAAAAAAGAAATCAATATTAAATCCCCAAACCCCAAAGTCTATAAAATGAGTCCCTCGGTTGGCCTCCGAGGCGTGGGAGCGTCCGGGTGCACGTGCGGCCCTTGTCCGATTATGAATCCCCCCCCCAGCCAACCTGAGAGTGCAGCCCCACCAGGTAACACCTGGCGAGCGAACACAGCCGTGTGGAGGAGCAGCAGAGCCGAGCAAAGCGAAGCAGCCCAAGAAAGCAAAGCAAACAAAGCAGCAAAGCAAAACAAAGCAGCAAAGCAGCCGTCTCCCCGGTTCCCACTGCTATGAACCCGGACCCTGATAAACAAAGAAACAGTGGTGTAAAAAGTCCTTGAAACCCATACTTGAGTAAAAGTAAAGATATCTTATATAAAATATACTCAACTAAAAGTGAAAGTCACTCATTAAAAAATCACTTAAGTAAAAGTCTTAAAGTAGCTACTATTAAATGTACTTAAGTATTAAAAGTAAAAGTACAAACAAAGAGAACAGGTGGAAATAGTTGTTGCTCTCCCAAACTTTATTAAGTTTAACTCTTCCTCCCTCCCTCAGCTTCCTTCACCTCTTACTCCCTCTCTCCATTCCTCCCTTATGTAAAGTCCACAAACTTGCGGTTCATCTTTAGCAGAAGTTGATTTTCAAAATTGCATGACTTCAGTCGTGCTCTTTGCGGGCTGAATACAAGTCCTGCAATGCTGAACAGTCGTTCACAGGCTGCAGAGGCAGGCAGAGGTGTGTTCAGCTTCGTGCAAGAGCACGAACAGTCTGTACGGTCCTCTTCAAAATAAAATGTGAAAATAAGTGTAATTTATATTCACATTTTATTATGTAGGGAGTAACTAAGTTGACAATTTAAATGTAACGAAGTAAAAGTATCATTTTTTTAATTTCTAATGTAGTGAAGTAAAAGTAAAAGTTGCAAAAAACATATTAACTCAAGTAAAGTATAGATACTCCCAAAACATACTTAAGTACTGTAACTCAGTACTATTACTTCGTTCCTTTACACCACTGCAAAGAAATAGAGTCACCATGAATAGAATGTAAGAGAGAAGGCTAGGGCTAGCAGATTAGCACAAGGAGGGTCACCTACCAATCCGATCACTGTTCATATACCACACTAGGAGAGGCGATATGTCCTGGCAACGCTGCCACCGTAGTCATCAACAAGGGCGAACACTCAGGTATCTATGGGCCAAAATGTGCATTAGCAGCCGTGCGGCACATAACAGAGGGGCTAACAGAGGCAGCCGTCAGCTAACCTACCTGCGTGCGCGCAAAGCATGGATGTATTATAGCCGCGGATGCCGGTTGACCCGGAAGTGGAGCGGAAGCGCCGAGCAAGAGGGCCTCTAGGGGTTTCCCTACCTCCTTTTATAGAGTGCCCCCAGGCGGTAATTGGCCGACACACACCCATAGCGCCAAGCGCTGAAGCAAACAGGCAATATCATACTGCCACACAAGAAAAAATGCAACAGAGGTAAAATTAAAACATCAACTCTTACTTAAGAATATTTGCTTTCAGCTGAAGTTGTATGGACATGTTGATGAGTAAGAGTCTGGAAACTGTGGCCTTTCAAAATAAAGTTCTCCTGTGGCTCAGCTTGCCCCAGGTTAGGGGTAAATTAAGCCAATTCTGTGGGTAAGTTGACCATGTGACTTCATAACTTTTAAACTGATTATTGTTCAAAGATGATGTATTGTTGTCAAAAGAGTTGGTTCACAAGAGATTGTTCACTTCACAAATATTCACATTTATTTTCTTAAACCTAACTTAAACAACCTAGAAAAAAAATCAGTCATTTAAAATTTTTAATGCCATAAATAGACACATTTTGCAACTTTTTTTTTGAAAATTAGATAATCACATGAAGTAAAATGAGAGGGTCAGGGGACATTAGTATAATCCGTTTTTCTGTCAATACCAATGAACAGAAAAAGTGAAAATGGAGCCTTTTTTCGTTTTCTAGCAAAAACGAAAAAACGTTTTTTTCATTTTTTAATTGAAAAAGGAAAAACGAAACCAACACAATCAAATTACGGCCGAATTTCGGTTTTTTTAATTTTCCTTTTCCGTTTTTTCGTTACAGGTCTCAAAACGAAGAAAAGGATGAGCGCGATCACAGGTAAACTGGCCTCCCTACCAAAATAAAAGCCTTCCTGATAAATGGGTAATAAAATATACATTACGTTAAATGACGCTTTTATCTCTGTACAGTGTTTATTATATACACTGCTATGATAATCTTAGTAATATAATAATAATAATAATAATAATAATAATAATAATAATAATAATAATAATAATAATAATATCCATCAGAGACAATAAGAGACATTTAATGCGTGGAAACGAGATTGTTGATGCTTGGCTACGAGTCAGTTCTCCTTCGTGAAAAGTGTTGATGATATGGCTTTTGATTATGAAATGCGTGTATCATTTTAACTTTGTGACATGCCAGCTGCATGGCGTGTGCTGATGGGCGACATCAACCTACCCTGGGACTGAAAACAACTTACTAGCTACCGATCGCGGGTACAAGCAGCTGAAATTAACTTCCTCTGCAGGATGGCTGGGCTATTTCTCAGAGACGGGGTGAGAAGCTCGGTCGTCCGGGAAGAGCTTGGAGTAGAACCGATGGTCATCCACGCTGCTCTCCTCGTTGAGAAGAGCCAGGTGAGGTGGCTCGAACAGAACGTTTTCTCCCTCTCGCCCAGTAGATGGCAGTATGAGCCAATTCATAAGAATATCCAGGACTCAACTGAGGGACTCTGTCAGCTGGCCTGAGAACGCCTCAGCGGTAGAAGTTGGATGGACAGACGGACAGACGGATGGATCGTTTACTTTTCCCAACCACAGCACTCAGTAGCCTACGGGTATTCTAGTTAATTTAACCTCTGGTGGTTGTTTTGGGCAAAATTTAGAGAGTGACATCATTTTCGTTGATGTCGTTCTTCCCTCTTCCATATAGTCCAGATGGAAAGGGCGCGCACCCCCCGGATTTTTTTTCGCCACCTGATTTTTTTTTTACTCCTTAGAGTGTCTATTTTCAGAATCTGGTGGTTACCAAGCTGAAATAGGGTGCCAAAGGCTTTTTTGTGCTTCATTGCATCCAACCCAAAAAATGAAAAATTGAACTTTGATGTAGAAATAGGCATAACTTGAGATGTAAACAACATACAGAGACAAACCGCTACATTTTCTCATATAATTTTGACCCAAGGAAATCATTGGAATGGTTATTTTTGACATTTGATGACATTTAGACTCTATTTCTGGTCAAAAACAGCAAAAAAAAAAAATGGCCAAAAATGCCTGTATGACCATCTATCTTTTCATTTTTTCAAGCTCACTGGTTGACTTTTATTAACCACCAGTCTTTTCTTAATCCTTTAAGTGTCTATTTAAAGATTATATTGAGTGCCAAGCTGAAACTGTGTCCAAAAGCCATCATTGAATGCCTGTGACCTTCTGCATTATAAAGCAGCTTCCTTGTATAAAGGACATCAGCTCGTGGGCTCAGGAACTCTTCAGAAAACCATCAACACAGTTCACTTCTACATCTACAAGGTCAAGATCACACTCTACCATGCAAAGACAAAGACAAATATCAACAACATCCAGAAACACCGCCCGGCTTCTCTGGGCCGAGCTCATCTGAGATGGACTGATGCAAAGTGGAAAAAGTCTGCTGAGGTCTGAGTCCACATTTCAGACTGTTTTTGGACATCATGGAAGTGGTGTCCTCCAGGCTAAAGAGGAAAAGGACCACCCAGACTGTTATCAGAGCAAAGGCCAAAAGACAGCATCTGTGATGGTATAGGGGTGTGTTAAATTATTACTTCAGAGACATGAAGACACATTCTGCTCGAGTTTCAACAACAGGGACTAGACTGACCTACTGCAGTCCATGCCAGTCCTCTCATTGTTTTGGAAAACTCTGATTGTTGGAATCATCTCTTTTTAAATTTTGGTTCATAGAGTGAGGGTCTCGTAAACATTTCCTCAATACTTGTTATCACCAGGATTCAAAACAAGACACATGAGCTTGAAGTCCATTTTTTATTGAGAAAAAACAAAGAAAACCACAGAAAATTGAGAGAGTATTGATTTTAATGTCATAATCCTAAAAGAAGACCTGATGATTCAGACAGAGCATGAAACCATACTCTATCAAATAAGAATTACTGACAGCGATCTCACAGAAAGTAGCATTGTTAATGCCTTTCTGGCACAAAATAATAATAATAATAATAATAATGAAACCTTTCTTAATACCATGATCTGACCTGCTCTTGCATCTAAAGATAATTCTCAGAGATTTTTGTCTCAGACTGAGATTTCACAAAGACTGGGGGGTCACCAACTACAAGACTTTAACTGGATTAAGCCTATGTCTAGTCCCTAATTATAACTTTAGAATTAGTACAGAAATACATTCTCTTTCATGGTTTTATGATAATAATATCCCATTCTAATTTGTTTGTACTTCATATGGGTGTTTTAGGGTTTTTGTTTTCATCAATAATCATTAAGTTGAGGGAAGGTTGACTGGTGTCTTGAGGTCTTGGGTGGCGGGCAGTGTGAGTAAAAGAAAAGTTGTAGACACTAGCTGTTGATTTTTGGCAAAAAGTAGCTCATTCAAGTGTACTAGTATATGTATTCTATACTAACAGAAAGAGTTTTTATTTACTTCAGAATAGTATACTGAAGTAAACTTGGCTTATACTGAAAGGTATAAAGAAAAGTCTAAGACTAAGTACATTAACACTGAAACTTACACTAACACTTAAATACTCAACCCTGTACTTTAGATTGATTTTCAGTTTTTATGCCACAAAGTACTTAGACTGAGTATATCTGATCCAGGTACAGATTAAGGTCAAGTCGTTGTTCTTACATTTAATTTAGCAGAATAACAATTGAGATGTTTACCCTTGTTGTAAACTTGCATGTTCAAAATCTTGCATTATCTTTCAGTACCTTAAAAACATAAACAGAGAAACATTTTATTTGACTTTATTGATCAAATTCCGGTTCCTTCACTAATGTTTGGCAATAGAGTTATGTACATCTGTTAAAACAAGAACACATTTTGTTTTAATCATTTAAGCCAGACAGCATTAACAGTTTTTTTTAACTTCATATATGAAATTAGTTTGCTCACTGTGCTGAGAATCTTTGCATACAGGCCTGTCTGATTTACTAAGTACCTCAACTTAAACACAACAGAGTCTGGCACAAGGATTAAAAGCAGAACCTTGATGTGAGCAGCGATTGTTCAAGAATAACCAAGTTAATTCAACCAAATGTACCATATTTCAAGCTTACAGCTCTGCTGTTTCTCTTCTTTAGTCTGTCAGAGCTTTTACTGTGATGCAAAAGTTTTTTGTTTAATCTGTGCATGAAGGGAATTACAGGAGTGTATAACTTACAAGTATGCAATAAGTAAACTAACTTCAAACTAGACTCAAAAAATATTAATTTTTACCTCATAAAAGTACACCTATAGTATACTTCAGTTAACTAAAATGTGGATTAGAAGTACATGACTAGCATTTTTGTAGGATCTAGATGGGTATACTTGGAAGTGTATTTTGTAAACTAAAAAAGTTCCAATTTCATCGAAAAAAAAATATTACATTCCTATACTTTCTGGTGCACTAAGTACATGGTCCATCTTGCTATACTTAAACTCAAGCATACTTAATAAAATAAACTTCAAGTATATTCTTTTTTGCTAAAGGTGAAGAGCTATCTGTCCCTCCTGAAATTTTTCCAAAAGACAGAACAGTGGAAGCCGGCCATAATCACATATTAATATACAGTCCTGATCAAAGTCTTAAGACCAGTAGCACTTTGAAAAAAGTAATTTACTGAAAACAACAAGTAAACTGAAATAGGCTGTTTATCATCTGATCAAAAGTTTGAGACAATGGATCAAAAAATTACAAAAAACTCTCCAAACCAGAACAAAAATGTTTCTCAGTAGGACTCAGTCATGAGTAGCTCCACCGTTCTTGTTAATCACTTCAAAAATTCGTTTGGGCAGCTTGATGAGAGTGTTTCCAGGAAGCTTTTGGGAACATTGCTCCAAGTGGTGAAGATGGCTTCATGAAGGGCATCAACTGTCTGGAACTGTCGGCCATTTTTATAAACTTCCCTTGACCTCCATCCCCAAATGTTCTCTATGGGATTTAAATCAGGGGAACATGCGGGATGGTCCAAAAGAGTGATGTTATTCTCCCTGAAGAAGTCCTTGGTCAAGCGAGCATTGTGAACTGCAGCGTTGTCCTGTTGAAAAACCCAGCTGTTACCACACAGACGAGGGCCCTCAGTCATGAGGGATGCCCTCTGCAACATCTGCACGTAACCAGCCGCCATTTGACGTCCCTGCACCACCTGAAGCTCCAGTGTTCACTGAATGAAAAAGCACCCAGATCATGATGGACCCCCCTCCACTGTGCCAGGTAGAAAACATCTCAGGTGGGTTCTCTTCTTTCCACCTTTCAATGTCCCATGTTTGATGCTCCAAAGTCTAAACGGACAGTTTTGTGGCGTTGAAGGAGACGAGGTCTTTGAATTTGTTTGAAGTTTTCCGGCATATGCTATCTGATAGTTATTGCGCTGCAGTCAGCACCAGTCAGGGTCTTAATTTACGTAAGGGTCTTAATTTCAATATAATCTTTAAATAGACACTTAAAGGATTAAGAAAAGACTGGTGGTTAATAAAAGTCAACCAGTGAGCTTGAAAAAATGAAAAGATAGATGGTCATACAGGCATTTTTGGCCATTTTTTTTTTTTTTTGCTGTTTTTGACCAGAAATAGAGTCTAAATGTCATCAAATGTCAAAAATATATGAGAAAATGTATTGGTTTGTCTCTGTATGTTGTTTACATCTAAAGTTATGCCTATTTCTACATCATATTTCAATTTTTCATTTTTTGGGGTTGGATGCAATGAAGCACAAAAAAAGCCTTTGGCACCCTATTTCAGCTTGGTAACCACCAGATTCTGAAAATAGACACTCTAATCTCGTTTCCACGCATAAAATGTCTCTTATTGTCTCTGATGGATCTTATTATTATTATTATTATTATTATTATTATTATTATTATTGTATTACTAAGATTATCATAGCAGTGTATATAATAAACACTGTACAGAGATAAAAGCGTCATTTAACTTAATGTATATTTTATTACCCATTTATCAGGAAGGCTTTTATTTTGGTAGGGAGGCCAGTTTACCTATGATCGCGCTCATCCGTTTCTTCGTTTTGAGACCTGAAACGAAAAAACGGAAAAGGAAAATTAAAAAAACCGAAATTGGGCCGTAATTTGATTGTGTTGGTTTCGTTTTTCCTTTTTCAATTAAAAATGAAAAAAACGTTTTTTCGTTTTTGCTAGAAAACGAAAAAAGGAAAAAAGGCTCCATTTTCACTTTTTCTGTTCATTGGTATTGACAGAAAAACGGATTATACTAATGTCCCCTGACCGTTTTCCTCTTTGCAGTCTCATTTTTTCATTTCTTATTATGGCTCTGGAGCTCTGCAGCAGGTTTCATCGGACTCAAACAACCAGTTTGTTTATGAATATCTAACTATGTTTATTTGTGATTGATAGACTCCTGTATGTCTACTTGCCTTGTATCGCTGTTCAATGACTAGTTAGTGATTTTAATCTGGCGTGTACTAGCGCTAATAAAGATATGTGTCACTGACGGAGCTACTTTTTTCTGCACCAAAATTATATTAGATCACTCAACAGAGTAATTGGCCACACACAGTGATTTGTACAGTGTGGAAATGAGTAAAAACACATTACTATGACTCCAACAAGTACTTTTTACCTCTTAAAAAATGAGTAAAAGCACATTACAATGTAAAAATCAGCTTATTTTGCTTGCCAAAAACTGATTCATGCCTCTGATACAGTACAAAGATGGATATATTGCCCCAAAATAACTAAAAATAACACAGCAGAGTAATATTAACAACATTTGACTCCAACCAGTACTTTTTACCACTCAAAAAATAGTAAAAGCACATTACAATGACAAAATCAGATTTATTGCTCGCCAAAAACTGATTCATGCCTCTGATATAGTACATAGATGAATATTTAGTCCAAAAATAACTAAATATAACACAGCAGAGTAATATTTACAAGATTTATCTCCAACCAGTAGCCTACTTGCATGTATTGTACAATACCAGAGGCATGAATCAGTTTTGGGCAAGCAAAATAAGCTGATTTTTACATTGTAATGTCATTTTTCTCATACTTCAAACAGTACAAAGCACTTTGTGGGGTCAATTACTCTGTTGAGGGATCTAATGTAATTTTGGCGCAGAAAAAAGAAGCTCCGTCAGTTTATCAGCGCAAATACACGCCAGATTAAAATCACTAACTTGCCTATTGAACAGCTATATGAGGCAAGCAGACGTACAGGAGGCTATCAAATGCAAAAACAAATAAACATTGTTAGATGATCCTAACAAACTGGTTGTTTGAGCTCGATGAAGCCGAAGAGCCACAGAAGCTGCTCTTTTCAACTATGACAACTGTGCGCTCCCGCGTACCGAAATCAAATTTTGGCACAACACCGGCTCTCCAGTCATTCCTGATGGGCTGTGGTCAAACTTTAGAAAATTAATACACCTCGTAGAAATGTTTCTCACGTTTGATTGTTGTGGTGATTTGAAGATATCATTCGGCTGCCTTGTATTCAAGTCCTCTTCTTCTCTGGAAAGTTTTGTTGGCGGAGCCACGCTGTCCACTCTATAGTCTATGGTCCTACACAGCAGCACCGCCCTGGCAGGTGCTCTTACTTTGAAAAGGAAACTTCCGGTCTCACAGTATGAAAAACGGCCTTTTTTTTTGTTTCTGTCTTCTAAAATTTTATTCACTGTTTTTAGAAACGGAAAATGAAAATCAGCTGGTTTTTCAAAAATAAGAGAGAAACAAAATGGAAACAATTTAGTAAAAATATACACATAATGTGAGAAAGGTATTAGCAAATGAAAAGAAGTGTATAAATGAATAAAGGTTATATTTAGAACACAATTCTACATGTAGCCCACAAAATGCTGCATGTGAGGGTACAGCACTGAAAATCTGTAGGCTACTCAAGTAAAAGTACAATTACTGAAGTAGAAGTAAAATGACTATTTAAGAAACCTATTTAAGTAAAAGTAAAATGTATCTGTAATAATTTACTCAAGTATAAGTTACTTTCCGTTTGAATATTTTATAGGGTGTGCAGACCAGTGCAAATAATGAAAAACAGCACTTGTTGATGAAATATCTGGTTTACTCAGACTACCAGCTCAAAACTCAAGATATTCATGTCATCAGCATGTTTCATAAAGAAAACCAATTCATCACATCTGAGAAGCCAACAGCTAAGACTAAAACAATTATTCCTTTATCAAAATAGTTGCTGAGTAATATTCTAATGACTTACCTGGCATATATATATATATATATATATATATCTATATATCTATATATATATCTATATCTATATCTATATGTATATATCTATATATCTATATCTATATATATATATATATATATCTATATATATATATATCTATATATATATATATATATATATATATAATGATTTTTATGATTATTTTAATACAAAATTAGATGCTACTATAGCACATTTTAGCCTTTTTTAAGGACTAACTTCCCCACAGACTTCTTCACTGAAAACTTGGTCTTCATATTTCATACAAAGTTAGGCACAATTTTGCCTCTTTTTCAAACAAAATTTGTGTAATATAAGAACTAACTTTTTCATGGACTTACTATAACAAAGTGACATGTGAGATTTTTCTTTGATGGCTTTGGATCTAATGTTGGGTCCCTAAACTGGCCCTCAGTCATTCAAGCTTTGAGAACCCTGTAAAAATGTTTATAACTCTGTAGGAGTTTATTTTATTCAATATAATGCAGTAAAAGGTATTCTGTTGTTCACATTTTTATTCATACTGGATTGACCAAACAAAGGGCATGTCTGCCATGTTTGTGGAATTCAGTGAATCCTCAGCAGTCTGCTCTCCCCCTCCCTCCCGGACTCTCTCTCTGCTCCTGCTGCAGGGGCGGAGTTTCTCTGTTCTGCAACCTGCACACCTGCCTCCCATCATCTCATCAACTCCCCTATTTAAGACGGCCCCTGTGAGGAACTTGGCTCAGGAGTATTGCACTCGGCCGAAATGGGCTTCCTTCACAGGGTGGCTGGGCTCTCCCTTAGAGATAGGGTGAGAAGTTCGGTCATTCGGGAGGAGCTCGGAGTAGAACCACTGCTCCTACGCATTGAGAGGAGCCAGATGAGGTGGCTCGGGCATCTGGTCAGGATGCCTCCTGGACGCCTCCCTGGTGAGGTGTTCCGAGCACGTCCCACCAGTAGGCAGCCCCGTGGAAGACATGCTCAGGATCCCCCGGGAAGAGCTGGACAAGGTGGCTGGGGAGAGGGAAGTCTGGGCTTCCCTGCCTAGGCTGCTGACCCCACGACTGAATTTTACAATATCTTACAGTGTGAGTTAAATTGTATATTTACAGTAAATTATTGGTTAATTGCATAATGTAACCCGGGTGGAAAACCGTCTTATTTCTCCTTTTCACTCCTTTTAATCATCAGCCTGTCCAGTTTCTATCTTTACGTCGTACGTCGTGACGTAAGCCGTCGTTACGTCATCACGTGGTTAAGCGCGGCCAATAGATACGGCTTTAACCGGGAAGCTCGAACACAGTATAGGGAGCGCGAGCTGAAGCGTACCTGAGATGGACGCTGCAGGTAAATGCACCGTGTATATCGCCTTCTAATGTCAGCCGTTTCAGTCTCTGATACTAACATGCCACCAAACTGTAGGGAGCCGACTACCGGTGCCGATGACGACGACGTGTGTCCCTGAGTTAACTTCTGAACCGGTGAGTCACGCCAACTGTTAGCGTAGCGTAGCTTAGCTTAGCTTAGCTTAGCCACTCCCTTTGAATTACCTGGAGCAGTTAGCACGGACTTTTATGCTGGTTTCTCTAAATGTATGTGAATAAACCGAATATGAATCATGTCTAAACCCTGTGGTGCTAATGTTGTATGTGTATTTAAAGGGTGATAGCAATACGATGCACTTTAATGGCCTAACTTTATAATTGTTTGGAGCTAATACTATGCATGCACTTTAAAGACCCTCAGAGGATGTTAATGCACTTTGGAGCCATGCAATGTGCCTCTGATTGAATGGTGTGCTTGTTCATTTTGCACAGTTTTATATCTAAATCATGAATTGTTTACTTGAAATCATAGATTGTTTGATATTGTACAATATGGGAATTTCTCACTGATTTATGATGCGACTTTCATCGTTGTAATTGTGAATTGAATTGAAATGAAATGTATAAGGTGTGCACACAGAAAGTTTATCCTGGCACTGTTCCTTTTTTATACAGGCCAGAGATGATGGCGAGCTTAGAGCCTAGAGAGAATCCATGAATGAATGAGTGACGTGCGTGAGCCACGGGTGAATCCATGAAATTCCAGGCTACGGCCTCAACGCCACCACTCCTCGACTTTGAAGAATCTGATCTGTCCTCCTGCTCTGGTCGGGCCGGTAGGAGGCTCCTTTGCAGCCACCCTTTTCTTTCGTTCTTTCTTCTTTTTCTTTCCCCTTGTGCTAGTCCATGCAGATCGCACTCTGAGCAGCTCTGAACTCCGTCACTCCCTCACACACACACTTCTCCCTTGGACTATTTTGCTGCTCCGTTCGTGTCTGGAAGGACTTTAAATGAACTGAACTGAACTGAATTGTGCATTGCACTGGACTTTTTTTGGACTAAATCACGTACTTGAATGAACTTTACATGCATGAAATGTTATGAATTATAATTGGCCAATTGTGTATTTGTAAGTCTGTTGTCTTTAATATATGTGACTATTGCAATTACAAATCTTGTCTCAGTCTCTCTCTCTCCACTCCCAGAGTCAAACCTTAAATCTTCTGTTACCTAGCCTATTACAGTGTTACTTAAGGACCCATACTGTACTCAAGTAATTACACATATGCTACATATTTCTTGGCGAGCTAGCCAGGAGTGGAGAGATTAGCTTTGCAGGTTGTTCATATATTTAGGAGACATGGATACATTTGAGAAACTGGGCATTAAAATTCCTAATTCAGTCCTGATACAGGGAGCTTTGAAAACAGAAACTGACGATGAAGTCATTGAGTTTTTAAAACGGTTCGGTTCTATCTCTAAATCGGTGGTTGTTGATGAGACTGAATCAGTTTTCAATAATTCCATAGTAGTTGAGTACAATTCGGGTGCACCGCTGGTTGAGTTGCGCAAAATACTACCTTATAAATACTGTTGCGATAAGGATCAAGTTACATATGAAATCGCGGAGTTGTCTGCACTCTGTGCAGGTGAGGTAGGTAAATTGCAAACCAAAAACTATTTGGCAGAGTTACAGAAAGTCGCTAAGCTAACGGGGCAAGACTTTGCCGTTGTTTTAAATGGGGTGATGTCTCTGCTTGGCCAAACTGTTACGGATCTCCAACCCCCTGCCGCTGCTGACGCCGAGGAGGCCGGTAGAAGAGAGCCATCACCTGCTGCCCCTGATGCCACCACGTTGCCTTCTGCATTGCCCCCTACTGTCAACCTGGGCTATCCAAGTGTTCCAGTGGCCGCAGTCCCAAACCTTGGCGGAACCTGGCCAAAAGTGGAATCGACCCCCACGGTTCAGAGCACACCCAGACTCTCACTGCCAACCATGCCACATCACGAGTTGAACCCTCTTGAAATACCACGCTACGTTGTTGAGCACATCGTAAAGAACGAGGACAGCACCAATCACTACTCAGCACCACGAATCAGAATTTTCTCTGGCAGATCACCGCGACCTCAGAGTGAATCTGATTATGACACATGGCGTTCTGGCATAGAACTGTTGTTAAAAGATCCAGCTGTGTCTGACTTTCAGCGCTCCCGTAAAATCGTTGAGAGTTTGCTGCCCCCTGCTGCTGACATGGTTAAGCACCTACAGCTAGATACTCCACCTGCCATTTACCTGCAGACACTTGACTCAGCTTATGGCACTGTCCAGGATGGCGATGAGCTGTATGCTAAATTCTTAGATACCTTTCAAGGTGCTGGGGAGAAGCCTTCCAACTATTTACAGCGTCTACAGGTTGCTTTAAACTTGGCAGTCAAGCGTGGAGGGGTCACTAATAAGGACATTGAACGACATCTGCTAACCCAATTTTGCCGCGGTTGCTGGGATAACTCTCTCATCACTGAGCTACAACTTAAACAACGGAAAAGCAATCCCCCAACATTTGCTGAGTTTCTGCTACTGCTACGGACTG
This sequence comes from Scarus forsteni, assembly GCA_036419115.1. Lineage (NCBI taxonomy): Eukaryota > Metazoa > Chordata > Actinopteri > Labriformes > Labridae > Scarus > Scarus forsteni. Next base: position 144,702 of record JAZDUH010000365.1, read on the forward strand.
AGGAAGACCGTGAAGCAGCTAAAGCGATACGAATGAAACAACATCTTGGTGCAGCAAGATCCAGAGCCTCAGCTCACGTACAGTATGCTTACTCTGACAGTGCAGAAAAGGGAGAAATCGCTGCTCTCACCTCAGTCACCCAGCAACTTGCACAGCAACTAGCTGAGATTCAAAAGCAGCTTGCCTCACTCACAGCTGCCCAGTCAGGGTTTAGCCAGTCCCCAGTTTTTAAGCCCACACCTGGCCGTAAATTGGGGGAGGGTCAGAGGGCAGGTAAGCAAACAAAGACCCTGCCTTCTGCACCTAAGCCCGGTTATTGCTACCGGTGTGGTGAAGATGGCCACATCAAAACTCACTGTGAAAATCCACCGAACTCTGCTCTTGTGGCCGTCAAGAAAAAACAGTTTGATGACCGACAAGCAAAATGGCAGAAAACAAACCCCACTTCACGATCACCTTTAAACTAAATCCAGTTCCTGTTGTGGGACAAACCGGAACTGTTGAGGACCAGCAATGTCCCAACAAAAAGAAAGTTGTGAAATGTGAAGAACTTAATCAGAACCCCCCAGTTGTGCCATCTCGTCTGCCTAAAGGCTTAGTTGGGTCTCGATGCACAGCCAAAGTCACAGTCTCTGGTACAGAATGTAACTGCCTCCTTGATACTGGGTCACAAGTCACCACCATCCCAGTCTCTTTTTATAACCAGCACCTCTCAGCTCAGCCAGTAAAACCTCTGGGCGATCTTTTACAAGTCGAACGAGCTGCAGGCCAAGATGTCCCCTATCTTGGGTACGTGGAGGTAACAGCTACATTTCCAAGAGAGTTCCTGGGTGCTGATTTCAATGTAGTCACTCTGGCCTTAGTTGTCCCTGACATCAGACCCAACATCCAATCCCCTGTGCTAATTGGCATGAACACTATGGAGGCCCTATACAATCAATACATGGAGAGTGAGGTTGCAGGATTCCAGCCAGCAGCCCATGGGTACCGAGCCGTCCTCAAACTCTTAGAAATACGCCACCAGCAACAACAGGCAGGCAGTGATGGAGTCGTGAGACTAGCCAGCAAAGCGCGAGTCCTCATTCCGGCTGGACAGACCACTGTCGTGGATGGCTCTATCCACACCAGCATACCAGCCCCTGGTCAGTGGATGCTTGTGGAGCACCCCACCTCACCATTGCCGGGTGGACTGTGTGTTAATAACTCAATAGTGATGTTTCCAGATCAGTCCCCCATGAAAGTTCCTGTCATTCTCACTAATGAATCAGACCAGGATATCATGATCCCACCTCTTTGTGTCATCGCCGAACTTACCATATCGCCACAGATCTTGTCCCACCACGTGCCATCAAACTGTTCATCTGCTGAAAGTCCCCCAAGTGCCCTCAAGTTAGATTTTGGTCAATCCCCCATTTCTTCTGAATGGAAAGAGAGAATTACAAACAGGTTGAGTGAGATCCCTGAAGTCTTCTCTCAGCATGACTTAGACTTTGGATGTACAGATAAAGTAAAACATCGCATTAAGTTGCTTGATGAGACCCCCTTTAAGCACAGAGCTAGACCCATCCACCCACAAGATGTCGAGGCTGTCCGTCAACACCTGCGAGATCTGCTGAAGGCCGGAGTCATCAGAGAATCTGATTCCCCATTTTCCTCCCCCATCGTTGTGGTCCGTAAGAAAAATGGAGACATCCGACTGTGCATTGACTATCGAAAACTCAATCTGCAAACGATCAAAGATGCTTACGCTTTACCCAACCTAGAGGAGTCATTCTCAGCCCTGTCGGGTTCCAAGTGGTTCAGCGTGCTTGATCTTAAGTCAGGCTATTATCAGATCGAGATGGATGAGGCGGACAAAGCCAAGACAGCATTCGTTACCCCAATTGGCTTTTGGGAGTTCAATCGAATGCCCCAAGGGGTAACAAACGCTCCAAGCACTTTTCAGAGATTGATGGAGAAATGCATGGGAGATCTCCATCTGAAAGAAGTGCTCGTTTTCTTAGACGATCTTATTGTGTTTTCAAGTTCTTTGGAAGAACATGAGCGAAGGCTGCTGCAGGTACTCCATCGTTTAAAAGAATATGGTCTGAAACTGTCTGTGGAAAAATGCAAGTTTTTTCAGACATCTGTACGATATCTGGGGCATGTCGTTTCAGCAGAAGGAGTTGAGACAGATCCAGACAAGATTCAAGCATTGAAATCTTGGCCAGTCCCAAAAACTCTGAAAGAGCTTAAATCCTTCTTAGGTTTCGCCGGGTACTACAGAAGGTTCATCAAGGGATACGCTGCCATCGCCAAACCCTTGAACGACCTGACCCGTGGTTATGCACCTATCTCAAAGTCCCGAAGCAAGATCCATTCCTCCAAGACCTATGATCCAAAACAGCCCTTTGGTGAGAGATGGTCTTCTTCCTGCCAGCATGCATTCCAAACACTGATAGATAAGTTAACCAGTTCCCCAGTCCTCGGGTTTGCTGATCCCAAGCTACCATATATCCTCCACACCGACGCCAGCACCACCGGACTTGGGGCAGCTCTATATCAAGAGCAAGAGGGTCAGCTTAGAGTGATAGCTTATGCCAGCCGAGGTTTGTCACCCAGTGAAACAAGATATCCCGCACACAAGCTTGAATTCCTGGCTCTAAAGTGGAGTGTGACGGAGAAGCTGCACGATTACTTGTATGGTGCAGCCTTTGTGGTAGTAACAGACAATAATCCCCTCACATACTTGTTAACATCAGCCAAGTTAGACGCAGCCAGCCACAGATGGCTCGCTGCTTTGTCCACGTACACTTTTAGGTTGCAGTACAGAGCCGGAAAGCAAAATCTCGACGCTGATGGGCTGTCCCGCCGCCCTCACCACCAGCTTGCCAACGTCCCGTCACGAAGGGATGGGGATTTGATCCACCAATTCACCCAAGAACATGTCGATGAATCAGATCAAATTGAGGAAGTGAGCCCTGAGGTTATCTCTGCCATATGTTGTCGTTGTATTGTCACCAGTCAGCACAGTAATCCCGCTGAGAGCCCTGTCACCTTGATTGAATCATTGAGCCTGTCAGCAGAGGCCATCCCTGATTGCTATGCCTATGAAAGCAATCATGGGCTACCTGTTGCTTTCACCCTTGTCCCATTTAGACCTCAAGGAAAAGCAGCGCGCCGATCCAGTAATAAGAGAAGTCATCCATCAGATGGAGACCGGAGAAAAGGTGCCTCCCACTGCACGCCATGAGCTCCCAGACCTAGCACTACTGCTAAGAGAACTAAACCGCCTTGAGCTGCAAGAGAATATCTTGTATCGAAAGAGGAAGGATGGAGACCAGGTTTCATTTCAGCTAGTGTTGCCAAAAGAGCTGAAGTCTGTTGTCCTCACGAGTCTGCACGATGACATGGGCCACATGGGCATTGAAAGAACTTTAGATCTTGTACGTTCCAGATTTTTCTGGCCTCATATGGCAGCAGACGTTGAATCCAAGATAAAGACATGCAGTCGTTGTGTGAGACGCAAAGCTCTCCCCGAAAGGTCAGCCCCATTAGTCAACATCAAAACCACTCGCCCTTTGGAATTGCTTTGTATGGATTATCTTTCATTGGAACCAGATCAGAGCAATACAAAAGACATCCTCGTCCTCACTGACCATTTTACAAAATTTGCTGTCGCCATACCAACGGCAAACCAGAAGGCGAGGACCGTGGCAAAATGCTTTTGGGAGAACTTCATTGTGTATTATGGGATCCCTGAGCGACTTCACACTGACCAAGGGCCAGACTTTGAATCAAAGCTGATCAAAGAACTTTGCCAACTTGCTGGGATTGTAAAGACCAGAACCACCCCCTACCATCCACGTGGAAACCCCGTAGAGAGGTTCAATCGCACACTTCTCAGCATGTTAGGAACTCTGGCACAGAAGCAGAAGGCTAGGTGGAAGGAATACGTGAAGCCGTTAGTGCATGCCTACAACTGCACTCGCAGTGATGTTACCGGCTTTACCCCGTATGAGCTGATGTTCGGCCGTTCACGACCACTTCCAGTTGATCTTGCCTTTGGGATGTCTTAGCAAACGAACCAGCCCACCTCTCACTCCCAGTACGTTGAGGGCCTTCGATTCCGTCTTGAAGAGAGTTTTCAGATAGCATCCAAGAACGCAGCCAAATCTGGTGAGAGAAACAAACTTCGCTTTGACAAGCGAGTCACACCATCCAGTTTAGTTGAGGGGGACAGAGTGCTTGTCCGCAACGTCAGGCTTCGCGGGAAGCATAAGCTTGAGGATAAATGGGAGCAGGAAGTTTATGTTGTTTTGAAGCGTGCTGGGGACTTACCGGTGTACACAGTGCGACCTGAAATGAAAGACGGGCCAACTCGCACACTTCACCGGGATCTTCTTCTCCCATGCCCATTTCTGACAGATGGTAACGATCTTGACCTGTTGCCAGACCCCCCATCAGGTCGTCCCAGAACCCGAAGTCAGAAACCAGTTCTTGGTAATAATGAGTCAGATGAGGAGGAAACTGAGGAGTTGGAACTACCTCAAATTCAGACACGGCCAACCTCCCTTATATTCAGGAGTGAACAGCCAGTCAGACCCACAATGTTGCCTCAAACTGATCTCCCAACTGTGTCCCCTACCAACAGTCTGGAGAATAATACCAACCTTTTGCCTGCAACTGTGCCAACTATCTTACCTGATCCTGGGGATCCCTCTGCTGAGTCTGTTGTCTCTGGGTCAACGAGAGAGGAGCTTGAACCTGGTAACGAGCAGGTACCTGAGGGAACACAACCACCCACCTCCCATCCTCCTTGTTCTCCTGTGGAACCCGAGCCCCTTGGCCAAGCAGAGGCATCACCCAGCTCTGATGAGCCACTACCTAACGTTCTTGATGCGGAGTCTGATCCAGTTGTTCGTAGGTCCAGTCGACAGCGTTACCCACCTGGTCGACTTCAGTACGCGTCATTGGGTCATCCGCTTATTTCTGTTGTACAGACTCTTTTCCATGGGCTGATTGATGCCTATGGGGAAGCCCTTAGCACCTCTACCTCAACTGATCTCTTGCGATCTCAGGTTTATGAAGTTTAGCATGCATCAGGGGTTGCATGATTCTAGGGGGGGAGGGTGTAACCCGGGTGGAAAACCGTCTTATTTCTCCTTTTCACTCCTTTTAATCATCAGTCTGTCCAGTTTCTATCTTTACGTCGTACGTCGTGACGTAAGCCGTCGTTACGTCATCACGTGGTTAAGCGCAGCCAATAAATACGGCTTTAACCGGGAAGCTCGAACACAGTATGGGGAGCGCGAGCTGAAGCGTACCTGAGATGGACGCTGCAGGTAAATGCACCGTGTATATCGCCTTTTAATGTCAGCCGTTTCAGTCTCTGATACTAACATGCAACCAAACTGTAGGGAGCCGACTACCGGTGCCGATGACGACGACGTGTGTCCCTGAGTTAACTTCTGAACCGGTGAGTCACGCCAACTGTTAGCGTAGCGTAGCGTAGCTTAGCTTAGCTTAGCCACTCCCTTTGAATTACCTGGAGCAGTTAGCACGGACTTTTATGCTGGTTTCTCTAAATGTATGTGAATAAACCGAATATGAATCATGTCTAAACCCTGTGGTGCTAATGTTGTATGTGTATTTAAAGGGTGATAGCAATACGATGCACTTTAATGGCCTAACTTTGTAATTGTTTGGAGCTAATGCTATGTATGCACTTTAAAGACCCTCAGAGGATGTTAATGCACTTTGGAGCCATGCTATGTGCCTCTGATTGATTGATGTGCTTGTTCATTTTGCACAGTTTTATATCTAAATCATGAATTGTTTACTTGAAATCATAGATTGTTTGATATTGTACAATATGGGAATTTTTCACTGATTTATGATGCGACTTTCATCGTTGTAATTGTGAATTGAATTGAAATGAAATGTATAAGGTGTGCACACAGAAAGTTTATCCTGGCACTGTTCCTTTTTTATACAGGCCAGAGATGATGGCGAGCTTAGAGCCTAGAGAGAATCCATGAATGAATGAAGTGCGTCGTGAGCCACGGGTGAATCCATGAAATTCCAGGCTACGGCCTCAACGCCACCACTCCTCGACTTTGAAGAATCTGATCTGTCCTCCTGCTCTGGTCGGGCCGGTAGGAGGCTCCTTTGCAGCCACCCTTTTCTTTCGTTCTTTCTTTCTTTTTCTTTCCCCTTGCGCTAGTCCATGCAGATCGCACTCTGAGCAGCTCTGAACTCCGTCACTCCCTCACACACACACTTCTTTTTTCCCCTGGACTATTTTGCTGCTCCGTTCGTGTCTGGAAGGACTTTAAATGAACTGAACTGAACTGAATTGTGCATTGCACTGGACTTTTTTTGGACTAAATCACGTACTTGAATGAACTTTACATGCATGAAATGTTATGAATTATAATTGGCCAATTGTGTATTTGTATGTCTGTTGTCTTTAATATATGTGAACACTGCAATTACAATCCTGTCTCGGTCTCTCTCTCTCCACTCCCAGAGTCAAACCTTTGATCTTCTGTTACTAGCCTATTACAGTGTTACTTAAGGACCCATACTGTACTCAAGTAATTACACATATGCTACAATAACTTTTACAGTAATTCATGGTGAATATCTTCACAGCAGTTTACTGTGTTTATTTCACAGTAATTTACAGCAAGTCCACAGCGAAACACTGCTGTATTACAATAATTCCTTGGGCATGGCAACTGTGAATTTGCCATAAAGTGCTGTTGTTCCAATGTAAACTACTGTGAAACTATTACAGTAAACTACTGTGAATTAATTACAGTAAATTGCTGTGAAAATATTTACAGCGACTTGCTGTGAAAGTAATGCAATTATTAACCAGTAACTTACCGTAATTTTAGAGTGACATTTTTTTTACAGTGTACCCTCTGAAAAGGGCTCTCATCCACCTTGTTGACCAGGAGCAAATTCACATGGAGGACAACTTGGCAGGTAGCTGAGATTGCACTTGACCGGGTGGTGCAGTCCTGGAATGCACACAGGATCCAAGGTCAGCATACCACTTTTTAAAATTCTCTTTGAGCCTGCTATGTACCTCTATGCATTATGTTTTTCATTGTGAATATGTCTGTTGCTAATTTTATCCATTTTTTTCAACACAGGGTAGATTCAGATAGATGCCTCCAGATTATTGTGTGAAGTTACAAGGCAGAGATGTACGTTATCATATTGCTGTTGATATGACACTACAATAAAACCTGTGTTGCACTGTCATGCTTCACATATGGTAACTATTATGGCAGAGCTTGCAATGTATCACCAGGATGAGAATGAGCTCAGCAGCTAACTCTTGCACATTTACATTGATGTCTCTGATATATTAATTGATCTATCTCGCTCCAACAGTGGCATGTGACCATACAAGTTTGGTAGTCATGTTTGACACCCCTAGGCCTTATTTTTAAACCATACCTTGCCATTATTAAGAAGAGCAGACATAACCTAATATTTGGTAAAGATGTAAGGTCCGATATAGTCCATCTTATCCACAAGATGCTATGTTAAACATGATGGAGTACTATCTCAAAGAAGCAAATATATGAACAGTAATTTATAGGCTACTCTATAAAAGAGTTAGCACAACTACAAGCCAAGTAGTAGCGATCAATCATTTGAAATATTTTGACCTAGATATATTAAACTAATTAAGTTTTTTCCATGTACTGAACATTGAAGCCAAATATACTTAGACTTTATACTTTTCTGTATAACTAAGTATAATTAAGTGTAATATATAAGAATAACATAAAAGTTAACTGAATACTTTAATATATATATATTTTTGAAGTGTACTAACAGCTCACTTGAAAAAGATTCCAAGGACTCCTGAGGATTACAGGACAAGGTGGATTGATATGCATGATGGTGATAAGTTAATTACCCAAACCTTCGCCCCTGATTTGTGTTTTGATTTGCTTATTTTAGGCAAGGGTGTCCCAAATCAACTGAGTCTGGGTGGATGCCCAAAGAAGCGACCGGCAGAGTGTTTGCCAGAGGCTGCAGAAGCTGCACACTCTTACCACCAGGAAGTGGGGTCCCCGCTGACACAGGTGTCACTCTTCGGGAGAAACCCATTCTCCACAGTTGAGCACCAGACAGCAGCTGAACACGAATTTGCACAGCAGTACTCTGACATTTCTGAACTCTTTGACCATACTGTCAACAATGAGCCAACCTGTTTCCAAAACGGAATTAAAGACCTAATTCATATTGCAAGACGGCATGTGTAAAGACAGAGTATGCAGGGTCGGGTGTAGGTAGACATGCATGCACTTAAATGTCCTGATGTTTTAATGTTGCGTTGCTAATGCATTGTTTTGACAACTGGGCATTTTTTGTACATATTTGACTTTATCTTTGTGAATAACAGGCTCTGTTGATATATTGGCATGAATTTTGCCAAGGATGTGTATTTGGATTTGGATATTTCAGGGGGAAAAACATTTCTATGTCTTTAATGCACTGTCTACACAAAATAGCTACACTGAGTTTGCTATGGATTTTTTGTGTCATTCACTCACATTAAAAACACATTTTTTTGAATGCACTGCCATTGCAGTTTGATTTTGATTTCTTTTCTCTTTTTTGGCTTGGTGTTTACATCCCTTTGAATTTGTACTTTTTGTTGTTTTATTGTTTCTAGCAGATTGTGCCATCTTCCCATGTACCATCTATAGTATCTGTCAAACACCAACAAGCTTCTGTTTACAATATATACTGTATATTGTTGCACACTGCGCAACAATTGTGTAAATATGTTGAACTAAAATTATTTGGGTGTGTTTTAGGGATGTCATAGTGTGGTGTGCATGTGTGTGTCGAGGAATTAGTGTGTGTGTGTGTGTGTGTGTGTGTGTGTGAGAGGGAGTCTGAGTTAATAATGTTCAAGCAAAAGCTTGCTTCCACTGCAAAATTTCTCTTGGCTTTTTGCTTTCTTTTCTTGAATGTGTTTGGAAGTCACTTTTAATGATGTTAACTGGACCTTATAAATTCCCTAAACACATAAAAGTGTTTGTTTGTTTGTTTGTTTGCAACATGATGTCTTCAATTCTATACAAGAAATGTGTACTTATATTCCACATCTCTGATTTGACTGTCATGTCCATAAGACCATGTTGGTAATTAATGTTTTCATTTAAACATATTATCTCTTGGGACAGGGGTTCCCAAACTTTTTCATGTCAAGGACACCCACAATAGATGCACAATAGGCCATGGACCCCTAATTCAGATGATTTTGTCTTAAAGGCAGTGTGGTTCCCAACCTGGAGGTCAGGACCCTCACAAGGGGTCACTGGATTAATGAAAAGGGTTCAAGAGATAATAGGACAGGATAGAATACAGGTATAATACACATTTTGCACAGACTTTATTTCCCAAGCTTTTGTCTCATTTTTGCTTTATGTCTTACCTTCTCAAGCCTCTAAAAGTTATTCAAAGAAAACGAAATAAGTCTTTGCAGCACTGCCAGGTAAGTCATTAGAATATTACTCAGCAACTATTTTGATAAAGGAATAATTGTTTTAGTCTTAGCTGTTGGCTTCTCAGATGTGATGAATTGCTTTTCTTTATGAAACATGCTGATGACATGAATATCTTGAGCTGGTAGTCTGAGTAAACCAGATATTTATCAACAAGTGCTAGTTTTTCATTATTTGCACTGCTCAACGCACGCTATAAAATATTCAAACGGAAAGTAACTTATACTTGAGTAAATTATTAAGCAGGTACATTTTACTTTTACTTAAATAGGTTTCTTAAATAGTCATTTTACTTCTACTTCAGTAATTGTACTTTTACTTGAGTAGCCTACAGATTTTCAGTGCTCTACCCTCACATGCAGCATTTTGTGGGCTACATGTAGAATTGTGTTCTATATAACCTTTATTCATTTGTACACTTCTTTTCATTTGCTAATACCTTTCTCACATTATGTGTATATTTTTACTAAATTGTTTCCATTTTGTTCCTCTCTTATTTTTGAAAAACCAGCTGATTTTCATTTTCCGTTTCTAAAAACAGTGAATAAAATTTTAGAAGACAGAAACAAAAAAACGGCCGTTTTTCATACTGTGAGACCGGAAGTTTCCTTTTCAAAGTAAGAGCACCTGCCAGGGCGGTGCTGCTGTGTAGGACCATAGACTATAGAGTGGACAGCGTGGCTCCGCCAACAAAACTTTTCAGAAAAAAAAGAGGACTTGAATACAAGGCAGCCGAATGATATCTTCAAATCACCACAACAATCAAACGTGAGAAACATTTCTACGAGGTGTATTAATTTTCTAAAGTTTGACCACAGCCCATCAGGAATGACTGGAGAGCCGGTGTTGTGCCAAAATTTGATTTCGATGCAGCGGGAGCGCGCACAGTTGTCATAGTTGAAAAGAGCAGCTTCTGTGGCTCTTCGGCTTCATCGAGCTCAAACAACCAGTTTGTTATGATCATCTAACAATGTTTATTTGTTTTTGCATTTGATAGCCTCCTGTACGTCTGCTTGCCTTATATAGCTGTTCAATAGGCAAGTTAGTGATTTTAATCTGGCGTGTATTTGCGCTAATAAACTGACGGAGCTTCTTTTTTCTGCACCAAAATTACATTAGATCCCTCAACAGAGTAATTGACCCCACAAAGTGCTTTGTACTGTTTGAAGTATGAGAAAAATGACATTACAATGTAAAAATCAGCTTATTTTGCTTGCCCAAAACTGATTCATGCCTCTGGTATTGTACAATACATGCAAGTAGGCTACTGGTTGGAGATAAATCTTGTAAATATTACTCTGCTGTGTTATATTTAGTTATTTTTGGACTAAATATTCATCTATGTACTATATCAGAGGCATGAATCAGTTTTTGGCGAGCAATAAATCCGATTTTGTCATTGTAATGTGCTTTTACTATTTTTAAGTGGTAAAAAGTACTGGTTGGAGTCAAATGTTGTAAATATTACTCTGCTGTGTTATATTTAGTTATTTTGGGGCAATATATCCATCTTTGTACTGTATCAGAGGCATGAATCAGTTTTTGGCAAGCAAAATAAGCTGATTTTTACATTGTAATGTGCTTTTACCCTTTTTTTAAGAGGTAAAAAGTACTGGTTGGAGTCATAGTAATGTGTTTTTACTCATTTCCACACTGTACAAATCACTGTGTGTGGCCAGTTACTCTGTTGAGTGATCTAATATAATTTTGGTGCAGAAAAAAGTAGCTCCTTCAGTGACACATATCTTTATTAGCGTTAGTACAGGCCAGATTAAAATCACTAACTACTCATTGAACAGCGATACAAGGCAAGTAGACATACAGGACTCTATCAATCACAAATAAACATAGTTAGATATTCATAAACAAACTGGTTGTTTGAGTCCGATGAAACCTGCTGCAGAGCCAGGAGCCACATGAGCTGCGCTTTTCAGCTGTGACGGCTGTGCGGGCTCCCGTGAACCGGAAATCAGTTTATTTTTCGTCCTTAATAAGAAATGAAAAAAATGAGACTGCAAAAAGGAAAATCGGGCCGTTATTTGAATTTGGGTTTCTCGTTTGGAAACGGAAAAAGGAACAGACCATGTGACTTGGTTTTTCGTTTTTGGTTTTGGAATCGAGAAGCGAAAAAACACGTGACGTCATTGGTTGATCTTCGTTCCAAGTTGAGGAGGGAGAAAAGGAATATTGAAAAATAATAAAACGGCTCGTTTTATAGTCGTTTGTAGTGGTTTTTCGTTTTTTGCATCCTGACAAGAAAACGGTTTTTCCGTTTTTCGTTTTGGAACAAATATCAAAATAATCGTTTTTCGTTTTTGGATCACAAATGAATTAGGAATTATACGATGATACCCGGACCCATGTGGCTCACTTTGCCTCATAGCCAACATTTTGGAAAAGTGTTGCTAGCTTTGCTCTTCAGGCTCATCTGTAGCCTGTTGACTCACACTGTTTGATTCACTGGTGAATAACAAATATGTATAATACACCATTTTAAACCTGGATAATTTGATTTGATAAAAAAGCTCAATATACCTGACTGCTGAAAATTTACTTTGACACACGAAAAAGAGTTTTTTTGTTTAAAAAGTACCAATCATTTGTGCCAGCTGCTCCTCTTCAACAGAGGCAGGGAGAAATGATAAGGGCTTTCTGAATTTAGGGCCACATGACAAGAATTGTTGAATGGTTCCTACAAACAGGGGGTGGGTCAACTTACCCACTGGCTCAGTTTACCCCACTCTCCCCTACCCCTACAAAAGACTATTAATTATTTTTGCTATAGGGGCATGTTAGACTAAATTGTGTCATATAATTACTATCACAGATGTTATTAAGCTCAGTGCTCAGTGTTTTCAATGAATCTCTCTGTTAACCAACCACCATGGCTCTTTTGATTGTGGCAGCTCCAAGCTCAATCAGCCAGTCACAGAAATATGGAAAACAAAGGTGGGCTTCACACCTTTCTGTCTTCTAAAGCAGGAAAAGCACAGGGTTGAGGATTCAGGTGGGGATCTAGACGGGGAAATACAAAAGACCAGGAAGTCGTATGTCCTTGTGTGAAGCAGGAGATGGGATGGGGGTGGGAAGTTTTGGGAGTGAATGGGGAAGGTAGGAAGACAAAGGAGACAAAAGGATTTTAAATCATAGAAGTTTGGCCTGCTTTCATGGTGGGGGTCAGCGAGTGGGCCAAGGTGGGAAAAGAGAAGTACTTTGTAGATTGGTGAGGGGAAGGAGATGGTTCTGTGTGGGGAGTTTTAGAAGTCCAATTCTCATAGTTTTCCATAACAATTCCCCCTTTTCATTATTCAAAATCACCACAAAAAAAGAATTAAAATGAAATGGTTATAAAAGAATAGAAAAGACAAAAAATCTTTTCATTCAGACATCAGATGTTGTAATTTTGTTTACATGTTGCTTGAACAAGAGTGCAAATAGGTCGTGGAGTTTGTGGAGTTGATATGGTCAGGAATTCAACATGAAGGATGATGCCTTAAATATTGGAAGAGTGTAAAAAGAAGTGTCCAAATGAGTAAAGCCCAGTTGTTGGATGACTTGCATGTGTGAATGCAGTCGGGGAATGTTTCTTTTTTTGTCTCTTGCTTTTGAGAAATCTGAGAATAAAAATGTGAGTAATTTCCATTTTAAAAATGACTACTTCTTTGAGCCCAACTAACGCATGTGTAATAAAAAATAATAAATAAATCTTTTCAGGACTGGGCTGTGATTGTCGTTGTTGTGAAAATATCCTCCTTTTCAGGAGGTGGATGAGGGGTCTAGGTGTGCCTGCCATGTGGGAGCTTTCGCAGTTTCCAGCCCGTCCCTGCCTCTTTTAAATCAGATTTTTAATTTCATCTAGCGGGTTAGATATTATTGGAGATGGGCCAATTTTGGCCCGCGGGCCGTTAGTTGCCAACCCCTGCTGTAGAGTTTCTCCGTCTGGTGTGATGGTTGTTGCTGTGGGTTGTGCAAACAGCTGCCTCCTGGTCTCTGGGGACTGCCTTGCCCCCCTGGAGTGTCTGCTTTGTCTGTCAGCTACTGTGCTGTCTGCAGGGTGTCACTGCTGGGATGTGGGAGTGGTCATTGTTCAGTGGATCTGCAGACACCCTCCAAGGCCAAAGCTGCTGGCCTCCAGCTGTGGTCTCATAGGTGGCTGCCCTGTGGAATGATCTCTGTGGTCTGTTACTGGTCCAAGGGTGACAAATCTAGTGACAACATCATTTCAAGAATTATGTCTGTCCAAATGAAAAGCAGTTGTGCTTGTAGTATAAATGCCACGGCTGTAAGTGGCGCTGTGATATTGCCTTGGAATTACCCCAAGGAACATAAAACATCTAAAACAAAAAAAGCATGACATTTAATAAGATCAAAAGAAAAGTCTTTGTAAAGGTGAGGACAGGGTTGCCTTCAGACAGCAAACTTGTTCTTACCATAGCATGAAATTCAGCTACTTGGACAGAGCTTGATGGTGGCAGAGCAGAGTTTTTTACTATTTAAACAGAATACTGACATAAATTGTATTATCCTGCGTATGGCACACCATTGTCTCTGTAAGTAAAAGCATTGGTGTGGGATTCAAGACATTAGTCAGGTAGAGGGGTGTCTGAAAGACCAGGAATATGGTTATGAGAGGAAATATGACATTCATGCCGTTCAAAGAAATCACCATTATCTTCTGTTGGTAAAGCTTGGAGGGTTAGTCTACAGGAAGAGCAAAGGATATTATCCAACTTAAGACCTAACAATCCTTTCTCTGCTTTGGATTGAGTCTAAGGGCTGCTAGCACAGCTACAATATCCGTGCTTTAGTCAGTACCCAGAAGAAGATAAAAGTGTAAAAGGTTGCACAAGGAAGTACATTTAACAAATAGTGCACACTGGAAGGTATAAATGTAGTGTTGACCAAAAAAACAAGAAATCTGAGCTGTTAAAGTTGTTATGAATGTAGCAAAGGTGCCAAAGCAGGTTTTCTATTGGAGGTACTGCAGGCAGGGTAAAGTGAGACTGCAAATTTACATATGGAGACTTGATCACCTTGTGATTTGGCTTATCATATCAGAAGCAACTTGCATGTCCTTTTGAGTGAGAGGTGTGAGGAAGGTTTCACTCACTCTTTGTTCATCTGAAGACCCATGATGTGTGTCCCATTGTTCTTGCTCTGCCAATGCATGTTCCTCTAATTGCTCTGCCTGTGTAGTGATAAAAGGCTCACAGAAAAGGACATTTCTTTTTGACCAAGTCTTAAACATGAGTTTTCTTTGTTTGTCTGGTTTTGGATTGTAATTCCCCAAAGCAGAACATGAGAAGAAAAAAAAATCCCCAAATAGGAACAAACTGGTAAGAGGAAAAGATGAAAGATTTGTTTCATGAAGACAAGAGGAAACAAACAGGGCAGATGAAATGAGATGAGATGAGATGAAATGAGATGAGATGAGATGAGATGAGATGAGATGAGATGAGATAATCCTTTATTGATCCACAGAGGGGAAATTCAGGTATTGCAGCAGTACAGGGCAAGTACAAGGGTAGCAGCATGCATTGGAAGAAAAAATAAAATTACACATAGTTTCGGACAAAGCGGGGTGAAATGAAATAAACAAAATAAAACTGAGAGCAATGACCATACAGTAGCAGCAACAGTGTGAGCTATTCACAGTAGTAGATCATGTAATTCAGGACAACTGAGCATTGCAGAGAAGGCAAAAAAGTGACAGTGATTTTAAAGTGACAGTGTGAAGGGTATAACAGGAATTATATACAGTAATTATAGTGCAACCGAGTATCAAGAGTATTGACAGTGCATTGACAGTGTGACAATACAGTTTTACACAATCTATATTAAATATTAATGTGCAGAACAGTGTATTACAGTTTACTACAGTCTATTAATAAATATGTATGTATTATCACAAAAGTAATTACACATACATTTTTACTGAACCGCGAGTGAAAATCAGACATTGCCTTTGAATCGTGGTTCTACAGAATCATTAACAAAAAAAAACTAATGAAAATGATGGTAGGGGAGAGTGGGGTAAGATTAACCTTTATTTTACATTTGTTGTCACTAAGACAAGTAAAAATGTAAGAGAGGCACTCTGCAGGGATTGCGAGAGACGCCATAGTTTAGGAGACAAAACGACAAGGTGAGGAGACAAAAGGATTTTAAAATCAAAGAAGTCTAAAAGGGTACAGGGTGGGGGGTCAGGGAGTGGGCCAAGGTGGGAAAAGAAAAGTACCTTGTATACTGGTGAGGGGGAGGAGATGGTTCAGAAAGTTTGAAAAGTCTAATTATCACATTTTCCATCACACTTCCTACAGAGGAATAACCTCACTCTTTTGGACCATCCTGATCGTAGTCCAGTTGAGAACATTCAGGGATGGATGGAGGGAGAAGTTTACAAGAATGGACATCAGTTCCACGTCCCTCATGTGAAGTTGGAGCAACATTCCCAATAACCTTCTGGAAAGACTTGCATCAAGCGTGCCTAAACAATTTTTAGTGATCAACAGGAACAGTGGAGTAACTCATGACTGGGCCATTTTTGACACTTTTTTTCCTGTAGGCTATTTAGGAGGATTTGTTTTAGCTGGGGTTCTTTTAACTTTGGTCTTAAACTTTGGATCATTTGATTTGAGCAGTTTTCAGGTAATTACTCATTTTTTGTCTCACTTCCATTTCTTTGCATTTTGAAGCTCTTCTCAGAACCTTATTAAGATCCAACAGTGCAGAATGGAAATTCTTGCATATAATTTAATTGAAAGTAATGCATGTACTTTCACTCCATGTTTTCTTTTCATGCCACTTGCTGCAACCCAATGAGCCCTCCAGGACATTTATTTAATTGATTTTTAATTATGCCTCCTGCACAGATTCCATATGATAAAATGCTTTCTACTCTGGGCACTACCCATCCTACTCACTGCAATTCATTAACCAAAAGACAAGTCTCTCAAGTAGACATTTTCTGAGTGATACTGATGGATTCAATTAACCTGAGCACTCTGATTTTAGTCTGTGCGAGGAAAGCAGGAGGCCCAGAAGAAACCCACACAGGCACAGAGGAAGAAGCTTTACTTGGTCTTTTCTTCTCTCCACTCCTGCTGCAGGGCCTCCAGGCGTCACTGATCACTGAATATGACATTATTGTCTGCCTTTGTGTTTCAGATCCTTCCATGATGTAGAAATGTCTATCCTAATTATTCTCCCTCATGCATTCCTTATTTCAAACATGAGCTGGTATCAACAATCATGTTGAATCGTATGTTTAGTGTGGCCTTGGAGTAAGTCCTCATTCTTCTTTTTCTTCTTCTGGATGTGACATGGACAAACCAGCATGAGGCTTTAATACTACCACCCATCAGGTGAAGTAACCTGAACTATTAAGCACCAAAGGGATGGTTTAGGGTTTCCATGTGCCTGGCAGCAGCGCTGGTAATAAGGACTGATCTCATTTTTAAAAGTGTCACACAGTTTGGAGGAGGACAAAAATTTGAATATCATATATTGACTGAGCCAAAAATAACGATGCTGTAGTATTTTATTTTTATTTTTTTATTTTTTTATAAAATGATCAAGGCTGGCCCCCTTATCTGCTCAATTGGTGATCTTGTGTGTTCAGGAACTGTACCGTCAGTGTTAATGTTGGACCCAAAATCTTCAAGGAGGAGGCAGGTAAAAGTTGATAGTGACTTTATTGTTCGGACAATACAAGGCAGATGGAAAAACAACAGTGTCCAGTGACAGCGGTGAGTATATACAGATGTACACAGTGGTCAGGGCTTGTGGAGAAGCACTGTAAAAAAAGGGAGCAGAAAAAAATGTTAAGTTTCTCAAAGTTGAAATACATCCAAAGCAAGTCACCAACACAAGCTAAGCTCCAGGTGGGAGCAGCAAAAAGGCTTAAGGCCAGTGCAGTGCTGAGTTAATGTGGAGAGCTGAGGAGAAATGGCCAGAACAAACCACATCAGACGTGGAATCCACCGACAACTGCAGGTGAGCCACAGAGTAGGGAGCTTATGAAGTGGGGAGATTTAATAAGGAGCACCCGGACACAGGTGTGGAGCTGCTGCAGTGAGGATTCAGGAACCTCTACACAGAGCAGCAGAGCAGGAAGGCAGAGGGAGAGGGGGGAGAGTCATGATTGACAGGAAGGAATCCTTGCACCCTGGTCTTTAAAGGGAAACACCTCCTCTCTTTTTCATTTCATGTCTTGCCTTTGCCTTATTCCTGAGTCCATGATAAGCAGAACAACTAAAATGGAAAACCCAAACAACTAGATATTGTTGAGGACCTTGAAATGTGCAGTCAGACTTTTTTTTCCTGGAAATGATTTCCCCCACTCAGTACAGCTATAGGGTTAATCTCCTGTATGAGTCAACATGTGTCTAGCCAGATTGTTTTTCTGTCTAAATGATTTCCCACACTCAGAACAGCTGAAGGGTTTCTCTCCTCTATGAATCAACACGTGACTGTCCAGACTGTTTTTTTGTCTAAATGATTTCCCACAATCAGAACAGCTGAAGGGTTTCTCTCCTCTATGAATCAACATGTGACTGTAGTGTTCTCTGTCTAAATGATTTCCCACAATCAGAACAGCTGAAGGGTTTCTCTCCTCTATGAATCAACATGTGTTTGGTTAGTGTCCCTCTCTGTCTAAATGATTTCCCACACTCAAAACAGCTGAAGGGTTTCTCTCCTGAATGGATCAACTTGTGGAAATCCAAAGAGTTATTCTGTCTAAATGACTGCCCACACTCAGAACAGCTGAAGGGTTTCTCTCCTGTATGGGTCAACATGTGGCTAGCCAGAGAGTTATTATGTCTAAATGATTTCCCACACTCAGAACAGCTGAAGGGTTTCTCTCCTCTATGAATCAACACGTGACTGTCCAGAATGTTTTTCTGTCTAAATGATTTCCCACAATCAGAACAGCTGAAGGGTTTCTCTCCTCTATGAATCAACATGTGTTTGGTTAGTGTCCCTCTCTGTCTAAATGATTTCCCACACTCAAAACAGCTGAAGGGTTTCTCTCCTGTGTGGGTCAACTTGTGGCTAGCCAGAGAGTTACTATGTCCAAATGATTTCCCACACTCAGAACAGCTGAAGGATTTCTCTCCATTGTGAATTGACTCGTGATTTTTCAGATAATTTTTATCTCTGTATGTTTGACCATATTTGTAGCAGTTCCAAAGTTTCTCATCAGGCTGTCGCCATCTCACCAGATTTGTTTTTATACTCTTCAATTCTGGCTGATTGTCTCTGTTTTCTCTCCATTTATTGCTTTTATCAATCTCAACTTCAGAGGAGTCTTCAGTCTTGACCTCTATCTCTGTCTCTGGAACAGGCTCCATTTCCACATCTTCAAATCCACAATCCTCTTCTACGGCACTGGTTTCTATCTGAAAAAGCTGCACAGACTGAGGCTTCTCTTCTTCTTCTTCTTCCTCAATCTTCACAGGGACAGGATGTTCTTTACTCATCAACAGCTGCTGGACATCTGAGGGGAAAACATAGAAATACACATAAAAATCAGCAACACTGCACATTCCTTCTCATCAAACATCGAATACTATGAGATAAACCACAAGTATGTCTACTAGGGACATGACCTGAAACTGAAATACCTGTACAAGCTTGATGGTGAAATCTGTAATCTGTACTCTAACTGTAAAGAAACATTTGAATGTAAAATATATAGTTGAATAGCACATTAGGGTGTCTGGATCAGTGAACTCAATAGACCAGTGCTACCTTGATCTCAACTAGAGCTGCATCTTGTCTGCTGGAATCAAACAAACTAAGAAGAAACTTTAAGGAAATGGAGGACAGGTGAAGCCACTTCAAGCAAACAACAACATCATCTGGGCAGCACTGTGTGGAAGCACTTTGGGCTCCACTGTGTGCTGATGTTTTGGAAAGTAATCTACTCATTATGCCAAATCCTTGAGACTATTTGTCAGCCTTTCAACGCCACAGTACAGTGTTGGGATTTATGTGCTCTCAGAGAAACACGTCCCTGCAGAAGCCAAAAACAAAGTGGGCTGATGCCCCCCCTCCCCCCTCCCCCCAGGTATCCCACGTAGGTGTGAATACCCTCTGAATAGAACAATGGGACCCTGCTCTGTTTTGCAATTTCACACAGCAGCCTGCTTATGGAACAGGAGTTCCTGGTCGAAACAAGGAACAACACAACAAGGGACAAAGGAGCAACCAGCAAAATGATTTGAAGTTGTTTTTCAAATTAGAAAATAAAGAGTAAAGGAAAAAGTCTTCAAACTAACCTTGAATCAAAAGCTACGAAAGCTGTTTCACACCTGAAACTAAGTTCTGGTTCATATTTGTGGAAAGTGTGATTGATTTTGGCAAAGTTCAGAAGCAACAATAACTTATGGTTTTATAAATGGTCATGGCACAGCAGTGCTTAAAGACCTCCTGGACCTGATATTAAAAGGCATGTTATACTTACTGATTACTCAATACTTAACTGTACTTAAATGCTGATTTATGTTTTTTTTCCTAAAATGGAGGAGTTAACTTCTGGAATAGTTGTGAGAAATGATCAAAAGGTGTATTTGACTTTATCCATGTTGAAACAGATTTAAAATTTTGGTTGGATTATTGTTGTGCAACTGAATGTATTTACTAATCTTGATCACCACCTTAACCTGATCATTTTTATGTTGGGTCATTAACAACTTCTCTCAAAAATCTCAACAAAATTTGTCTGGTCGTTTTACTGTAGAAGACCAAAAAAAGCTAAAAAAAGCTAAAAAAAAAAAAAAAAAGGAACAAAAACAAATTGGGTAAAAAAAAATTACATCCTTGAGCCAGGCAGCCATCTGTAATTCATGTCAGATGAAGCAAAGTCTCACAAAAATGTTTTGGGATTTGTCTGGTAGTTTTGGCGAAAAAACAAACAAAACATCAAATAAACAGGTTACATTACGTCCCTGGCACAGGCAACTAACTGGACATAAATGATTGTGTTCTATAGTAGATTGGATTTAAAAATGTGAGCTTTCAGAAAAGACCCCTGATCAATATTTACAAAAGACAAATCTCATTGTTCACTGGGGGCTAAAAACATGTGAAAGTCTCTTTGGTTTGCTCCAGCCAGACTCTGAAAGTTGGCAGCCCTGCTTCTTCATGACATTTAAGATCGGGAATAATAATAATAATAATAATAATTAAAAAAACGATAAAAAATACCTTGATTTGTGAAGAGCCTTTTAAAAACAGAGGTTAACGAATGGCTGTGACAACCATGATTTATATTTGAGTTACGTCTCTCTCTCTCTCTGATGGTCACCCTCGGTAGAAACACTTCAGCAGATCACAAAGATCTTCCTCATGAGCTGACCTACTGCCTTATATGGTCTTTAGTTATTCTTGTCACAGCTCTGATGTGTTGGCACATGCTGAATGAAAGCAGGCTTACCTGCTCTCCGGAGCTTTATCTCAGGTGTCTGGATCACACGCTGCAGTCTCCTCTGTCGCTGCAGCTCCTCTTCATACTCGGAGGTCTCTCTCAGTCCAGACATGTCTCTGATGACCGCAGCGAGCAGCCGCCGCCTGAACAAAGCTCTCAGCTCCTCAAACCTCGCCATCTTCACTCAGAGTGAGAAGAAGAAGAACATCATGGTGTATTAAGTACTTTGACCTGCCCCTGTCCCGCCCCAGTCTCCTCCCTGAAGTCTGAGCACTGAGGGCGTCCCCACTTTCAGGGCTGATCCACACGTGGACGAAATTGTTACTGCCCCTCGGTTAATGAAAGAAAAACCCACAATGGTCACAGAAATAACTGGAATCTGACAAAAGTAATAATACATACACATTTACTGAAAACCGTGAGTGAAAATCAGACATTGCCTTTGAATTGTGGTTCTACAGAATTATTAACAAAATAAACTAATGAAAATGATGGTAGGGGAGAGTGGGGTAAGTTTAGCTTTTTTTTTTTACATTTGTTGTCACTGAGGCAAGTAAAAATGCAACAGAGGTCAAATTAAAACATCAACTCTTATTTAAGAATATTTGCTTTCAGCTGAAGTTGTATGGACATGTCAATGAGTAAGAGCCTGGAAACTGTGGCCTTTCAAAATAAAGTTCTCCTGTGGCTCAGCTTGCCCCAGGTTAGGGGTAAATTAAGCCAATTCTGTGGGTAAGTTGACCATGTGACTTCATAACTTTAAATCTGATTATTGTTCAAAGATGATGTATTGTTGTCAAAAGAGTCAGTTCACAAGAGATTGTTCACTTCACAAATATTCACATTTATTTTCTTAAACCTAACTTAAACAACCTAGAAAAAAATCAGCAATTTAAGAATGTTACTGCCATAAATAGACACATTATGCAACTTTTTTTGAAAATAAGATACTCATATGAAGTAAAATGAGATATAGCTAAGATTTAAACAATAAACAAAAACAAAATCAGTTCTTGGCAGAAACAAAACTATTATCCCTTCTAGAAAAAACGTACATATACTTACATGGTTTAAAGTTTTACAACTTCATACTTGCTAAAAAAGCAACTTTAAATATCCCTCTTCTTGATTTACCTCTGCAGGGCTGACCTGTCAGTATTTCACTTCTTTGTAACGATCTGATCGACTTTTCACTCCAAACTTCCTTCACTGTTTTCTCCATGTCAGAAGGTGGTGTTGAGCCCCAGTTGGTTTTCCTCTTGTTCACTCTTAGCATGATTTTCTACTGTTTAACATTTTATCAGACAAGTCAGTTTGTTAACATAACATTAAAAAGTATTTTAGCACATTAATATAACTTTTCAACCTTTGGTGATAAAAAGGAACCAATGGCTCAATCTATCCCACTACATGTGGCTCACTTTGCCTCATAGCCAACATTTTGGAAAAGTGTTGCTAGCTTTGCTCTTCAGGCTCATCTGTAGCCTATTGACTCACACTGTTTGATTCATTGGTGAATAACAAATATGTATAATACACCTTTTTAAACCTGGATAATTTGATTTGATGAAAAAGCTCAATACACCTGACTGCTGAAAATTTACTTTGACACTTGAAAAAGAGTTTTGTTGTTTAAAAAGTACCAATCATTTGTGTCAGCTGCTCCTCTTCAACAGAGGCAGGGAGAAATGATAAGGGCTTTCTGAATTTAGGGCCACAGGACAAGAATTGTTGAATGGTTCCTACAAACAGGGGGTGGGTCAACTTACCCACGGGCTCAGTTTACCCCACTCTCCCCTACCCCTACAAAAGACGAAAAATTATTTGACTATAGGGGCATGTTAAACTAAATTGTGTCATATAATTACTATCACAGATGTTATTAAGCTCAGTGCTCAGTGTCTTCAATTAATCTCTCTGTTAACCAACCACCATGGCTCTTTTGATTGTGGCAGCTCCAAGCTCAATCAGCCAGTCACAGAAATATGGAAAACAAAGGTGGGCTTCACACCTTTCTGTCTTCTAAAACAGGAAAAGCACAGGGTTGAGGATTTAGGTGGGGATCTAGACAGGGAAATACAAAAGACCAGGAAGTCGTATGTCCTTGTGAAGCAGGAGATGGGATGGGGGTGGGGAGGTTTTGGGAGTGAATGGGGAAGGTAGGGAGACAAAGGAGACAAATGGATTTTAATTCATAGAAGTTTGGCCTGCTGTCATGGTGGGGGTCAGCGAGTGGGCCAAGGTGGGAAAAGAAAAGTACTTTGTAGATTGGTGAGGGGAAGGAGATGGTTCTGTGTGGGGAGTTTTAGAAGTCTGATTCTCATAGTTTTCCATAACAATTCCCCCTTTTGATTATTCAAAATCACCACAAAAAGGATTACAATGAAATGGTTATAAAAGAAAAAAAAATCTTCTCATTCAGACATCAGATGTTGTTAGTTTGTTTACATGTTGCTTGAACAGGAGTGCAAATTGGTTGTAGTTTGTGGAGTTGGTATGGTCAGGAATTCAACATGAAGGATGATGCCTTAAATATTGGAAGAGTCTAAAAAGAAGTGTCCAAATGAGTAAAGCCCAGTTGTTGGATGACTGGCGTGTGTGAGTGCAGTCAGGGAACGTTTCTTTTTTTGTGTGTCTTGCTTTTGAGAAATCTGAGAATAAAAATGTGAGTAATTAACATTTTAAAAATGACTAAATCTCTGAGCCCAACTAACAGATTGTAATAAAGATTTATAAATAAAGATTTTCAGGATTGGGCTGTGATTGACGTTTTTGTGAAAGTAGCTTTATCATTTTACTTTAAAAAAAAAAAAATGAACGTGCTGGGACGTGCTGAGGCTGAAAATCAGTCTGGGAGGTGGATGAGGGGTCTAGGTGTGCCTGCCATTTGGGAGCTTTCCCAGCACGTCCCTCCCTCTTTTAAATCAGATTTATAATTTCATCTAGCGGGACAGATATTATTGGAGATGGGCCAGTTTTGGCTCGTGGGCCGTTAGTTGCCAACCCCTGCTGTAGAGTTTCTCCGTCTGGTGTGATGGTTGTTGCTGTAGGTTGTGCAAACAGCTGCCTCCTGGTCTCTGGGGACCGCCTTGCCCCCCTGGAGTGTCTGCTTTGTCTGTCAGCTACTGTGCTGTCTGCAGGGTGTCACTGCTGGGATGTGGGAGTGGTCATTGTTCAGTGGATCTGCAGACACCCTCCAAGGCCAAAGCTGCTGGCCTCCACTGTGGTCTCATAGGTGGCTGCCCTGTGGAGTGATCTCTGTGGTCTGTGTTACTGGTCCAAGGGTGACAAATCTAGTGACAACATCATTTCAAGAATTATGTCTGTCCAAATGAAAAGCAGTTGTGCTTGTAATATAAATGCCACGGCTGTAAGTGGCACTGTGATATTGCCTTGGAATTACCCCAAGAAACATAAAACATCTAAAACAAAAAAAACGTGACATTTAATAAGATCAAAAGAAAAGTCTTTGTAAAGGTGAGGACAGGGTTGCCTTCAGACAGCAAACCTGTTCTTACCATAGCATGAAATTCGGCTATTGGACAGAGCTTGATGGTGGCAGAGCAGAGTTTTTTTACTATTTAAACAGAATACTGACATAAATTGTATTATCCTGCTTATGGCACACCATTGTCTCTGTAAGTAAAAGCATTGGTGTGCGATGCAAGACATTAGTCAGGTAGAGGGGAATTTGGTTATGAGAGGAAATATGACATTCATGCAGTTAAAAGAAATCACCACTATCTTCTGTTGTTAGCACTAGAAGTCCCAGGGTTTTCTTACTCCTGCTGTAATGCCCAGAAGACAGCCAAAAGGCTGCTCAGTTGGAATGTAGAACTGAACGGCCTTCAATTAGCCACCTTTGTTTTGCAAATGCAGCCTTACCTGCCAGATTGGAGGTCCACAGATGTGATACACGATCAGGGGGCAGGGGTGTGCCTGAAAGAGCCTGGAAGCTTCAAACATCTACTGAGACCTTTTGCGTTGGGCTGTTGGACTGTGAGGCAATTGTAGCTGTAAATATCTCTGATATGATTAGAAAACTATTTCTTCCATTATCCATATCAGAGTGCCCTTATGCAAATCAGCCGTTGACTGTTTAGTTTAAGTTTATTTTATATATTTTGAAGTGTTTTATAGCTGTACAACCTTTATATCCTTCTTGATAGAACTATACTTATGTGCATATGAATGGTGTAAATATACATACTTTTCTATAACATACAGCCCTCTGTGCAACTGTGGACACTGTAAGTGTGCTACATAAAAAAAACCTAAACTGAACTGACTGGCTCTGTCACAACCTCTCGTCAGGTCCACTGTTTGCATGGCTGCTATTTTTTTTAATCAATATATCTGCTTGCATAACTGTTGGTTCACATTTCACAAATGCACACACGTGCATTCCAGGTGCCACCCAAAGATCTAACTTTGAAGACATGCATATTAAATGAAAAATAATCAGTGCTTTTTTCACTATCATGGGGTGCAAAGTATGTTCAGACAATGCAGATGGTTGAAGCACTGAAATGACAGTCAAACACACAAACGGGGACATACCACCATCTCAGCACATGTGAGATTTTGCAGCCGAAATGCATCCGTCACTTTTATTCTTTATCATTTTATCCACATGCAGTGCAATTCTGTGTGTTTGTCCAAAATATTTCAGTGCATCAATTTCTGAGTAAGTCTTGTTTGAATGCTGTGCATCAGCAATAAATCTCAGAAAGAAATTAAAATCATAAACTGTGTTGACCTCTTACTGAAAAGGGAGGGGGAGATAGCTTTCTGTCATGATCACAAAAGTGGACTAATTGTAGCCTGTTGAACATAAAATGAAGTGATGAAAAACTACTCAAGCTCTAAACCTCTACTTCTTGCTCATAACATTACAACACATTGGTTTATTCAGGTAAAGGCAAAGCAACATCTTTTTCCTTTCAGTGATTGAGTAGAGAGTAATTGCCTCATTTACGGAACAATGGTGATCAGATGGCTGTTCACACCTAAGTTAGACTGTTAGTTCCAGACTAATCCAGCCACTTGGCTGCCCCTTGGGCATGGAAGGTAGAAAAGCCAAATGGCTGGGCTGTGAGACTTCAAGTGTTAAAGCTTGCAGGGTTGAGTCTAAGGGCTGCTAGCACAGCTACAATATCCGTACTTTAGTCAGTACCCAAGAAGATAAAAATGTAAAAGATTGCACAAGGAAGTACATTTCACAAATAGTGCCCACTGGAAGGTATAAATGTAGTGTTGGCCAAAAAAACAAGAAATCCAAGCTGTTAAAGTTGTTATGAATGTAGCAAAGGTGTCAAAGCAGGTTTTCTATTGGAGGTACTGCAGGCAGGGTAAAGTGAGACTGCAAATTTACATATGGAGACTTTATCACCTTGTGATTTGGCTTACCATATCAGAAGCAACTTGCATGTCCTTTTGAGTGAGAGGTGTGAAGAAGGTTTCACTCACTCTTTGTTCATCTGAAGACCCATGATGTGTGTCCCATTGTTCTTGCTCTGCCAATGCATGTTCCTCTAATTGCTCTGCCTGTGTAGTGATAAAAGGCTCACAGAAAAGGACTTTTCTTTTTGACCAAGTCTTTAAAAATGAGTTTCCTTTGTTTGTCTGGTTTTGGATTGTTATTCTCAAATCAGAACATGAGAAGTAAAAAAATCACCAACCAGGAACAAACTGGTAAGAGGAAAAGATGAAAGACATGTTTCCTGAAGGCAAGAGGGAAACAAACAGGGCACATAAGATAAGATAAGATAATCCTTTATTGATCCCCAGAGGGGAAATTCAGGTATTGCAGTAGTACAGGGCGAGTACAAGGGTATCAGCATGCATTGGAAGAGAAAAATAAATAAAATTACACATAGTTTCGGACAAAGCAGGGATGACATGAAATAAGCAAAACAAAATTGAGAGCAATGACCATACAGTAGCAGCAACAGTCTGAGCTATTCACAGTAGTGGATCATGTAATTCAGGACAACTGAGTAGTGGAGAGAAGGCAAAAAAGTGACAGTGATTTTAAAGTGACAGTGTGAAGGGTATAACAGGAGTTATATACAGTAATTACAGTTAATAACAGTTATTACAGTGCAACAGAGTATCAAGATTATTGACAGTGCATTGACAGTGTGACAATGCAGTTTTACACAATATATATTAAATATTAAAGTGCAGAACAGTGTATAATTGCCATAAACATCGATTAGTCCTGGGGAGGTCAGTGCAGTGATGCACTGTGGCCTCCACTGCTGTTCAATAGTCTGATGGCGGTGGGCACAAAGGAGCACCTGAAGCGCTCAGTTCTGCTTCTGGGTGGGATGATGCACTGGCTGAACGAGCTGCCCATGTCCCACAGCTGGTCGTGGAGAGGGTGAGAGGGGTTGTCTATGATGGCCCTGATTTTGTCCATAATCCTCTTCTCTGCCGCGGGCTCCAGAGTGTCCAGTTGAAGGCCCACAACAGAACGGGCCTTCTTTACCATTTTGTTAAGCCTGTTGACCTCACCAGTCTTGATGCCACCCCACCAGCACACCACAGCAAAGAAGAGTGCACTTGCCACCACAGACTGGTAGAAGGTCTACAGGAGCCTGCTGCAGACGCCAAGTGACCTCAGTCTCCTCAGGAAAAACAGCCTGCTCTGTCCCTTCCTGAAGAAGGCATCTGTGTTGTGGGACCACCTCAGAGATGCAGCCGTCCGCCCTGACATACTGCGGCCGGTCTGTGAAGTAGTCCAGGATCCAGGCTGTGGTGTCGGGGTGCAGTTGCATCTCCAGCAGCTTCTCCCCCAGGAGGCAGGGTCTGATGGTGTTGAAGGCACTGGAGAAGTCAAAGAACATGACTCTCACAGTACACCCAGGCCTCTCCAGATGTGACAGGGCCCTGTGGGTGAGAAAGATGATAGCATCTTCCACGGCGATGTGCTGCTGGTATGCAAAGTGCAGGGGGTCCAAGAAAGCAGAGAGCAGAGTCCTCAGATGCTGAAGAACCAGCCTCTCATAGGTCTGCATGACATGCGACGTCAGTGCCACAGGTCTGTAGTCATTGAGAGCACTGGAGTGTCCTTTCTTAGGTACCGGGACAATGCAGGAGGTCTGTCACAGGTTGGGCACCTTCACACACCTACCTTCCACATAGACAACAGAAAACACACAATCCTGGGTAGTAAAAACAACAAAAAGTAAAAATTAATAAATGAATTAAATAAACTGAACAGAGAAAAAAACAAACTAAAAAACAATATTGTGGTTGAACCACAAACACCAGCTGGGTTACAATGTGCTTCCACAAGACTTAAAAAGTTAAAAAAAAATTAGTTTGCCTTCCCCTGGTTACTTGGCACAATGATTTAATACTTATCTAATTTAATCTAACTGATCCAGTCGATCTGAATAGCTGATCTAAATTGCTTGGACATTTAATGAGCTATTTTTAACGATGTCTTGGGCCTGTTTTCAATTTTGTGAGCTAATCTTGGTTCTGCACCATCCCTCCTGCCCTTTTTATTTTTATTTTTAAACTTTTAAGATTTTTGTATATTTTTGTGTTGCAACTTTTTAAACCCCATTGGTACCACAATTACCATACATGTACTTTACAGGACCAGTTAAACCTTTCCTGCTCCTTACACTTAAAGTCTTCTACTTCTACTTCTACTTCTACTTCTTCCCACCGGCCCTGCATAGTCCTATTTCCCAGTGTTCCAAACACTGTCCCTCTATCTTGAAATGTCACCCCAGAACATTTCTCAAGAGTTATTCCTAAACCCTCTGTCACGACCACAGTAAACTTACAGAAACTGGATGGATCAACTTCTAAGGGACTCCAGTTTCACAGACCTCCAACAACACACAGTAACAGGAATTGGGTTTTCAAAAGGATCCTTTACCTCTCTGTAAAATTTGGATTTGAAGTTACTGGTGTGTCCTTGGTCTGGAAAAAGGAGTCTCCATGGAAGTACGTTGCCATCTGTTTTGTTTAAGAAATCGTCAGAGTTCTGTTTAGGGTTTTCTGTAATGGGGTGAGTTTGTTAAGGCATGCCAACAAGCTGGTGAGCCAACAGACAAATCACTCCACCAACTATAAAACAGCCATCCACCATTACCCACGAAAAAACCCCCAAAACTATTGAGCTGAGTTCTTCTGACATTCATATATTTTGGACTTTTTTTATCCCTATTTTTCTTAGTATTCACAACAGGTCCCTGCGAAGGTCCAACCTCAACAGAATTTTATTCTCCATTCCAATAGAGGCTGTGCACGGCTTACAATACAGACGTCTCTGTAAGGACTGCTTCGATACAGCCACAAGGGATAAAGGAAGGCCACTTCATTTTAGGCAACAAGGGGGAAAAATTCTGACCAAGTAAGGATACCATGAAAATACAAATGTTACGCCAAATTAAAACCCTGAATTTTAAAGAGGTCAAATGTCAATAATTCAATGCTCACCAGGTAACTTTTTGCTGAACTGTGTTCTTTAAACCCCAGCGGCGATGATCTGGGACGTCCACGGTCAGTCCTCCCTTCTCAGAAGAGGACCTGAAATTGGAGGCTGGAAATCTTTTTTCTTCCAGGATGGCCTGTCACTCACCAGGTTCTGTCACAGACGACCACTCAAGGGGTCTCATCTGGGCTTCCAAAATGTCGTAGAAGTTTTTGCCCTGTTTCTAGTGAAGAATGAAATAGAGACTTCTTGCCGGCCAATATGGTTTAATTATCTTTCCAGAGAAAAGTTCAGTCAACACACGAGTGGTTCAAAAGAAGAAAGGCCCTTACTCCAGAGAGATCAGGGTTTAAGTACCTGAGCAGACAAAAGAGCTGCAACAGATTTGATACACACAATGGGAAGAGGGGCACTGTAAACAGGGGGACACGGTAAAACAAGAGCAGACAAAATAAATACTATTTACATGGAGATGTCATAGAACTTTGATCAAGGGCACCAGGATGGGTGGGTGGGGGTCAGCCTGAGCTGAAGGTGCCAGGAGGGGAAGCATATCTGAGGGATGCTTCTACAGTAGGCTTCAAAACCTGTCTGCTGAGAGAGAGACGCCACAATTTAGGAGACAAAAGGGCAAGGTGAGGAGACAAAAGGATTTTAAAATCAAAGAAGTCTGACAGGATATAGAGTGGTGGTCAGGGAGTGGGCCAAGGTGGGAAAAGAAAAGTACCTTGTATACTGGTGAGGGGGAGCAGATGGTTCAGGAAAGTTTGAAAAGTCTAATTATCACAGTTTTCCATCACACTTCCTACAGAGGAATAACCTCACTCTTTTGGACCATCCTGATCGAAGTCCAGTTGAGAACATTCAGGGATGGATGGAGAGAGAAGTTTACAAAAATGGACATCAGTTCCACGTCCCTCATGTGAAGTTGGAGCAACATTCCTGGTAACCTTCTGGAAAGACCTGCATCAAGCGTGCCTAAATAATTTTTAGTGATCAACAGGAACAGTGGAGTAACTCATGACTGGGCCATTTTTGACACCTTTCGTCCTGTATTTAGGAGGATTTGTTTTAGCTGGGTTGCTTTTAGCTTTGGTCTTAAACTTTGGATCATTTGATGAACAACCCATTTCAGTTTAATGGTTGTTTTCAGTTAATTGCTTACTCATTTTTTGTCTCACTCCCATTTCTTCCTTTTGCATTTTGAAGCTCTTCTCAGAACCTTATTAAGATCCAACAGTGGAAAATGGAAATTCTTGCAAAGAATTTGATTGGGAGTAATGCATATACTTTCACTCTATGTCTTATGCTTTTTTTTCATGCCACTTGCTGCAAACCAATGAGCCCTACAGGACATTTATTTCATTGATTAGAAAATATACCTTGTGCATTGTTTCCATATGCTAAAATGCTTTCTACTCTAGACACTACCCATCCTACTCACTGCAAGGACTCTGATTTTAGTCTGTGCAAGGAAAGCAGGAAGCCCAGAGAAACCCACACAGGCACAGAGAAAGAGGCTTTACTTGATCTTTTCTTCTCCCCACTCCTGCTGCAGGGCCTCCAGGTGTCATGGATCACTGAAGATGACATTATTGTCTGCCTTTGTGTTTCAGATCCTTCCATGATGTAGAAATGTCTTTCCTAATTATTCTCCCTCATGCATTCCTTATTTCAAACATGAGCTGGTATCAACAATCATGTTGGATCTTATGTTTAGTGTGGCCTTGGAGTAAGTCCTCATTCTTCTTTTTCTTCTTCTGGATGTGACATGGACAAACCAGCATGAGGCTTTAATACTACCACCCATCAGGTGAAGTAACCTGAACTATTAAGCCCAAAAGGGATGGCTTAGGGCAGCGGTCGGCAACTAACGGCCCGCGGGCCAAACCTGGCCCGTCTCCAGTAATATCTGGCCCACCAGATGAAATTGAAAACCTAAAATCAATCATTATGCTCCCCTGCCCTTCTGATGCAGCACTCGGCTGCGCGCTGCTCAACGGTGCGCTCTATAGATGCACGCTCCTCAGCTGCTGCGCGCCCCTCGGCTGCACGCTCACCTGCAGCGCAGATGAAAGGAGTTTGTGAAATCAGCGGCGTGTGCCAGTTCTAGAGACAATAGATGCTGAGTATCAGTCATTTGGCTTGTGAGGAGCGAAGCAGAGGACGCAAAAGTTTTGAGGCGCATGGAAAGAGGATGTTGCAAACCAAAAGGGGCTCCCGTTAAGAAGTCATCTCTCTGGTTTCTCTGCTGAAAAGAGAACTTTTGTGTTGGATTTCTGGCATTGGGTTTTGTGATCTCGATGTGTTTTTTTTAGAAGGTTAAAGTTGGGTTTCTTCTGAGTTAATCAAATGTAACAAAAAAAAAATATATATATATATATATATATTATTTTAAAATATCGAATTTTGCTTTATTTAAATGCAATTCAAAATATTCAGTGTACAAAAACAGCTTCTATTAAATAGAAGTATTAAAACCTACATTAAATCTGGTTTAATAACTTGATGTCATGGTGCTTAAAAAAATATTTCATGTTAGTTAAAAATTGTTTATTGTTAAAAGCTTCAAATAAAGTTGATGTTTTAAGTTTAAAATCAGTGTTAAATCCTGGCTAAAATAAAAAGTAAATGTTTTTTTCAAACAAATGGTTCAAAACTAAACAATATTTAATAATTTGTAAAGCAAATGTTTAATTAAATATTCATCTGCATGTTTAAAATATTGCTAAAATATTTAACATTGATTGTAGGTTTTTCACCCGCTTGATTCCTGATGTAAAATAAAAAGGGGATTGAGTGAAAAACTGAAGTCTGGTTCAGTTCTTCCTTTATCAAGTGTGTCAAGACATTTCACAATAAAAACACTTGACAACCAGCCCAATTCTGAAAATCTTTTTTTTTTAATCTTTATTAAAAATGCTTTAGCTGGACTCAAAGAAGTACTTATTTTCAAAATGGAATTACATTTGTATTAAATGTGTGGGGAAAAAATATAGTTGGCTATGGCACATTTATAATGACGCAAAAGACAGTCTGTGAGTCTGTGAGATTAAAGACAACAGCTTTATTATCACCAAGTTACTATTATAAGCAGTTTCATAACGCAGCCACAGTGGAGCTAAAGCAGTAATAACACACTAACAGTCTGAGAAATAAAGTTGCTTTCTTTAAAACTTTCTTCAATTAGACTACTTTTTGTATTCACACGATATAAAAGTAGCCTATAGATAAGGGAAAAATGTTAAAAAAAAACAAGAGAGTGAGAGAGAGAAAACATGTTTCTGATTGATGTGATGTTTTGGCCCACCATTCAGTTGCTCAGAAAATTTTGGCCCCAGGCCAAACTTACTTGCCGACCCCTGGTTTAGGGTTTCCATGTGCCTGGCAGCAGCGCTGGTGATAAGGACTCATCTCATTTTTAAAAGTGTCACACAGTTTAGAGGAGGACAAAAATTGGAATATCATATTATATTGACTGAGCCAAAAATAATGTTGCTTTTGTATTTGTAACAAAAAAAATAATAAAGGCTGCCCCTCTGCTCAATTGGTGACCTTCTGTGTTAAGGAATCATTCCTTCAGTTTTTGATGTTGGACCCAAAATCTTCGAGGAGGAGGCAGGTAAAAGTTGAAAGTGACTTTATTGTTCAGACAATACAAGGCAGATGGAAAAACAACAGCGTCCAGTGACAGCTGTGAGTATATACAGATGGACACAGTGGTCAGGGCTTGTGGAGAAGCACTGTGAAAAAAGGGAGCCGATAAAAATACGAAGTTTCACAAAGTTGAAATACATCCAAAGCAAGTCACCAACACAAGCTCAGCTCCAGGTGGGAGCTGCAAAAAGGCTTAAGGCCAGTGCAGTGCTGAGTTAATGTGGAGAGCTGAGGAGAAATGGCCAGAACAAACCACATCAGAAGTGGAATCCACTGACAACTGCAGGTGAGCCACAGAGCAAGGAGCTTGTTAAGTAGGGAGCTTTGATAAGGACACAGGTGTGGAGCTGCAGCAGTGAGGCTTCAGGAACCTCTACACAGAGCAGCAGAGCAGAAAGGCAGAGAGAGATGGGGGAGAGTGAGGATTGGCAGGAAGGAATCCTTGCACCCTGGTCTTTAAAGGGTGACACCTCCTCTCTTTTTCATTGCATGTCTTGCCTCATTCCTGAGTCCATGATAAGCATAACAACTAAAATTGAAAACCCAAACAACTAGATATTGTTGAGGACTTTGAAATGTGCAGTCAAACTTTCTTTCCTGAAAATGATTTAAGAATGGTAAAAATTATTTTCACAAACATAGCAGCTGAGGGGTTTCTCTCTGTTAGAAGTCAACATGTGAGTCATTAGAGCTTGTTTGTGTCAAACTTCTGAAACACACTCAGAAAAGGTGAAAAGTATCTGTCTGATGCTTGTCAACTTGTGAGTTTCCAGTGCAATTTCCTGTACATATATTTTGCCCTACTCAGAACAGCTGTGGGACTTTTCTGTGCCATGAGACAATATGTGTCTGTCCAGATTCTGTTGGATATGAATGATTTCCCACACTAAGAACAGCTGTAGGGTTTCTCTCCTGTATGAGTCAACATGTGTCTAGCCAGATTATTTTTCTGTCTAAATGATTTCCCACACTCAGAACAGCTGAAGGGTTTCTCTCCTGTATGGGTCAACATGTGGC
The DNA here is from genome assembly GCA_036419115.1 of Scarus forsteni. Classification (NCBI taxonomy): domain Eukaryota; kingdom Metazoa; phylum Chordata; class Actinopteri; order Labriformes; family Labridae; genus Scarus; species Scarus forsteni. The sequence goes on from JAZDUH010000365.1 coordinate 178,789, forward strand.
TAGCCAGAGAGTTATTCTGTCTAAATGATTTCCCACACTCAGAACAGCTGAAGGGTTTCGCTCCTGTATGAGTCAACATGTGTCGAGGAAGAGAGTTATTATGTCTAAATGATTTCCCACACTCAGAACAGCTGAAGGGTTTCTCTCCTGTATGGGTCATCATGTGGCTAGCCAGAGAGTTATTCTGTCTAAATAACTTCCCACACTCAGAACAGCTGAAAGGTTTCGCTTCTGTATGAGTCAACATGTGGCTAGCCAGAGAGGTATCCTGTCCAAATGATTTCCCACATTCAGAACAGCTGAAGGGTTTATCTCCTGTATGAGTCAACATGTGTCTGTCCAGATTGTTTTTGCTGCTGAATGATTTCCCACACTCAGAACAGCTGAAGGGTTTCTCTCCTGTATGGGTCAACATGTGGCTAGCAAGAGAGTTATTATGTCTAAATGATTTCCCACACTCAGAACAGCTGAAGGGTTTCTCTCCTGTATGAATCAACATGTGTCTAGCAAGAGAGTTATTCTGCCCAAATGATTTCCCACACTCAGAACAGCTGAAGGGTTTCTCTCCTGTATGAGTCAACATGTGTCTGTCCAGATTGTCGTTCTTGCTAAATGATTTCCCACACTCAGAACAGCTGAAGGGTTTCTCTCCTGTATGAGTCAACATGTGTGTAGCCAGAGACTGTTTATGTCCAAATGATTTCCCACACTCAGAACAGCTGAAGGGTTTCTCTCCTGTATGAGTCAACATGTGTGTAGCCAGATTCTGTTTCTGTCCAAATGATTTCCCACATTCAGTACAGCTGAAGAATTTCTCTCCATTGTGAATTGAACGTTTCTTATCAGGCTGTTGCCATCTCACCAGATTTGTTTTCATACTCTTCAAATCTGGCTGGTTGTCTCTGTTCTTTCTCCATTCATTGCTTTTATCAATCTCAGCTTCAGATGAGTCTTCAGTCTTGACCTCTATCTCTGTCTCTGGAACAGGCTCCATTTCCACATCTTCAAATCCACAATCCTCTTCTACGGCACTGGTTTCTATCTGAAAAAGCTGCACAGACTGAGGCTTCTCTTCTTCTTCTTCTTCCTCAATCTTCACAGGGACAGGATGTTCTTTACTCATCAACAGCTGCTGGACATCTGAGGGGAAAACATAGATATACACATAAAAATCAGCAACATTACACATTCCTTCTCATCAAACATCTACTGCAATCACATGAACCACTACTGTGTCAACTAGGGCCATGACCTGACAAAGAAATACCTGTACAAGCTTGATGGTAGAAATCTGTACTTAAACTGTAAAGAAACATTTGAATGTAAAATATAAAGTTGAACAGCACATTAGGGTGTCTGGATCAGTGAACTCAATAGACCAGTGCTACCTTGATCTCAACAACAGCTACATCTTGCCTACTGGAAACAAACAAACTAAGAAGAAACTTTAAGGAAATGGAGGACAGGTGAAGCCACTTCAAGCAAACCACAACATCATCTGGGCAGCACTGAGTGGAAGCACTTTGGGCTCCACTGTGTGCTGATGATTTGTAGGTAATACTCATTATGCCAAATCCATGAGACTATTTGTCAGTCTTTCAACACCACAGTACAGTGTTGGGATCCATGTGCTCTCAGAGAAACATGTCCACGCAGAAGCCAAAAACAAAGTGGGCTGATGACCCCCCCTCCCCCAGGTATCCCACGTAGGTGTGAACCCTCTGATAAGAACAATAGGACCCTGCTCTGTTTTGCTATTTCACACAGGAACCTGCTTAAGGAACAGGAGTTCCTGGTCGAAACAAGAAACAACACAACAGTTGGCATCAAGCTGCTAACTCAAAAGGACAACAGACCAGCCCGTGAACTGATTTGAAGTTGTTTTTACAAATGAGAAAATAAAGAGTAAAGGAAAAAGTCTTCAAACCAGCCTTGAATCAAAAGCAAAGTTCAGAAGCAACAATAACTTATGGTTTTATAAATGGTCATGGCACAGCAGTGCTTAAAGACCTCCTGGACCTGATATTGAAAGACATGTTATATGACTGATAATTCAATATTTAACTGTACTTAAATGCTGATTGATGATGTTTTTTTTCGAAAAAATGGAGGAGTTAATTTCTGGAATAGTTGTGAGAAATCATCTAAAAGGTGTTTTTCACTTCATGCATTTTGAAACAGATTTAAAATTTTGGTTAGATTATTGTTGTGGAACTGAATGTATTTACTAATCTTGATCACCACCTTAACCTGATCATTTTTATGTTGGGTCATGAACAACATCTCCCAAAAACCTCAACAAAATCTGTCTGGTATTTTAATTAAAAAAAGACAAAAAAAAGTAAAAAATAACAAAACAAAACAAAAACAAATCGGGTCAAAAACATTACGTCCTTGAGTTAGGCAGCCATCTCGAATTCATGTCAGACAAGACAAAGTCTCCCAAAAATGTGAACAAAATCTGTTTTGGTGAAAAACAAACAAAACATCAAGGTTACATTACTTCCCTGGCACAGGCAACTAACTGGACAGAAATGATTGTGCTCTATAGTAGATTAGGTTTAAAAATGTGAGCTTTCAGAAAGGACCCCTGATCAATATTTACAAAAGACAAACCTCATTCTGCACTGGGGGATAAAAACATGTGACAGTCTCTTTGGTCTGCTCCAGCCAGACTCTGAAAGTTGGCAGCCTTTCCTCTTCATGACATATAGGAGTGGGAATAATAGTAATAATACTAATAATAATAATAATAATAATAATAATACTAATAGTACTAAAAATACTAATAATAATAATAATAATAATAATGATAAAAAAATACCTTGATTTGTGAAGAGCGTTTTAAAAACAGAGGTTAAAGAAGTCCTGTGACAACCATGATTTATATTTGAGTTACGTCTCTCTCTCTCTGATGGTCACCCTCGGTAGAAACACTTCAGCAGATCACAAAGATCTTCCTCATGAGCTGACCTACTGCCTTATATGGTCTTTAGTTATTCTTGTCACAGCTCTGATGTGTTGGCACATGCTGAATGAAAGCAGGCTTACCTGCTCTCCGGAGCTTTATCTCAGGTGTCTGGATCACACGCTGCAGTCTCCTCTGTCTCTGCAGCTCCTCTTCATACTCGGAGGTCTCTCTCAGTCCAGACATGTCTCTGATGACTGCAGCGAGCAGCCGCCGCCTAAACAAATCTCTCAGCTCCTCAAACCTCCCCATCTTCACTCAGAGTGAGAAGAAGAAGAACATCATGGTGTATTAAGTACTTTGACCTGCCCCTGTCCCGCCCCAGTCTCCTCCCTGAAGTCTGAGCACTGAGGGCGTCCCCACTTTCAGGGCTGATCCACACGTGGACAAAATTGTTACTGCCCCTCGGTTAATGAAAGAAAACCCCACAATGGTCACAAAAATAACTGTAATCTGACAAAAGTAATAATACATACACATTTACTGAAAACCGTGAGTGAAAAGCAGACATTGCCTTTGAATTGTGGTTCTACAGAATTATTAACAAAATAAACTAATGAAAATGATGGTAGGGGAGAGTGGGGTAAGATTAGCCTTTTTCTTTACATTTGTTGTCACTGAAGCAAGTAAAAATGCAACAGAGGTAAAATGAAAAAATCAACTCTTATTTAAGAATATTTGCTATGAACTGAAGTTGTATGGACATGTCAGTGAGTAAGAGCCTGGAAACTGTGGCCTTTCAAAATAAAGTTCTCCTGTGGCTCAGCTTGCCCCAGGTTAGGGGTAAATTAAGCCAATTCTGTGGGTAAGTTGACCATGTGACTTCATAACTTTAAATCTGATTATTGTTCAAAGATGATGTATTGTTGTCAAAAGAGTCGGTTCACAAGAGATTGTTCACTTCACAAATATTCACATTTATTTTCTTAAACCTAACTTAAACAACCTAGAAAAAAATCTGTATTTTAAAAATTGTAATGCCATAAATAGACATATTTTGCAATTTTTGGGGAAAATTAGATAATCATATGAAGTAAAAAGAGAGCCAGCCAAGCTTTGAACAACAAACAAAAACAAAATCAGTTCTTGGCAGAAAGAAAATTATTATTCACTTTTGGAAAGTTACATTTACTTACATGCTTTGTCTATGTTCATGTCTAGACGGGGAAATACAACAGACCAGGAAGTCGTATGTCTTGGTGTGAAGCAGGAGATGGGATGGGGCTGGGGAGGTCTGGGGGTGAGTGGGGAAGGTAGGAAGACATGGAGACAAAAGGATTTTAATTCTTTGAAGTTTGGCCTGCTTTAATAGTTGGGGTCAGCGAGTGGGCCAAGGTGGAAAAGAAAAGTACTTTGTAGATTGGTGCAGTGGTGTAAAAAGTCCTTGAAACCCATACTTGAGTAAAGGTAAAGATATCTTATATAAAATATATTCAACTAAAAGTGAAAGTCACTCATTAAAAAATCACTTAAGTTAAAGTCTTAAAGTAGCTACTATTAAATGTACTTAAGTATTAAAAGTAAAAGTACAAACAAAGAGAACAGGTACAAATAGTTGTTGCTCTCCCAAACTTTGTTAAGTTTAACTCTTCCTCCCTCCCTCAGCTCCCTTCACCTCTTACTCCCTCTCTCCATTCCTCCCTTATGTAAAGTCCACAAACTTGCGGTTCATCTTTAGCAGAAGTTGATTTTCAAAATTGCATGACTTCAGTCGTGCTCTTTGCGGGCTGAATACAAGTCCTGCAATGCTAAACAGTCGTTCACAGGCTGCAGAGGCAGGCAGAGGTGTGTTCAGCTTCGTGCAAGAGCACAAACAGTCTGTACGGTCCTCTTCAAAATAAAATGTGAAAATAAGTGTAATTTATATTCACATTTTATTATGTAGCGAGTAACTAAGTTGACAATTTAAATGTAATGAAGTAAAAGTATCATTTTTTAATTTCTAATGTAGTGAAGTAAAAGTTGCAAAAAACATATAAACTCAAGTAAAGTATAGATACTCCCAAAACATACTTAAGTACTGTCACTAAGAACTATTACTTTGTTCCTTTACACCACTGGATTGGTGAGGGGAAGGAGATGGTTCTGTGTGGGGAGTTTTAGAAGTCTAATTATCTCAGTTTTTTTTTTTTACATAGAAATAGTTCTAAAAGAAAAGACAAAATGTCTTCTCATACAGACATCCGAAGTTGTAAGTTTGTTTCAAATGGGTCACGTGGAGTTGGTATGGTCAGGAATTCAACATGAAGGATGATGCCTTAAATATTGGAAGAGTGTAAAAAGAAGTGTCCAAATGAGTAAAGTCCAGTTGTTGGATGACTTGCATGCTGAATTCAGTCGAGGAACGTTTGTTTCTTGTGTCTCTTGCTTTTGGAAATCTGAGAATAAAAATGTGAGTAATTTCCATTTTAAAAATGACTACATCTTTGAGCCCAACTCACACATTTGTAAAAAAGATTTATAAATAAAGATTTTCAGGATTGGGCTGTGATTGTCATTTTTGTGAAAGTAGCTTTATCATTTTACTTTTTAAAAAAAATATACTCCTTTTCAGGGATGTGCAGAGGCTGAAAATCAGTTCAGAGATGGTGGGGGGTCTAGGTGTGCCAGCCATTCGGGAGCTTTCCCAGTTTCCATGATGGCCAGCACGTCCCTGCCTCTTTTAAATCAGATTTTTAATTTCATCTAGCGGGTTAGATATTATTGGAGATGTGCCAATTTTGGCCCGCGGGCCGTTAGTTGCCAACCCCTGCTGTAGAGTTTCTCCATCTGGTGTGATGATGTTGCTGTGGGTTGTGCAAACAGCTGCCTCCTGGTCTCTGGGGACTGCCTTGCCCCCCTGGAGTGTCTGCTTTGTCTGTCAGCTACTGTGCTGTCTGCAGGGTGTCACTGCTGGGATGTGGGAGTGGTCATTGTTCAGTGGATCTGCAGACACCCTCCAAGGCCAAAGCTGCTGGCCTCCGCTGTGGTCTCATAGGTGGCTGCCCTGTGGAATGATCTCTGTGGTCTGTGTTACTGGTCCAAGGGTGACAAATCTGGTGACAACATCATTTCAAGAATTATGTCTGTCCAAATGAAAAGCAGTTGTGCTTGTAGTATAAATACCACGGCTGTAAGTGGCGCTGTGATATTGCCTTGGAATTACCCCAAGGAACATAAAACATCTAAAACAAAAAAAGCATGACATTTAATAAGATCAAAAGAAAAGTCTTTGTAAAGGTGAGGACAGGGTTGCCTTCAGACAGCAAACTTGTTCTTACCAGCATGAAATCCAGCTACTTGGACAGAGCTTGATGGTGACAGAGCAGAGTTTTTTACTATTTAAACAGAATACTGACATAAATTGTATTATCCTGTTTATGGCACACCATTGTCTCTGTAAGAAAAAGCATTGGTGTGGGATTCAAGACATTAGTCAGGTAGAGCGGTGTCTGAAAGACCAGGAATATGGTTATGAGAGGAAATATGACATTCATGCAGTTAAAAGAAATCACCATTATCTTCTGTTGGTAAAGCTTCGAGCGTTAGTCTACAGGAAAAGCAAAGGATATTATCCAACTTAAGACCTAACAATCCTTTCTCTGCTTTGGATTGAGTCTAAGGGCTGCTAGCACAGCTACAATATCCGTGCTTTAGTCAGTACCCAAGAAGATAAACATGTAAAAGACTGCACAAGGAAGTACATTTCACAAATAGTGCCCACTGGAAGGTATAAATGTAGTGTTGGCCAAAAAAACAAGAAATCCAAGCTGTTAAAGTTGTTATGAATGTAGCAAAGGTGCCAAAGCAGGTTTTCTATTGGAGGTACTGCAGGCAGGGTAAAGTGAGACTGCAAATTTACATATGGAGACTTGATCACCTTGTGATTTGGCTTATCATATCAGAAGCAACTTGCATGTCCTTTTGAGTGAGAGGTGTGAAGAAGGTTTCACTCACTCTTTGTTCATCTGAAGACCCATGATGTGTGTCCCATTGTTCTTGCTCTGCCAATGCATGTTCCTCTAATTGCTCTGCCTGTGTAGTGATAAAAGGCTCACAGAAAAGGACTTTTCTTTTTGACCAAGTCATGAAACATGAGTTTTCTTTGTTTGTCCGGTTTTGGATTGTAATTCCAAAATCAGAACATGAGAAGAAAAAAATCACCAACCAGGAACAAACTGGTAAGAGGAAAAGATGAAAGACATGTTTCATGAAGGCAAGAGGGAAACAAACAGGGCACATAGACAACAGAAAATACACATTCCTGGGTAGTAAAAGCAACAAAATAGTACAAATTTATGAATAAATTAAATAACCTGAAATAAAAAAAAAAAAAACTGAATAAAAAACAAAACTGAAAAAACAATATTGTGGTTGAACCACAAACACCAGCTGTGTTACAATGTGCTTCCACAAGACTTAAAAAGTTAAAAAAAATTAGTTTGCCTTCCCCTGGTTACTTGGGCACAATGATTTAATACTTATCTAATTTAGTCTAACTGATCCAGTCGATCTGAATAGCTGATCTAAATTGCTTAGACATGTAATGAGCTATTTTTAAGGATGTCTTGGGCCTGTTTTCAATTTTGTGAGCTAGTCTTGGTTCTGCTCCATCCCTCCAGTCCTTTTTATTTTTATTTTTAAACTTTTACGATTTTTATATATTTTTGTGTTGCATCTTTTTAAACCCCATTGGTACCACAATTACCATACATGTACTTTACAGGACCAATTAAACCTTTCCTGCACCTTACACTTAAAGTCCTTGCAAATTTTCAATCTTTGAGATCCCTCCAAACCAGCACTCATGCCCACGTACTTATGCTTACAATTTACCCACTGTTTCCTGCAGTCAGCTAAGACTACTAAGACTAAATGAATCAATTTTCTATGTAAGAAGAGCGAATCAGATTCTTACTAAATGAAATATATAACCAATTATTGGGAGATCGAGTCATCCCCAGCAGACCAAGTCATCCTTACTTCTTCCTACCTGCCCTGCATAGTCCTATTTCCCAGTGTTCCAAACACTGTCCCTCTATCTTGAAATGTCACCCAAGAACATTTCTCAAGAGTTATTCCTAAACCCTCTGTCACGACCACAGTAAAGCTTCTTCGGGACTCCAGTTTCACAGACCTCCAACAACACACAGTAACAGGAATTGGGTTTTCAAAAGGATCCCTTACCTCTTTGTACAATTTAGATTTGGAGTTACTGGTGTGTCCTTGGTCTGGAAGAAGGAGTCTCCATGGAAGTATGTTTCCATCTGTTTTGTTTAAGAAATCATCAGAGTTCTGTTTAGAGTTTTCTGTAATGAGGTGAGTTTGTTAAGGCATGTCGGCAACTGGTGAGCCAACACACAAATCACTCCACCAACTAAAAACGGCCATCCACCATTACACATGACAAAAAAACCCCAAAAACTATTGAGCCTAGTTCTTCTGACATTCATATATTTTGGACTTTTTTTATCCCCATATTTCTCATAACATCCACAATATGTCCCTGCAGAGGTCCAACTCAACTTAATTTTATTCCCCATTCCAAATGGAGGCCGTGCACGGCTTACAATACAGACATCTCTTCAAGGATTGCGAGAGATGCCACAATTTAGGAGACAAAACGACAAGGTGAGGAGACAAAACGATTTTAAAATCAAAGAAGTCTTACAGGATATAGAGTGGGGATCAGGGAGTGGGCCAAGGTGGGAAAAGAAAAGTATACTGGTGTGGGGGAGCAGATGGTTCAGGAAAGTTTGAAAAGTCTAATTATCACATTTTCCATCACACTTCCTACAGAGGAATAACCTCACTCTTTTGGACCATCCTGATCGAAGTCCAGTTGAGAACATTCAGGGATGGATGGAGAGAGAAGTTTCCAAAAATGGACATCAGTTCCACGTCCCTCATGTGAAGTTGGAGCAACATTCCCGCTAATCTTCTGGAAATACTTGCATCAAGCTTGCCTAAATAATTTTTAGTGATCAACAGGAACAGTGGAGTAACTCATGACTGGGCCATTTTTGACACTTTTTTTCCTGTTTTTAGGAGGATTTGTTTTAGCTGGGTTGCTTTTAGCTTTGGTCTTAAACTTTGGATCATTTGATGAACAACCCATTTCAGTTTAATGGTTGTTTTCAGTTAATTGCTTACTCATTTTTGTCTCACTCCCATTTCTTCCTTTTGCATTTTGAAGCTCTTCTCAGAACCTTATTAAGATCCAACAGTGCAGAATGGAAATTTTTTGCAAATAATTCAATAGGACGTAATGCATATAATTTCACTCATTGTTTTATGTTTTTTTTTTCATGCCATTTGCTGCAACCCAATGAGCCCTCCAGGACATTTATTTAATTGATTTGTAAATATGCCTCATGCACAGATTCCATATGATAAAATGCTTTCTACTCTGGGCACTACCCATCCTACTCACTGCAATTCATTAACCAAAAGACAAGTCTCTCAAGTAGACATTTTCTGAATGATACTGATGGATTCATTTAACCCGGGGACTCTGATTTTAGTCTGTGCATGGCAAGGAAGAAGCCCAGAGGAAACCCACACATGCACAGAGGAAGCTTTACTTGGTCTTTTCTTCTCCCCACTCCTGCTGCAGGGCCTCCAGGTGTCACTGATCACTGAATATGACATTATTGTCTGCCTTTGTGTTTCAGATCCTTCCATGATGTAGAAATGTCTATACTAATTATTCTCCCTCATGCATTCCTTATTTCAAACATGAGCTGGTATCAACAATCACGTTGAATCGTATGTTTAGTGTGGCCTTGGAGTAAGTCCTCATTCTTCTTCTTCTTCTTCTGGATGTGATATGGGCAAACCAGCAAGAGGCTTTAATACTACCACCCATCTGGTGAAGTAACCTGAACTATTGAGCACCAAAGGGATAGATTAATGTTCCCATGTGCCTGGCAGCAGCACTGGTGATAAGGACTCATCTCATTTTCAAACGTGTCACACAGTTTAGAGGAGGACAAAAATTAGAACATCAAATTATATTGGCTGAGCCAAAAATAATGCTTTTGAATTAAAAAATTGAAAAACAATAAAGGCTGCCCCTTTGCTCAATTGGTGATCTTCTGTGTTCAGGAATTATCCCTTCAGTTTTAATGTTGGACCCAAAATCTTCAAGGAGGAGGCAGGTAAAAGTTGATAGTGACTTTATTGTTCAGATAATACAAGGCAGATGGAAAAACAACAGTGACCAGTGTCATAATTCTGAACCATACTCAGAAAAGTTGAAAGGTTTCTCTCTGATGCTTGTCAAGTTGTGAGTTTTCAGTGCAATTTCCTGTACATATATTTTGCCCTACTCAGAACAGCTGTGGGACTTTTCTGTGCCATGAAGCAACATGTGTCCTTCCAGATTCTGTTTGGATATGACGATTTTCCAAACTAAGAACAGCTGTAGGGTTTCTCTCCCATATGAGTCAACATGTGTCTGTGCAGATTGTTTTTCTGTCTAAATGATTTCCCACACTCAGAACAGCTGAAGGGTTTCTCTCCTGTATGGGTCAACATGTGGCTAGCCAGATAGGTATTCTGTCTAAATGATTTCCCACACTCAGAACAGCTGAAGGGTTTCTCTCCTGTATGAATCAACATGTGGCTAGCCAGAGAGTTATTCCGTCTAAATGATTTCCCACACTCAGAACAGCTGAAGGGGTTCTCGCCGGTATGAGACAACATGTGACTGCCCAGATTGACTTTTTGTCTAAATGATTTCCCACACTCAGAACAGTTGAAGGGTTTCTCCCCTCTATGAGTCAACATGTGTCTGTCCAGATTGTTTTTCTTTCTAAATGATTTCCCACACTCAGAACAGCTGAAGGGTTTCTCTCCTGTATGAGTCAACATGTGCCTAGCCAGATACTGATTATGTCCAAATAATTTCCCACACTCAGAACAGCTGAAGGGTTTCTCTCCTGTATGAGTCAACATATGCCTAGCCAGAGAATGGTTATGTCCAAATGATTTCCCACACTCAGAACAGCTGAAGGATTTCTCTCTCGTATGGGTCAACATGTGGCTAGCCAGATTCCCTGTCTGTCTAAATGATTTCCCACACTCAGAACAGCTGAAGGGTTTCTCTCCTGTATGAGTCAACATGTGCCTAGCCAGACTTTGTTTATGTCCAAATGATTTTCCACACTCAGAACAGCTGAAGAATTTCTCTCCACTGTGAATTGAAAGTTTCTTATCAGGCTGTCGCCATCTCACCAGATTTGTTTTCATACTCTTCAAATCTGGCTGATTGTTTCTGATCTCTTTCCATTTATTGCTTTTATCAATCTCAGCTTCAGAGGAGTCTTCAGTCTTGACCTCTATCTCTGTCTCTGGAACAGGCTCCATTTCCACATCTTCAAATCCACAATCTTCTTCTATGGCACTGGTTTCTATCTGAAAAAGCTGCACAGACTGAGGCTTCTCTTCTTCTTCTTCCTCAATCTTCACAGGGACAGGATGTTCTTTACTCATCAACAGCTGCTGGACATCTGAGGGGAAAACATAGAAATACACATAAAAATCAGCAACACTACACATTCTTCCTCATCAAACATCAAATTCCATAAGATAAACCACAAGTATGTCTATGAGGGACATGACCTGACACCGAAATACTTGTACAAGCTTGATGGTAGAAATCTGTACTCTAACTGTAAAGAAACATTTGAACGTAAAATAAAAGTTGAACAGCACATTAGGGTGTCTGGATCAGTGAACTCAATAGACCAGTGCTACCTTGATCTCAACAACAGCTACATTTTGCTTGCTGGAATCAAAAAAACTAAGAAGAAACTTTGAGGAAATGGAGGACAGGTGAAGCCACTTCAAGCAAACAACATCATCTAGGCAGCACTGTGTGGAAGCACTTTGGGCCCTATTGTGTGCCGATGTTTTGTAAAGTAATCTACTCATTATGCCGAATCCATGAGACTATTTGTCAGCTTTTCACCACCGCAGTTCAGTGTTGGGATCCATGTGCTCTAAGAGGAACATGTCTCCGCAGAAGCCAAAAACAAAGTGGGCTGATGACCCCCCCCCCCCCCCCCCTTCCCCCATGTTTCACACGTAGGTGTGAACCCTCTGATAAGAACAATGGGACCGTGCTCTGCTTTGCAGTTTCTCTCTTTTCTGAACCATGGAGTGAAGGGGACACAGGTCCTTTCTCTCAGTCTGTAGAAGAGACACAGAACCTCTCCAGTCTCAGGAAAACAACTCAAGACCTTTTCCACAGTCCTGCCCATGCAGACTGTAGCACCATAGGTGACATAAGAGCCTGCTTAAGGAACAGGAGTTCCTGGTCAAAACAAGAAACAACACAACAGTTAGCATCAAGCTGCTAACTCGAAGGACAAAGGAGCAACCCGCGAACTGATTTGAAGTTGTTTTTACAAATGAGAAAATAAAGAGTAAAGGAAAAAGTCTTCAAACTAACCTTGAATCAAAAGCTGTGAAAGCTGCTTCATACCTGACACTAAGTTCTGGCTCATATTTGTGGAAAGTGTGATTGATTTTGGCAAAGTTCAGAAGCAACAATCACTTATGGTTTTATAAATGGTCATGGCACAGCAGTGCTTAAAGACGTCCTGGACCTGATATTAAAAGAAATGTTATATGACTGATTACTCAATACTTAGCTGTACTTAAATGCTGATTGATGATTTTTTTCCTAAAATGGAGGAGTTTACTTCTGGAATAGTTGTGAGAAATCATCTAAAAGGTGTTTTTCACTTCATGTATTTTGAAACAGATTTAACATTTTGGTTGGATTATTGTTGTGGACCTGAATATTTTTACTAATCTTGATCACCACCTTAACCTGATCATTTTATGTTGGGTCTTTAACAACTTCTCCAAAAAATGTTAACAAAATCTGTTTTGGCGAAAAACAAACAAAACATCAAATCAGCAGGTTACATTACGTCCCTGGCACAGGCAACTAACTGGACATAAATGATTGTGTTCTATAGTAGATTGGGTTTAAAAATGTGAGCTTTCAGAAAGGACCCCTGATCAATATTTACAAAAGACAAACCTCATTGTGCACTGGTGGCTAAAAACGTGTGAAAGTCTCTTTGGTTTGCTCCAGCCAGACTCTGAAAGTTGGCAGCCCTGCTTCTTCATTACATTTAAGAGCAGGAATACTACTACTACGACTACTACTACTACTACTACTACTACTACTACTACTACTACTACTACTACTACTACTACTACTACTACTACTACTACTACTACTGCTAATAATAATAATAATAATAATAAAAAAAATACCTTGATTTGTTAAAAGCGTTTAAAAACAGAGGTTAAGGAATTGCTGTGACAACCATGATTTATACTTGACTTACGTCTCTCTCTCTCTCTGATGGTCACCCTCAGTAGAAACACTTCAGCAGATCACAAAGATCTTCCTCATGAGCTGACCTCCTGCCTTATATGGTCTTTAGTTATTCTTGTCACAGCTCTGATGTGTTGGCACATGCTGAATCAAAGCAGGCTTACCTGCTCTCCGGAGCTTTATCTCAGGTGTCTGGATCACACACTGCAGTCTCCTCTGTCGCTGCAGCTCCTCTTCATACTCGGAGGTCTCTCTCAGTCCGGACATGTCTCTGATGACCGCAGCGAGCAGCCGCCGCCTGAACAAAGCTCTCAGCTCCTCAAACCTCGCCATCTTCGCCCAGAGTGAGAAGAAGAAGAACATCATGGTGTATTAAGTACTTTGACCTGCCCCTGTCCCGCCCCAGTCTCCTCCCTGAAGTCTGAGCACGGAGGGCGTCCCCACTTTCAGGGCTGATCCACACGTGGACGAAATTGTTACTGCCCCTCGGTTAATGAAAGAAAAACCCACAATGGTCACAGAAATAACTGGAATCTGACAAAAGTAAACATACATTTTTACTGAAAACTAGTGAAAATCAGACATTGCCTTTGAATTGTGGTTCTACAGAATCATTAACAAAATAAACTAATGAAAATGATGGTAGGGGAGAGTGGGGTAAGTTTAGCCTTTTTCTTTACTTTTGTTGTCACTGAGGCAAGTGTGGCATTACCATGGGAAGTTTGGAAGAAGAGGAATTAAAGGTGAGGGGTTGGACCTCCCCAATTCCTCCAATTCAACCTTAATGCTGACAACGCCACCTCGGGATAATCACCCAAGGAATCAACCCTTTTTACCTTAAGGACACAGGTACGTTATTGGGCAGGCAGGAGACGTGGTTCCAGTTTAAGACAATGTTTCTTTATTACAAAAACTGCTTTAAAATTTGTTAAGACCCACTAAAAGATGGGAGAGGGGAAACTAAAGAAAGGGGCACCCTTCAGAGACTGGGGCGTACCAGGAGTGAAGAAGGGGCAGACGAGGGGGAGGGGGTTATCCCCAACGAAACCTAAATAAAGAAAACCACCCCAGGCATTCGTGACAAACACACTCACACGGACGTGGAAGTGGGGGGACCCAAACCAGGACACACAGCACACCAAAAGGGGGACACCACCACCCTGGACACCAGCTCCTTCACCCGTGGCTCCCAGCTCTGAAAGGACACAGAAATGAATTAGGTGGGGGAAACTGAACATAATACAAACTCAAATGATTCAAACAACAATAATAATAAGAATAAGAATAAGAAGAAAAAGAATCCCACTAGGCCAAATGAATCAAAATAATATTAATTAAAGGGAATAACTAATCCCCCTAACTAATAACCAAACAAAATACATACAATCCAATAAACCACACACACAGGAAAAAGAAAAGAAAACAATGAAAGTTCAAGAAAAACCTTAATCTAAATAAACATATATCCCACTACAAATACCTGAACTAAACTTTCAAAGTAAATAAACTAAACAGTAAGCTCCCCAAGAAAAAGAGGGAATTAACTTCATGAATGAAATTAATTAACAAAGAAAACAAAATGTGATAAATCACAAAGAAATTAATCCATAAGTAATACATCCTAACGAGAAAATAACCACAACAAAAAAGAAATCAATATTAAATCCCCAAACCCCAAAGTCTATAAAATGAGTCCCTCGGTTGGCCTCCGAGGCGTGGGAGCGTCCGGGTGCACGTGCGGCCCTTGTCCGATTATGAATCCCCAGCCAAACCTTTATTAAGTTTAAGCTCCCACCAGCTTCCTTAACACCTGGCGGCTTATGTAAAGTCCACAAAGCCGTGTGGAGGAGCAGCAGAGTTGAGCAAAGCGACTTCAGCAGCCCAAGAAAGCAAAGCAAACAAAGCAGCAAAGCTCAAAACAAAGCAGCAAAGCAGCCGTCTCCCGGTTCCCACTGCTATGAACCCGGACCCTGATAAACATAAAAGAAACAGTGGTGTAAAAGTCCTTGAAACCCATACTAAGTTGAGTAAAAGTAAAGATATCTTATATAAAATATACTCAACTAAAAGTGAAAGTCACTCATTAAAAAATCACTTAAGTTAAAGTCTTAAAGTAGCTACTATTAAATGTACTTAAGTATTAAAAGTAAAAGTACAAACAAAGAGAACAGGTACAAATAGTTGTTGCTCTCCCAAACTTTGTTAAGTTTAACTCTTCCTCCCTCCCTCAGCTCCCTTCACCTCTTACTCCCTCTCTCCATTCCTCCCTTATGTAAAGTCCACAAACTTGCGGTTCATCTTTAGCAGAAGTTGATTTTCAAAATATCATGACTTCAGTCGTGCTCTTTGCGGGCTGAATACAAGTCCTGCACTGCTAAACAGTCGTTCACAGGCTGCAGAGGCAGGCAGAGGTCCTCTTCAAAATAAAATGTGAAAATAAGTGTAATTTATATTAACATTTTATTATGTAGGGAGTAACTAAGTTGACAATTTAAATGTAACGAAGTAAAAGTATCATTTTTTTAATTTCTAATGTAGTGAAGTAAAAGTAAAAGTTGCAAAAAACATATTAACTCAAGTAAAGTATAGATACTCCCAAAACATACTTAAGTACTGTAACTCAGTACTATTACTTCGTTCCTTTACACCACTGCAAAGAAATAGAGTCACCATGAATAGAATG
The DNA here is from genome assembly GCA_036419115.1 of Scarus forsteni. Lineage (NCBI taxonomy): Eukaryota > Metazoa > Chordata > Actinopteri > Labriformes > Labridae > Scarus > Scarus forsteni. The sequence goes on from JAZDUH010000365.1 coordinate 194,779, forward strand.
TAAGAGAGAAGGCTAGGGCTAGCAGATTAGCACAAGGAGGGTCACCTACCAATCCGATCACTGTTCATATACCACACTAGGAGAGGCGATATGTCCTGGCAACGCTGCCACCGTAGTCATCAACAAGGGCGAACACTCAGGTATCTATGGGCCAAAATGTGCATTAGCAGCCGTGCGGCAGATAACAGAGGGGCTAACAGAGGCAGCCGTCAGCTAACCTACCTGCGTGCGTGCAGAGCCGCGGATGCCGGTTGACCCGGAAGTGGAGCGGAAGCGCCGAGCAAGAGGGCCTATAGGGGTTTCTCTACCTCCTTTTACAGAGTGCCCCCAGGCGGTAATTGGCCGACACACACACATAGCGCCAAGCGCTGAAGCAAACAGGCAATATCATACTGCCACACAAGAAAAAATGCAACAGAGGTAAAATGAAAACATCAACTCTTATTTAAGAATATTTGCTTTCAGCTGAAGTTGTATGGACATGTTGATGAGTAAGAGTCTGGAAACTGTGGCCTTTCAAAATAAAGTTCTCCTGTGGCTCAGCTTGCCCCAGGTTAGGGGTAAATTAAGCCAATTCTGTGGGTAAGTTGACCATGTGACTTCATAACTTTTAAACTGATTATTGTTCAAAGATGATGTATTGTTGTCAAAAGAGTTGGTTCACAAGAGATTGTTCACTTCACAAATATTCACATTTATTTTCTTAAACCTAACTTAAACAACCTAGAAAAAAAATCAGTCATTTAAAATTTTTAATGCCATAAATAGACACATTTTGCAACTTTTTTTTTGAAAATTAGATAATCATATGAAGTAAAATGAGAGCTGGCTAAGCTTTGAACAACAAACAGAAACAAAATCAGTTCTTGGCAGAAACAAAACTATTATCCCTTCTAGAAAAGACTTATATTTACTTACATGGTTTTAAGTTTCACGAGTTCATACTTGCTAAAAAAGCTAGTTTAAATATCCCTCTTCTTGATTTACCTCTGCAGGGCTGACCTGTCAGTATTTCACTTGTCTGCTCATCTGTAGCCTATTGACTCACACTGTTTGATTCACTGGTGAATAACAAATATGTATAATACACCATTTTAAACCTGGATAATTTGATTTGATAAAAAAGCTCAATACACCTGACTGCTGAAAATTTACTTTGACACATGAAAAAGAGTTTTTTTGTTTAAAAAGTACCAATCATTTGTGCCAGCTGCTCCTCTTCAACAGAGGCAGGGAGAAATGATAAGGGCTTTCTGAATTTAGGGCCACATGACAAGAATTGTTGAATGGTTCCTACAAACAGGGGGTGGGTCAACTTACCCACTGGCTCAGTTTACCCCACTCTCCCCTACCCCTACAAAATACTAATAATTATTTTTGCTATAGGGGCATGTTAGACTAAATTGTGTCATATAATTACTATCACAGATGTTATTAAGCTCAGTGCTCAGTGTTTTCAATGAATCTCTCTGTTAACCAACCACCATGGCTCTTTTGATTGTGGCAGCTCCAAGCTCAATCAGCCAGTCACAGAAATATAAAGCAGGAAAAGCACAGGGTTGAGGATTCAGGTGGGGATCTAGACGGGGACATACAAAAGACCAGGAAGTCGTATGTCCTTGTGTGAAGCAGGAGATGGGATGGGGGTGGGAAGTTTTGGGAGTGAGTGGGGAAGGTAGGAAGACAAAGGAGACAAAAGGATTTTAAATCATAGAAGTTTGGCCTGCTTTCATGGTGGGGGTCAGCGAGAGGGCCAAGGTGGAAAAAGAGAAGTACTTTGTAGATTGGTGAGGGGAAGGAGATGGTTCTGTGTGGGGAGTTTTAGAAGTCCAATTCTCATAGTTTTCCAAAACAATTCCCCCTTTTGATTATTCAAAATCACCACAAAAATAATTAAAATGAAATGGTTATAAAAGAAAAGAAAAGACAAAAAATCTTTTCATCCAGACATCAGATGTTATAAGTTTGTTTACATGTTGTTTGAACAAGAGTGCAAATGGGTCGTAGAGTTTGTGGAGTTGATATGGTCAGGAATTCAACATGAAGGATGATGCCTTAAATATTGGAAGAGTGTAAAAAGAAGTGTCCAAATGAGTAAAGCCCAGTTGTTGGATGACTTGAACGTTTGAGTGGAGTCAGGGAACATTTTTTTTGTTGTTGTTGTGTCTTCCTTATGACAATTCTGAGAATAAAAGTGCGAGTAATTTCCATTTTGAAAATGACTACTTCTTTGAGCCCAACTAACAGATTGTAATAAAGATTTATGAATAAAGATTTTCAGGATTGGGCTGTGATTGTTGTTTTTGTGAAAGTAGCTATATAATTTTACTTAAAAAAAATACTCCTTTTCAGGGATGTGCTGAGGCTGAAAATCAGTCCGGGAGGTTGATGGGGGGTCTAGGTGTGCCTGCCATTTGGGAGGTTTTTCCCAGCCCGTCCCTGCCTCTTTTAAATCAGATTTTTAATTTCATCTAGCGGGCTAGATATTATTGGAGATGGGCCAATTTTGGCCCACAGGCCGTTAGTTGCCAACCCCTGCTGTAGAGTTTCTCCGTCTGGTGTGATGGTTGTTGCTGTGGGTAGTGCAAACAGCTGCCTCCTGGTCTCTGGGGACTGCCTTGCCCCCCTGGAGTGTCTGCTTTGTCTGTCAGCTACTGTGCTGTCTGCAGGGTGTCACTGCTGGGATGTGGGAGTGGTCATTGTTCAGTGGATCTGCAGACACCATCCAAGGCCAAAGCTGCTGGCCTCCGCTGTGGTCTCATAGGTGGCTGCCCTGTGGGATGACCTCTGTGGTCTGTTACTGGTCCAAGGGTGACATATCGAGTGACAACATCATTTCAAGAATTATGTCTGTCCAAATGAAAAGCAGTTGTTCTTGTAGTATAAATGCCAGGGCTGTCAGTGGCGCTGTGATATTGCCTTGGAATTACCCCAAGGAACCTAAACATCTAAAACAAAAAAGCATGACATTTAATAAGATCAAAAGAAAAGTCTTTGTAAAGGTGAGGACAGGGTTGCCTTCAGACAACAAACTTGTTCTTACCATAGCATGAAATTCAGCTACTTGGACAGAGCTTGATGGTGGCAGAGCAGAGTTTTTCACTATTTAAACAGAATACTGACATAAATTGTTTTATCCTGCTTATGGCACACCATTGTCTCTGTAAGTAAAAGCATTGGTGTGGGATTCAAGACATTAGTCAGGCAGAGGGGTGTCTGAAAGACCAGGAATATGGTTATGAGAGGAAATATGGCATTCATGCAGTTAAAAGAAATCACCATTATCTTCTGTTGGTAAAGCTTGGAGGGTTAGTCTACGGGAAAAGCAAAGAATATTATCCAACTTAAGACCTAACAATCCTTTCTCTGCTTTGGATTGAGTCTAAGGGCTGCTAGCACAGCTACAATATCCGTGCTTTAGTCAGTACCCAAGAAGATAATAATGTAAAAGATTGCACAAGGAAGTACATTTAACAAATAGTGCCCACTGGAAGGTATAAATGTAGTGTTGGCCAAAAAAACAAGAAATCCAAGCTGTTAAAGTTGTTATGAATGTAGCAAAGGTGTCAAAGCAGGTTTTCTATTGGAGGTACTGCAGGCAGGGTAAAGTGAGACTGCAAATTTACATATGGAGACTTGATCACCTTGTGATTTGGCTTATCATATCAGAAGCAACTTGCATGTACTTTTGAGTGAGAGGTGTGAAGAAGGTTTCACTCACTCTTTGTTCATCTGAAGACCCATGATGTGTGCCCCATTGTTCTTGCTCTACCAATGCATGTTCCTCTAATTGCTCTGCCTGTGTAGTGATAAAAGGCTCACAGAAAAGGACTTTTCTTTTTGACCAAGTCTTTAAACATGAGTTTTCTTTGTTTGTCTGGTTTTGGATTGTTATTCCCAAATCAGAACATGAGAAGAAAAAAATCACCAACTAGGAACAAACTGGTAAGAGGAAAAGATGAAAGACATGTTTCATGAAGACAAGAGGGAAACAAACAGGGCACATAGACAACAGAAAATCCACATTCCTGGGTAGTAAAAAAAACAAAAAAGTAAAAAATGAATTAAATAAACTGAAATAAAAAAACAGATTAAAAAACAAATGAAAAAAAAACAATATTGTGGTTGAACCAAAAACACCAGCTGGGTTACAATGTGCATCCACAAGACTTAAAAAGTAAAAAAAAAAATTAGTTTGCCTTCCCCTGGTTACTTGGCACAATGATTTAATACTTATCTAATTTAATTCAATTTATGTAGTTGATCTGATTAACTGATCTAAATTGCTTAGATGTTTAATGAGCTATTTTTAAGGATGTCTTGGGCCTGTTTTCAATTTTGTGAGCTAGTCTTGGTTCTGCACCATCCCTCCAGTCCTTTTTATTTTTATTTTTAAACTTTTACAATTTATACATATTTTTGTGTTGCATCTTTTTAAACCCCACTGGTACCACAATTACCATACATGTGCTTTACAGGACCAGTTCAACCTTTCCTGCACCTTACACTTAAAGTCCTTACAAATTTTCAATCTTTGAGATCCCTCCAAACCAGCACTCATGCCCACGTACTTATGCTTACAATTCACTTACTGTTTCCTTCAGTCAGCTAAGACTACTAAGACTAAATGAATCAATTTTCTATGTAAGAAGAGCGAGTCAGATTCTTACTAAATGAAATATATAACTAATTATTGGGAGAGCGAGTCATCCCCAGGAGACCAAGTCATCCTTACTTCTTCCCACTGGCCCTGCATAGTCCTATTTCCCAGTGTTCCAAACACTGTCCCTCTATCTTGAAATGTCACCCAAGAACATTTCTCAAGACTTATACCTAAACCCTCTGTCACAACCACAGTAACTTACAGGAACTGGATGGCATCAACTTCTTTGGGACTCCAGTTTCACAGACCTCCAACAACACACAGTAACAGGAATTGGGTTTTCAAAAGGATCCCTTACCTCTTTGTAAAATTTGGATTTGAAGTTACTGGTGTGTCCTTGGTCTGGAAGAAGGAGTCTCCATGGAAGTATGTTGCCATCTGTTTTGTTAAAGAAATCATCAGAGTTCTGTTTAGAGTTTTCTGTAATGAGGTGAGTTTGTTAAGGCATGCCGGCAAGCTAGTGAGCCAACAGACAAATCACTCCACCAACTAAAAACAGCCATCCACCATTACACATGACAAAACAAACAAAAACTATTGAGCCCCGTTCTTCTGACATTCATATATTTTGGACTTTTTTATCCCCATATTTCTCATAACATCCACAGTATGTCCCTGCAGAGGTCCAACTCAACAGAATTTTATTCCCCATTCCAAATGGAGGCCGTGCACGGCTTACAATACAGACGTCTCTTCAGGGATTGCGAGAGACGCCACAATTTAGGAGACAAAAGGACAAGGTGAGGAGACAAAAGGATTTTAAAATCAAAGAAGTCTAACAGGGTACAGGGTGGGGGTCAAGGACCAAGGTGGGAAAAGAAAAGTATACTGGTGTGGGGGAGCAGATGGTTCAGGAAAGTTTGAAAAGTCTAATTATCACATTTCCCCTTACACTTCCTACAGAGGAATAACCTCACTCTTTTGGATCATCTGATCGAAGTCCAGTTGAGAACATTCAGGGATGGATGGAGAGAGAAGTTTACAAAAATGGACATCAGTTCCACATCTCTCATGTGAAGTTGGAGCAACATTCCCGGTAACCTTCTGGAAAGACCTGCATCAAGCGTACCAAAATAACTTTTAGTGATCAACAGGAACAGTGGAGTAACTCATGACTGGGCCATTTTTGACACTTTTTTTCCTGTATTTAGGAGGATTTGTTTTAGCTGGGTTGCTTTTAGCTTTGGTCTTAAACTTTGGATCATTTGATGAACAACCTTTTTCAGTTTAATGATTGTTTTCAGTTAATTGCTTACTCATTTTTTGTCTCACTCCCATTTCTTCCTTTTGCATTTTGAAGCTCTTCTCAGAACCTTATTAAGATCCAACAGTGGAAAATGGAAATTCTTGCAAAGAATTTCATTTGGAGTGATGCATATACTTTCACTCCATGTCTTATGTTTTTTTCATGCCACTTGCTGCAACCCAATGAGCCCTCCAGGACATTTATTTAATTGATTTGTTAATATGCCTCGTGCACAGATTCCATATGATAAAATGCTTTCTACTCTGGGCACTACCCACCCCACTCACTGCAATTCATTAACCAAAGGACAAGTCTCTCAATATACATTTTCTGAGTGATACTGATGGATTCAATTAACCTGAGCACTCTGATTTTAGTCTGTGCAAGCAAAGCAGGAGGCCCAGAGGAAACCCACACAGGCACAGAGGAAGAAGCTTTACTTGGTCTTTTCTTCTCCCCACTCCTGCTGCAGGGCCTCCAGGTGTCACTGATCACTGAATATGACATTATTGTCTGCCTTTGTGTTTCAGATCCTTCCATGATGTAGAAATGTCTATCCTAATTATTCTCCCTCATGCATTCCTTATTTCAAACATGAGCTGGTATCAACAATCACGTTGAATCGTATGTTTAGTTTGGCCTTGGAGTAAGTCCTCATTCTTCTTTTTCTTCTTCTGGATGTGATATGGACAAACCAGCATGAGGCTTTAATACTACCACCCATCAGGTGAAGTAACCTGAACTATTAAGCCCAAAAGGGATGGAGTAGGGTTCCCATGTGCCTGGCAGCAGCACTGGTGATAAGGACTGATCTCATTTTTAGAAGTGTCACACAGTTTAGAGGAGGACAAAAATTGGAATATCATATTATATTGACTGAGCCAAAAATAATGATGTTTTATTAAAAAATTAAAAATGAATAAACGCTGCCCCTCTGCTCAATTGGTGACCTTCTGTGTTAAGGAATTATCCCGTCAATTTAATGTTGGACCCAAAATCTTCAAGGAGGAGGCAGGTAAAAGTTGATAGTGACTTTATTGTTCGGACAATACAAGGCAGATGGAAAAACAACACTGTCCAGTGTCAACATTCTGAACCACACTCATAAAAGGTGAAATGTTTCTCTCTGATGCTTGTCAACTTGTGAGTTTCCAGTGCAATTTCCTGTCCATTTATTTTGCCCTACTCAGAACAGCTGTGGGACTTTTCTGTGCCATGAGGCAACATGTGACTGCCCAGATTGTTTTTGGATAAGAACGATTTCCCAAACTAAGAACAGCTGAAGGACTTCTCTCCCATATGAGTCAACATGTGACTGCCCAGACTGTTTTTCTGTCTAAATGATTTCCCACATTCAGAACAGCTGAAAGGTTTCTCTCTGGTATGAGTCAACATGTGACTGCCCAGATTGTTTTTCTGTCTAAATGATTTCCCACACTCAGAACAGCTGAAGGGTTTCTCTCCTGTATGGATCAACATGTGGCTAGCCAGAGAGTTATTCCGTCTAAATGATTTCCCACACTCAGAACAGTTGAAGGGTTTCTCCCCTCTATGAGTCAACATGTGTCTGTTCAGATTGATTTTCTGACTAAATGATTTCCCACACTCAGAACAGTTGAAGGGTTTCTCTCCTCTATGAGCCAACATGTGTCTGTCCAGATTATTTTTCTTTCTAAATGATTTCCCACACTCAGAACAGCTGAAGGGTTTCTCTCCGGTATGAGTCAACATGTGTCTTGACAGAAAAGTATTCTGTCTAAATGATTTCCCACACTTGGAACAGCTGAAGGGTTTCTCTCCGGAATGAGTCAACATGTGACTGCCCAGATTGTTTTTCTGTCTAAATGATTTCCCACACTCAGAACAGCTGAAGGGTTTCTTTCCTGTATGGATCAACATATGGCTAGCCAGACAGTTATTCCGTCGAAATGATTTCCCACACTCAGAACAACTGAAGGGTTTCTCTCCGGTATGAGTCAACATGTGACTGCTCAGATTGATTTTCTGTCTAAATGATTTCCCACACTCAGAACAGCTAAAGGGTTTCTCCCCTCTATGAGTCAACACGTGTCTGTTCAGATTGTTTTTCTTTCTAAATGATTCCCCACATTCAGAACAGCTGAAGGATTTCTCTCCAATGTGAATTGATTTGTGATTTTTCAGAGAATTTTTATCTCTGTATGTTTGACCATATTTGTTGCAGTTCCAAAGTTTCTCATTAGGCTGTCGCCATCTCACCAGATTTGTTTTCATACTCTTCAATTCTGGCTGGTTGTCTCTGTTCTCTCTCCATTCATTGCTTTTATCAATCTCAGCTTCAGAGGAGTCTTCAGTCTTGACCTCTATCTCTGTCTCTGGAACAGGCTCCATTTTCACATCTTCAAATCCACAATCCTCTTCTACGGCACTGGTTTCTATCTGAAAAAGCTGCACACACTGAGGCTTCTCTTCTTCTTCTTCCTCAGTCTTCACAGGGACAGGATGTTCTTTACTCATCAACAGCTGCTGGACATCTGAGGGGAAAACATAGAAATACACATAAAAATCAGCAACACTGCACATTCCTTCTCATCAAACATCTAATTCCATAAGATAAACCACTACTATGTCTACTAGGGACATGACCTGAAACTGAAATACCTGTACAAGCTTGATGGTAGAAATCTGTACTCTAACTGTAAAGAAACATTTGAATGTAAAATATATAGTTGAATAGCACATTAGTGTGTCTGGATCAGTGAACTCAATAGACCAGTGCTACCTTGATCTCAACAACAGCTACATCTTGCTTGCTGGAAACAAACAAACTAAGAAGAAACTTTAAGGAAATGGAGGACAGGTGAAGCCACTTCAAGCAAACAACATCGTCCTGGCAGCACCGTGTGGAAGCACTTTGGGCTCCACTGTGTGCTTATGTTTTGTAAAGTAATCTACTCATTATGCCGAATCCATGTGACTATTTGTCAGCCTTTCAACACCACAGTTCAGTGCTGGGATCCATATGCTCTAAGAGAAACATGTCCTGCAAAAGCCGAAAACCAAGTTGGCTGATGACACCACCCCCTACCCCCCACCCCCCACCCCCCCAACCCCCAGGTATCCCACATAGGTGTGAACCCTCTGATAAGAACAATGGGACCCTGCTCTGTTTTGCAATTTCACACAGGAACCTGCTTAAGGAACAGGAGTTCCTGGTCGAAACAAGAAACAACACAACAGTTAGCATCAAGCTGCTAACTCAAAGGACAAAAGACAACGGAGCAACCAGCGAAATGATTTGAAGTTGTTTTTACAAATGAGAAAATAAACAGTAAAGGAAAAAGTCTTCAAACCAGCCTTGAATCAAAAGCTACAAAAGCTGCTTCACACCTGACACTAAGTTCTGGTTCATATTTGTGGAAAGTGTGATTGATTTTGGCAAAGTTCAGAAGCAACAATCACTTATGGTTTTATAAATGGTCATGGCACAGCAGTGCTTAAAGACCTCCTGGACCTGATATTAAAAGGCATGTTATATGACTGATTACTCAACACTTAACTGTACTAAAATGCTGATTGATGATTTTTTTCCAAAAATGGAGGAATTAACTTCTGGAATAGTTGTGAGAAATCATCTAAAAGGTGTTTTTCACTTCATGTATTTTGAAACAGATTTAACATTTTGGTTGGATTATTGTTGTGGAACTGAATGTATTTACTAATCTTGATCACCACCTTAACCTGATCATTTTTATGTTGGGTCAATAACAACATCTGCCAAAAATCTAAACAAAATCTGTCTGGTAGTTTTACTGAAAAAAAAAAAAGACAAAAATAAAACAAAAAAAAAAGAACAAATAGGGCCAAAAACATTACGTCCTTGAGCCAGGCAGCCATCTCTAATTCATGTCAGACAAGACAGAGACTCCCAAAAATGTTAACAAAATCTGTTTTGGTGAAAAACAAACAAAACATCAAATAAACAGGTTACATTACGTCCCTGGCACAGGCAACTAACTGGACATAAATGATTGTGTTCTATAGTAGATTGGGTTTAAAAATGTGAGCTTTCAGAAAGGACCCCTGATCAATATTTACAAAAGACAAACCTCATTCTGCACTGGGGGCTAAAAACATGTGAAAGTCTCTTTGGTTTGCTCTAGCCAGACTCTGAATGTTGGCAGCCCTGCTTCTTCATGACATTTAAGAGCGGGAATAATAATAATAATAATAATAATAATAATAATAATAATAATAATAATAATAATAATAATAATAATAATAATAATAATGATAATAATAATGATAAAAAATACCTTGATTTGTGAAGAGGGTTTTAAAAACAGAGGTTAACAAATTACTGTGAAAACCATGTTTTATATTTGAGTTACGTCTCTCTCTCTCTCTGATGGTCACTCTCGGTAGAAACCAGTGGTGTAGCTGGGATGTATTCCACATGGGTTTTCATCTGTGTCAAAGGGGCCTGCATATTTGGCATGCAGCATTGCACACAAGAAAAGAGGACAGAAAAAACGTTAAATTAAAAAAATGTAAAATACTGAATACAACCTCTCATTACTGTCACTATTTGAGATGTGTTTTTCTTTTTTACATTCTTGCAAATGTATCAACAACCTTGTCCAAGTTAGTCTTCCCAGACATCTCTCTCTCAATGAAAAGTAATGCCAGGCTTGAGAGGCGAGACTCGCTCATTTTTGAGTGCAGATAAGTCTTGATCAGTTTAAGGTGACTGAAAGTGCGCTCTGCCTGTGCACCTAATGCTGCCTCACTTTCATGCTCTCCCTCAATATATCCTTAATAATAAATGTTATAATAAAGCCTATGGATTTCATTTATATTGACAAAGAAAATTAATGATTTATAATGTATGGCTTTTCTGTCTGTGCCCTGAACAATTATCTGGACTGCACATATATGGATTATTTTATGGATGTATTTAGTGGATATTTTTGTCAGAGACAATTCTGTCCACACCACAGAATTATCTCTGTTCATACAGAATGGCAAAGCTGTAAACCTTCACCTCTGAGGCCTGAAATGTCATGCCCAGGCAGTGGTGGAGTTCAGAAAAATTTATAATAGCACAGAAGAGCATTATAAGCAAGCACAGTCAAATGGTCCAGAAGAAGCAAATGCAGATTTGAAACTAAATAATAATAATAAAAAATAATCATCACGAGTTAACAAATGTATGGGAAGCACTCTTACGTGCAAGTATAGCCCGTTACATGTGGACAATTATTGTTGACAACCACTTTTTATCGGTTTAAAAATAGCCGTTAATCTCCATTTATATGGGTGAAATCGCTGCGTTTGTGTGGTTGAGATGATGTAGCACCATGTCGCTGCAGCAGACAGTGCATGTTTACCTGCATGTCTACCTGCTGTAGCCGTGCTCGGTCTCTGGCCTGGGCCACCACCCGGATGTTTTCCGCCCCAGTGAGGACCCCACTGTGGCGGAAAAGATCCGGAAGTTTGGCGCATTTGGCTGCATCTTCTCTTAAATGTTTTTTTTCGAGCCATACGTTTTCCGCTTTTTCTGGCGGCATCTGTCTTTTCTTCATCTTTTTCATCTCTCGTTTTCGGTCTGACTCAATACGCGGCTGAACCAATCACATTTCAAGAAACACTTCAGCAGATCACAAAGATCTTCCTCATGAGCTGACCTACTGCCTTATATGGTCATTAGTTATTCTTGTCTGACCAGTGATGACATGTATAGCCGCATGTCATCACTCAACCGCTCGCTATCGAGGTGGTGTCCAGCAAACGATGTGGGCTTCACAGACAATTGGTCAACCTTCTGGAGAAAACCTGGCCTGATAGGAAGAGATGGCATCCATCCAACTCTGGCTGGTGCATCTCTCCTGTCAAAAAACATGGCAGAGTCACTCTTATGACCTCTCAGAGATGAGACCATGCTGCAGAGCTGCAGTCCTCCACGCTCCTCTGTACTTGCTCTAAGACAGTTTTCCTGCCATTACTGTTATGACAGCTGTGTTCATCACTTAGATAACTGCTATGGCTTCTGTAATAGTGATAAATATTATTCCATAGAGACTGTGTCAGTTCCCCGACCCAAAGCTCACTTAGATATTAACACAAAAACAAATAAAAGAGGTGTCAACCATAGAAATCTGATTAAAATAAAACCTTCAAATGTAGTGGCTTTAAAACATCAGAGAATCAGATGTGGTCTCTTAAATATTAGATCACTGAGGTCCAAATCTTTACTGGTGAACAACCTTACATCAGAAAATCAGATTGTTTATTCCATCTCACTGAAACATGGCTGTGTGAGGAGGAATATGTCAGTTTAAATGAGTCCACTCCCCCCAGTCATTCAAATATTCATATACCACGCGACACAGGCCGTGGTGGTGATGTAGCAGCTATTTATCATTCCTGTCTCCAAATCAATCGCAGACCAAAGGCTAAATATACTTCTTTTGAAAGCCTCACTCTAAATTTATCTCATACTGATTCAAAAACTGGCCAGACAGTCCTGTTTGTGATAATTTACCATCCTCTAGGCCCATACTCTGAATTCTTATCAGAATTCTCTGAGTACATATCAAACTTAGTCCTTAGCTCTGATAAAATAATCATTGTAGGTGATTTTTTTTTTTTTTTGTCACTTAAATTTTTATTGACAAATTATGTGATAACAAAGACAATACAGATGAACTAGACAAAAAGCTGCCAGGGAAGAGCATTATATTCTTACAGTTTTGTAGATTGGTATATCCATCAGTTATTATTCCAGTCCAGTTTTATCCTTTAGAGTCTTGTATAGGGTCCATTTTTCCCATTTTTTATCCAGGTGTGCTTCCTGTAGCCTCAGTATATGTGTCAATTTTTCCATTAAGAAGATTTCTTCCACAATTGTTATCCATTGATCTTTTGTTGGTAGGGTTTCCTTTCCCCAGTTCCTAGTGATGGCTTTCTTGCCTGCCACCAACAATATTTTAATCAGGTATCCATCACGGGTGATATCCGTCTCTTCTGAGAGTTTACATAAATACAGCACCAAACAAGTCTTTGGAACTGAATATCCTAATATTTGCTGTAGCTCCTTACTTATCATTTCCCAAAATACAGTTATTTTTTGACATTTCCAAAAAATGTGGGAGTGGTCTACGTTGAAAAAACCACATCCTCGCCAACATTTCTGGCGCCTGTGTAACTGCTTACTTTTCATTTTCGGTGTAATAAAAAAACGGATCAAATTCTTCCATGTAAATTCTCTCCAAATTCGTGAATTAGTAGATGTGTGATGTATCTTCCACATTTTATGCCACTCTTCATTTGAAATTTCTACATTGAGTTCTTCCTCCCATTTCACCTTGATATATATAGTTGAATGTTTGTTGTTGGTATTCAATCCTTTATATAATGATGAAATTATTCTTATGTTACTTTCCTGATATGCTTTAACTATGATTTTGATTATGTCATTCACTTCACTAAAAGGATCTGACTTGATCTCCTTTTTATAATAATCCCTTACTTGAAAGTATCTGAAGATTTCGTGTGTATCTAATTCATATCTTCTTCTGAGATTTTCAAAACTCACCAGCTCCCCTTTATTCTCTAGTACACACCAAGCAGTTAATCCTTTTCCTGTCCATTGTTTAAATCTTTGATCATATTTTGCCGGATTGAAATTGCTATCGTAAGCTACCCATTTTAATATTTTTGCATCGTTCTGGATCTTGTACATTTTCAGTACTTTAAACCATAGATCTAATGTGTGCACTGTAATTGGATCCATATTAATTTTAAGTTCCTTATATAGCTGTCTATCACCAACCATATTCTGAATTGGAGTTTGATTTACTTCTTTTTCTATATCCTTCCATTTTGCTCTAAATTCTAATTTACACCAACAATAAACAGATCTCAATTGGGCAGCATAAAAATACTCCATTAATTTCGGTAGACCCATACCACCACTTTCTTTAGGAAGCTGGAGAGTTTTATATCTGACTCTTGGTTTTTTGCCCCCCCAAACAAATCTGGATATCATTCTATCCCAATCTATGAATTGGCCTCTGGGGACATCTATTGGCAAGGATTGGAACAGATATAGACATCGGGGTAGTATATTTAATTTAACTATATCAATTCTTGAACTTAGGTCCAGTGGTAAGGTGGACCATCTTGCTATATCTTTCTGTATCTCTTGTTTTAAATTTTTATAATTTGCACTATACAGCTCAGAGAGATTTTTAGTGATCGTAACACCCAAATATTTAATTGCTTTTAAATTCCAATTAAATTCATATGTTTCCTGAAACTCTCTCAATGGTCTATAATTGAGTGCTAAAATTTGGGTTTTAGATACATTGATTTTATATCCTGACAGATGTCCATACAGTTCTAGTAATTTCATCAGGTTAGGGAGCGATGTGTTTGGTTGCTCGAGGAAAGCTATTATGTCATCGGCAAAAAGTCCAATTTTATGCTCTATATCCTTAATTGTGACACCTTTAATTTCCTTGCTTTGTCGAACTGCTTGGGCCAAAGGTTCTATAAAGATCGCGAAGAGAGTTGGCGACAAACAGCATCCTTGCCTGGTCGATCTTTGTAACAATATTTTGTCTGTCAAATTTCCATTAATTTTTATTCTAGCCGAAGGTTTTTGATAAAGCGTTTTAATCATTTGTACAGATTTTTTATTGAATCCAAATCGTTCTAGCACTTGATAAAGATATTTCCAATTAACACAATCGAATGCCTTTTCCGCATCAATACTAACCAGTACAGTACTTTGTTTCCTTTTTTGTGTTTGGCCAATTATTTGTAAAGTTCTCCGAATACTATCTTGTGTTTGACGACCTGATATAAACCCTGTTTGGTCCTCATCTATTAATTCTGTAATAAATGTATTTATTCTTTTAGAGATGATGTGTGTATATATTTTATAATCTATATTTAGTATCGAGATCGGTCTGTAGCTTTCACATCTGTCTTTATCTTTGCCTGGTTTTAAAATGATTGAAATAATTGCTTCTGCCCATGTTAGTGGTATTTTATTTTCTTTAAGAGTCCAGTTGAAAGAAGCCTGAAGTGCTGGCATCAACTCTTCCTTAAAAACCTTGTACCATTCTGTGGGGTAACCGTCGCTCCCCGGAGATTTATTATTTTTCAGTGAATTTATTGCTTGAATAATCTCTTCTCTTGTAATGTCAGTTGTTAGTATTTCATTTTGCCTAGAGCCAATTGATGGTAAATCTAATTGTTCTAAAAAGTTTCTGATTTCCTCCTCATTTGCAGCAGGTGGTTGCGTATATAATTTTTTATAGAACCCCTGAAATATCTTCTCTATACCTTCTGGATCGTATATTATCTCGTTGGTATGTGGATCTCTGATTTCTTGTATGGTATTCACTGCTTGTTGTTTTCGGATACGTTTTGCCAAGAGTTTAGTCGCTCTGGGGCCAATCTCATAATAATTTTGCTTCAAATATGCTTTCTCTTTCCCATATTCATCCAATAGCAGTTCAGTTATCTTCTTTTTGGTATCCTTTATTTGTTTGTATATTTTGGGGTCATTTGTCTTCTGGTATAGTTGCTCTAATTCTCTCAATGTTATGGAATGATTTGAATATGCTTCTCTTCTAATTTTTTTAAATAATGTGGTTCTAGCTATTATCTTTCCTCGAATAACAACTTTCAGAGCGTCCCATATAATGTGCGGGCCCACTTCCCCATTGTTGTTTTCTTCCATATATTGCTTAATGTCTTCCTTCAAATCTTTCACCAGTCCTTTATTATTTAGTATTCCTACATTTAATCTCCAAATTGTTTGTCGTTTCCTGGCATTCAGATTTATATTTAGAAATAATGCATTGTGATCTGATACATCCGCACCTCCGATCTTGCACTCGATCGCTCGGTGTCTATCCCCTTTGTTTATGAAAAAATAATCTATTCTTGAATGAACATTGTGAGTTGCCGAATAATGCGTGTAGTCTTTTTTAAGAGGATTGAGACTCCTCCATATGTCTATCATTCCCATTTCTTCTAAAGATAACTTTACAAATTTTGATGTCTGTTTTTTGTTTCCTTTTAAACTTGTTGTATCTAAACTATGATTCATGACTATGTTGAAATCCCCCCCACAGATTAAAGTACCTTCCATTTCTGTCGCTATAACGTTAAAGAGGGATTTAAAAAAGTGTTTACTGCTTTCTGGAGGTGCATAAACATTCATCAACGTAACAGGTTCATTTTCCAGCTTTCCCTTCACTAACACATATCTTCCCTCCTTATCTTTGACTTCCTTTTCATGAACAAATATAGTTGAATTTGGGATTAATATCATAACCCCCCTCCTGCGCCCTTGTTTATATGTACTATAGTATGAATTCCTGAATCCAAATTTTTTTAATTTTTCATGTTCAGTCTGGGAGAGG
The DNA here is from genome assembly GCA_036419115.1 of Scarus forsteni. Taxonomy (NCBI): domain Eukaryota; kingdom Metazoa; phylum Chordata; class Actinopteri; order Labriformes; family Labridae; genus Scarus; species Scarus forsteni. The sequence continues at coordinate 211,109 of JAZDUH010000365.1, forward strand.
TGAGTTTCCTGTAGAAATATGACTTGTAGTTTTTCTTTTTTCAATTTCGTTATGACTGTTCCTCTTTTTTTAGGTGTATTTAGACCATTTACATTTAAGGACAGTATTTTCAGGTCATTACATACCATATTAACTCACTACTGTGCATATGTGCTTTCCCAAGCAGCTCAAAACTTACATGAACAAGAACAAAGTTAAGAACATTATGAACTAAATGGAACTTCCACACAGGGGTTAATCCTCTTCTCCCCCAAGTCCCTGTTGGTGGGTGGATAGGAAATCCTCTCCTTTGAGGGCCCATCCCTAGACCTAAAGCCGTTCCCTTTTAACCACGTCAAGCTTAGTCTAGACAAGTCCAACCTTAATACCCCTCATCCTGTCGGTATTGCTTTATATTAAACTTTAATATCTGAAGCCTTTGTGTTATTAATTAACTCAACCAAAGGTCCATGTTTCATTTTTACTGTCTAAATAATCCAATATGAAATGACCCAGATTAGTTTTATTCGAAGCCTTGTTACCCTTTTGCTCAGATAACATGTCAAATATCAGGTCTCCTCTCATATTCTTGCAACTTCTCCTTCGCTCGTCGTGCCGTCGTATCCTGCCTTGATCTGCTACTCCCCACTCGCCGCCATCCCGTAGCACTTAGAGTCATCTCCTCCGCTCGTCCAGCGTCACGTCCTGGTGCATCCACAGTTAATCCTTGCTCTCATGTCCTGTGCTGCGCCCCCCAGCGTTATCGTAGCTTTTAACACCGTTGTTCCAGTGGATTCTTATTTTCGTGAATGGAGTCTGAAAACGGATCCCCTTCTCTTTCAATGTTTTCTTGATGCCCAGATATGTTTTGCGCTTTTGGACGATTTCGGCTGGATAATCGTGATCAAATTGAATTTTCTTGTTGCCCACCTGTATCCCCTTTTTCTGCCAGACTTTCTGTAAGACCATCTCCTTAGTTTCAAACTTGAGGAAATTAACCACTATTGCTCTCGGAGCACCTCCGGGACCTGGCTTTAGCGCGAGAGCCCTGTGAGCGCGTTGGATTTGTAGATCGGTTCCTTCGGCTAAATCCAGTTCTTTTTTAAGGAGTTGGTCCAAATAGTCTGCAATGGAGCTTCCTTCCATGTCCTCGGGCAGTCCGAAAATCCGGACATTATTCCGCCGAGACCTCGCTTCGAGATCCGTTAGTTTGTCCTGCATCTGGCGTGTCTGTTTTGTTAGCTTCGTTAGCAGGCCGTTTGCTTCTATATTATACTCCTCCAGCTCCGATACTGAGCCTGTGCCTCTGTTATGCTCGCCTTCTGCTCCTGTAGTTCCTTGTGATTTTCCGTAAGCTTCCGCTCTATGTCTTGACTGAAAGTCGTGATTTCCTGTTTCATCTCACTTTTCAGTTCGTCTTTGAATGTTGTCAGCTCGTTCCGGAGCTCCTGCTTGAGGTCCCGTATGTCGCTTCTGATGCCAGCGAGTCCAGCTCTCAGTGCCTCGGCGTGATCCATTTTCTCTATCGTGTCGCTTTCAGGTTCACTTTCGTCAGAGACCGCTTCTGTTGCAGACCGTTCTCGAGTTTTCTTTAGGTTTTTAGCGTTTCTCTGGCTTCTGCGACCACTCATCTCAAAGTTTATGTCAGTTGTATGTCGAGTTTCTCCAATTGAGTGGGTTTATTTCTACCGACTTAGGCGAGCTAGAAGCTATGCTGCTAACCCGTCCGCCATCTTGCCCGGAAGTCCACCCATTGTAGGTGATTTTAATATCCATGTGGACAAAGAGAGTGATAGTCTTAGCTCAGCTTTTATGTCATTAATAGACTCAGTTGGCTTTATTTAGTCTGTTAATGAAGCTACCCATCAATTTAATCACACTCTTGATTTGGTTTTAGCATATGGCCTCGATATTAATGAAGTGAAAGTTCTTCCTGAAAATCCATTTTTATCCGACCACTTCTTAGTAACTTTCAGCATCCTCCTGGAAGATTCTGTATTTTGCAGCAAAATTGTGAGCAGTAGAAATCTGTCCAGTGGTGCCGTGGCTAAATTCACAGAGGCCATTCCTGCTGCCTTAACCTTGATAAATTGGCCAACCGATAACTGTGATATTAGCTTTAGCCCCGCTCAGCTGGATCAGTTTGTTGATGACTCAGCCAGTCTACTAAGATCCACTTTGGACTCAATTGCCCCACTGAGACAAAAAAGTATTAAACATCAGAGGACAGCTCCTTGGTTTAATTCAGAAACTCGTACACTTAAACAAACAACCCGTAAATTAGAGAGAATGTGGCGCTCTGATAAAAGAGAGGAGTCAAGTATACTTTGGCGAAAGAGTCATAATAACTACATGAGAGCCTTAAAACATGCTCGAGCTGCCTACTACTCCTCACTTATTGAAGAAAATAGAAACAACCCCAGATACCTTTTCAGCACTGTAGCCAGGCTGACACAGAGTCAGAGCTCTATTGAGCCTGTGATTCCTCTAGCCCTGAGCTGTGAGGACTTTATGAGCTTTTTCAATGATAAATTTCTGAAAATTAGAGATAAAATTAGCAACTCTCTATCTCCAGCTGAACCTGCCCTACCTTTAAATGTAGTAGTAGTTAGACCTGAGTTAGACAGTTTCTCTACGATTAGCCTTCAGGAGCTAAATTCTCTCGTCTCTTCCTCTAAATCATCAACCTGCCTTTTAGACCCGATTCCAACTGAACTGTTCAAGGAGGTCTTTCCTCTAGTTTGTCCATTGTTGCTGGAGACAGTAAATATATCGCTATCAACAGGCTACATACCACAGTCTTTTAAAACAGCAGTAATCAAACCCCTCCTTAAAAAACCTAACCTCGATTCAGGAACATTAGCTAACTACAGGCCTATTTCTAACCTTCCATTTGCCTCAAAGATCCTGGAGAAAGTAGTAGCTGATCAGCTAGGTGACTTCCTTCAAGACAATAGCCTGCTTGAGGACTTTCAGTCAGGATTTAGAGCTCATCACAGCACAGAGACTGCTCTAGTTAAAGTAACCAATGATCTACTTTCAGCTTCAGATGAAGGACTTCTCTCTGTTCTTGTTTTGTTAGATCTTAGTGCAGCTTTCGACACCATTGATCATGATGTTCTTATACAGAGATTGGAGATGTTACTTGGGATTACAGGGACTGCCATAAATTGGTTTAAGTCCTACTTATCTAATAGATATCAGTTTGTACACGTGAACAACAAATCTTCTGTGTACAATAAAGTAAGTTACGGGGTTCCTCAAGGTTCAGTGCTAGGTCCAATTCTCTTCTCTATATATATGCTTCCCCTTGGTAATATCATGAGGAAATACTCTGTTAATTTTCACTGCTACGCTGATGATACACAGCTCTATGTATCACTAAAGCCAGGTGAGATTAACCACGTAGATAAACTAGATGCCTGTTTAAAGGACATCAGATCCTGGATGGCCAGAAATTTTCTTCTTCTTAACTCAGACAAGACAGAGATTATTGTGCTGGGCCCTCGACACCTTAGAGAATCCTTTTCTAGTGATTTAACTGCCATAGATGGCATTAGCCTGGCACCAAGCACAACTGTTAGAAATCTAGGAGTGGTATTTGATCAGGATTTATCCTTTAACTCACACATAAAGCAAATTTCAAAAACAGCCTTTTTTCATCGCTAAAATCAGGCCTATCCTGTCCCAGAGCGATGCTGAAAAGCTAGTCCATGCTTTTGTCACCTCTAGACTGGACTATCGTAACTCTCTGCTTTCAGGCTGTCCCAGCAAGTCGCTTAAGACGCTTCAGCTGGTCCAAAATGCTGCAGCACGTGTACTGACTAGAACTAGGAGAAGAGACCACATTACTCCTGTATTAGCTTCTCTGCATTGGCTTCCCATTAAATATAGAATAGAATTCAAGATTCTTCTCCTCACCTATAAAGCTCTCAGTGGACAGGCACCAGTCTATCTTAAAGAGCTTGTAGTGGGGTGCTGGTTTGGCGGAGTGGTTAGCAACCAGGCACCCCATGTACTTGCTTCTGCCGGTCCAGGTTCGAATCCCGCCTGGGACCAGTTTGCAGAGTGTCATACCCTACTCTCTCACCCCCTTTCACAAGCATATCCACTGTCTCTCTCCTATCAATAAAGGCAAAAAATGCCCAAAAATACATTAAAAAAAAAAAAAAACAGCTTGTAGTGCCGTACAACCCTTCTAGAACGTTGCATTCCCAAAATGCTGGTCTACTTGTGGTATCATCAATCGCCAAAAGTAGTATAGGAGGTAGAGCCTTCAGTTATCAGGCTCTTCTTCTCTGGAACAATTTACCAACCACAGTTCGGGAGTCTGACACTCTCTCTGCCTTTAAGGTTAGACTTAAAACATTCCTCTTTGATAAAGCTTTCAGTTAGGGACCAGCTTATAGGTTATAAATAAATAAATAAATTAGTTCATAAATTAGTCTCATAGTTTAGATGTAAAAGGCCTACACTGCCGGGGGGGGGGATCTGGCACAAAATGGGCTCTGGCTCTGGCTCTCTCTCTCTCTCTCTGGCTCTCTCTCTCTCTACAATTATAACTACAATTATAAACATGACACATAGTTGGCCATTTTATTAGGAACACTCCATTCCCATTATCATTATAGCTGTTCATGTAGATATTAGCATGATCTCCATATCCATGATAGTTACACCTACACTATCTATTTCTATCACCACATAGTCATGAAGTCCCTCTTGAAAATGGGATGTCACATCTCAAGAGGCCTTTAACACATTTATACTTAACGGAGACAAATATGGTAGGGATGACCTTGTGGTCTGGGCACCCATGAGTTCGTCACTACCATAAATTCTTATTTTCAGTAAGAATATCTAAGATTATACTTCTAGAAAATGATCACCACAACCATTCAGACATGAGGACCCTCCTGAAAACCAGATGCAGCATCTCAAGAGGCTACCCTCTAATAAATCAGACGACAGGTCGATGGTACATGGACCTGTCCCTAACTTTAGTTCTTACTTTAGTCCACTTGTCTCCTCTTACTTCCTTCACCCTCACACCAACACAGCATGGTGTGGATTTGCTGTTCATCATGAGACTGGGATCCACATTCAAGATTTCCTGCTGCTTAACAGAAGGTTTTTTCTTGCCGCCATGATGGAGGGATTCATGATTGGCTATATGGATTCATGTTGGGTGTTGGATGTATATATTTGTATATATATATGTATATGTGTATTTTATATGTATATATGTATCTATGCATATATGTGTATCCATAAAATGAAGAGCTTTATGCTCTATTGTAAAGTGTCTTGAGATAACACTTGTTATGAATTGGCGCTATACAAATAAAGATTGATTGATTGATTGTCACAGCTCTGATGTGTTGGCACATGCTGAATGAAAGCAGGCTTACCTGCTCTCCGGAGCTTTATCTCAGGTGTCTGGATCACACGCTGCAGTCTCCTCTGTCGCTGCAGCTCCTCTTCATACTCGGAGGTCTCTCTCAGTCCAGACATGTCTCTGATGACCGCAGCGAGCAGCCGCCGCCTAAACAAAGCTCTCAGCTCCTCAAACCTCGCCATCTTTGCACAGAGTGAGAGGAAGAAGAACATCATGGTGTATTAAGTACTTTGACCTGCCCCTGTCCCGCCCCAGTCTCCTCCCTGAAGTCTGAGCACAGAGGGCGTCCCCACTTTCAGGGCTGATCCACACGTGGACGAAATTGTTACTGCCCCTCGGTTAATGAAAGAAAAACCCACAATGGTCACAGAAATAACTGGAATCTGACAAAAGTAATAATACATACACATTTACTGAAAACCAAGAGTGAAAATCAGACATTGCCTTTGAATTGTGGTTCTACAGAATCATTAACAAAATAAACTAATGAAAATGATGGTACGGGAGAGTGGGGTAAGTTTAGCCTTTTTCTTTACTTTTGTTGTCACTGAAGCAGGTGTGGCATTACCATGGGAAGTTTGGAAGAAGAGGAATTAAAGGTGAGGGGTTGGACCTCCCCAATTCCTCCAATTAAACCTTAATGCTGACAACGCCACCTCGGGATAATCACCCACGGAATCAACCCTTTTTACCTTCAGGACACAGGTACGTTATTGAGCATTATTTTAAGACAATGTTTCTTTATTACAAAAACTGCTTTAAAATTTGTTAAGACCCACTAAAAGATGGGAGAAGGGAAACTAAAGAAGTGGGCACCCTTCAGAGACTGGGGCGTACCAGGAGTGAAGAAGGGGCAGACGAGGGGGAGGGGGTTATCCCCAACGAAACCTAAATAAAGAAAACCACCCCAGGCGCTCGTGACAAACACTCACACGGACGTGGAAGTGGGGGGACCCAAACCAGGACACACAGCACACCAAAAGGGGGACACCACCACCCTGGACACCAGCTCCTTCACCCGTGGCTCCCAGCTCTGAAAGACAAAGAAATGAATTAGGTGGGGGAACTGAACATAATACAATCTCAAATGATTCAAACAACAATAATAATTAGAAGAAGAAGAAGAAGACGAAGAAGAAGAAGAAGAAGAAGAAACAGAATCCCACTAGGCCAAATGAATCAAAAATAATATTAATTAAAGGGAATAACTAATCCCCCTAACTAATAACCAAACAAAATACATACAATCCAATAAACCCCACACACAGGAAAAAGAAAACAATGAAAGTTCAAGAAAAACCTTAATCTAAATAAACATATACCCCACTACAAATACCTGAACTAAACTTTCAAAGTAAATAAACTAAACAGTAAACTCCCCAAGAAAAAGAGGGAATTAACTCAGTGAATGAAATTAATTAACAAAGAAAACAAAATGTAATAAATCACAAAGAAATTAATCCATAAGTAATACATCCTAACGAGAAAATAACCACAACAAAAAAGAAATCAATATTAAATCCCCAAACCCCAAAGTCTATAAAATGAGTCCCTCGGTTGGCCTCCGAGGCGTGGGAGCGTCCGGGTGCACGTGCGGCCCTTGTCCGATTATGAATCCCCCCCCCAGCCAACCTGAGAGTGCAGCCCCACCAGGTAACACCTGGCGAGCGAACACAGCCGTGTGGAGGAGCAGCAGAGCCGAGCAAAGCGAAGCAGCCCAAGAAAGCAAAGCAAACAAAGAGCAAGCAAAGCAGCAAAGCAGCCGTCTCCCCGGTTCCCACTGCTATGAACCCGGACCCTGATAAACAAAGAAATAGAGTCACCATGAATAGAATGTAAGAGAGAAGGCTAGGGCTAGCAGATTAGCACAAGGAGGGTCACCTACCAATCCGATCACTGTTCATATACCACACTAGGAGAGGCGATATGTCCTGGCAACGCTGCCACCGTAGTCATCAACAAGGGCGAACACTCAGGTATCTATGGGCCAAAATGTGCATTAGCAGCCGTGCGGCAGATAACAGAGGGGCTAACAGAGGCAGCCGTCAGCTAACCTACCTGCGTGCGTGCAGAGCCGCGGATGCCGGATGACCCGGAAGTGGAGGAGTAGGGTCTAACTGCAGCCGCAGCCACGACAAACACCGCCCCCTGGCTCATACAAAACACGCCCATTGCTTCCTCTTCATTGTTGAGAGGAAGCGAGATGGCGATGTCGGTTCAGGTGGAACTTACACAGATTTTAATGCAACTACGTCTTTTTTATGTCAAACTCTGAGCAAAATTTCAGAGGATTTAGGGCCGTATGATGTTTTTCGAAAACACCAGACTCGATTTGCAAGAAATGTAGTGTTTTTAACTGTGAAAACACATCTTTTACATCAAACTGAAAATGGAGGAAAACCGTTTTGTGTTTAAAAGTTTACAAAATTAAAAAAAACAACATTCATAAATGTTCGTACTGTAACTAAAGAGCAAATACAGGCGCCAAGAAACAGTTTTAAACTCATTCTACAAAGATGACGAGGTAAAATCTCCCTTCAATCATAAAACACACGATACTACGTGGCATTACCACGGTAACTGTGAATGTTTTGGCGTTACCATAACTGTGATAGCGCTGACCGGATCATCCCAACATAGCCTTGTGCCCCGAAAATAGCACTGAGTATGAATGATTTTTTTTTTTTTTTAATTTTGGCTTTCATCGCATTTTGGAAAAGAACTCTTCACATCTTTCTCTCTCTCTATATACATATATATATATATATCTATATATATATATATATATATATATATATATATATATATATATATATATATATATATATATATATATATATATATATATATATATATATATATATATATATATATATATATATATATATATATATATATATATATATATATATATATATATATATATATATATATATATATATATATATATATATATATATATATATATATATACATTAGTGCTGTCAGATGATTAAAAAAAATTAATGTAATTAATTACTGGCTTTATAATTCATTAATCTAATCACATTTTAATCTCATATCTGCTTAAAGTTCCCAAATAAAGAATTTGAATTCTAGGATATTATAAAATTGTAGTGCAGGACTAATCAAATGAATACACTAAGAAGAGATTTTTGTAAATCCACTTTTTTACTGGTGACTAAATAAAACCAAAGTCAGGGAAACTTGTCCAGATAATTCTGAGCACAATCAGGCAACTCAAATTACACTTAAAGTGTGTTTCATAAATCAAATTCAAAATAAGAAAAAGGTCGAGGACATCCAGCAAAACAATTAAGCCTGATGCATTATTAAAGAATGTAGTACAAATATAGATAATTTCAAAAATAAATAAGACTAAGTCTTAAATATGCCATTCCTGTTGTCACCTGGGCTTTGTTTTGTTTGACTAGAGACGCATGTGTGACGTGCCACTGCCATGTACAGTTTCTCCAGCTGGACAATATCAAAATGTTTGTGTGCTATGATTAATCTTGCCATTAATTTTTTTTAATGCATTAATTTGCGGTGTCATTAATTAATCTAATTAATGCACTAAAGTGACAGCCGTAATATACATATATACACACAGTACTCATATACATTACATATACATACACATATGTATTTATATATTTAAATACACGTTTGTGTGGTTTGTAAAATACCTGTCATACAGATATGCCACACGACAGAAAGTTCTATTACCGTCAAGCTCACTAAAATTACGCTGAACCATGTGTCTTATACCATACCTACATGTATGACATGTGCAGGAAAAATAACACTTGTGAAATCAATTTAGTTTTCATGGAGTTATGATTGATTAAATGCGCTGACACTTCAATGTTCCAAGCAAATACATTACACTGAACGGAGCGGCTGACCGGACCAAGATGGCGGCCGTATTTCTTGCGTCTACTCTTTCTTATGTCTATGGTAAAAATGGCCAAAACTCTTTCCAAAAGCTGGGTCGAGAGGACACAGCTGAAATAAGTTTGTACCATGATTAACAGAGCAATAAAGATACACATTAAGTACAAAGAAGAACAAAAAATGAAAGACTAGCTTAAAGAAGCCTATGAAGTTGACGCATGTGCACAAAAATTACCTTCTCGGCCGCCGTCGCAAAATTGAGCGTGCTTTGTAGAGCGTACATACGTACGTAGGTGTGGGCGTGGTTTGCATGGGCGTGGTTTGTATGGGGCGTGGTTTGGAGGAGGATTGGAGGGTCTGCGGTCTGCGGCTAGATGTACTTGAAGTGGAGCGGAAGCGCCGAGCAAGAGGACTGTTTTCTTCTTCTTCTTGTTGAATTTACGGCAGTTTTGACGCGTGTAGGCGTATTACTGCCATCCGCTGGACGAATTAGGTGTCACATTCTGGACTCATTTTCTCGCGCACAGTCCTGTGTTTCGCAGGAACTGTAAAATTGCTGCCTTAATCTGCTGGTGGTTGTCATGGAGGCTAAATAGAGATTTAACTGAGAATGAATTTAATCCCAAATCTGAAGCTGTTTTAAACAATTCCCTCCTCTCAACACTATATTTGCTGCATTCCATTAAAATATGCTTCACTGTTTCAGGGCTCCCACACTCACAAAGTCCTGAACTATGTTTCCCAATTATGTGCAAATAACTATTTAACCCACAGTGTCCCAGTCTTAATCTACAGATCTTTACTGAATCTTTACGGTTTCCTTGATAGTAACTGATTCTTTTGACTCTTGGTTGAACAGAGAAATAGTGTCTTCCCCTGCTTTCCTTTTCCTATTCTCTTTGCCATTCATTCTCCACACATTCTTTAATTTTTGCTCTTGCCTTAACTCTCCCCATAGGGATCTTCACATCTACGTCTCTTTTCTTGAGAGCTGCTTTTGCTAAGAAGTCTGCTTTTTCGTTTCCCTGTATGCCCAGGAACCCAGCAAAACTTGATCTCGCTGCCAGACTTCTCAACTCTGAACAGGACAGACAATATTTCCAGTATTATTTCTGGACGAGCCCGTGATCTACCTCCTCTTATAGCCATAAGTGTGCCATAAGAGTCTGAACAAACCAGTGCTCTGGCCACTTTAGCATCCTCTATCCACCACAAGGCCCAAAGGATTGTAGCTCTGCAGTAAACACAGAGGTCTCATTAGAGATTCTATAATTAAATCCATGTCCAAGTTGGTCCACAAATATCCCAAATCCTGCCATACCACTCTCTGGATCCAAAGAGCCATCTGTAAAGATTTTTAGATAAGAACTTTCTTCTACATTTATCACATGTTCTAATTTAGGGCCTATCCCTTCACTTGATTTTTGTTTTACAAAAGTCAGGTTGACATCTACCTCTTGGATTAACCAGGGTGGCACAGGTGACCAGCACAAATGTTGTGCTATGCTGTCACTTCTTAGTCCCTGTGATTTTGCCCACTGACAAATGACAAATAGAAATGGTCTGTACCGGACCCTGGGGTCAACATCAAAGGACTCCTGGAATAAGCACCTACATGGTGAGGATTGAGGGAAGCCATTCATTTTTGCCCAGTATTGCAGCCCCAGTTTGATGCGCCTTAACTGCAGGGGCATTTCCCCCATTTCCAGGAGCAGAGCAGGGACAGGGGAAGTTTTAAAAGCACCACAACATAGCCGTAACACCTTAGCCTAAAGAACATCTAATTTGTCAAGCACTGACTTAGAAGCTGAGCCATAAACAAAACATCCATAATCCAAAACAGATCTTATCATAGCTTGATAAATCAACTGCATGGACCCTCTCTCTGCCCCCCAATCACACCCTGCTAAGCTCCTCATGACATTTATTACTCTTTCACATTTGGTTACCATTTTAGCTATGTGAGTTGCCCAAGTTGTTCGTTCATCAAACCAAACACCCAAGAATTTAAAGTTTTTATATTTAAACTCTCTCTAGAGGGGATCCATTCAGAGATAAATTGACAGCCGGCAGCTTTCTCTTAAAACCAAAAATCATGAATTTGGACTTGGATGGAGAGATCCTAAACCCCCATTTCTCTGCCCACACCTCCACAGTGCCTAGGGCTCTTTGAACTTGTTTTACAGTAAAGTCTACATTTCTTCCTCTTCTCCAAATAGCGCCATCATCTGCAAATAGAGACTGCCCAAATCCTCTCCCAACATTCGTAAATATATCGTTTATCATTATATTAAATAAAACAGGACTAATCACACTTCCTTGCGGGGTGCCGTTCACTATCTCAACAATCTTTGAGGTTTTACCACCCACCCGCACTTGTATTGTTCTATGCATTAAAAAATCCTTGATCCAATTATACATTCATCCTCTCACTCCCAAATCAAATATCTTAATCATAAGTCCTTCCTTCCACAAGGAATCATATGCCCTCTCAATATCCAAAAACACACTTACAACTACTTCTTTGTTATTGAAAGCTGCTTTAATGTCGTGATCTAATACTGCCACAGACTCCATTGTTGATCTTTCATTTCTGAATCCATTTTGAAACTTCACAAGAAGCCCTTTACTTTCCAAAAAATATACTAACCTGTTGGTAACCATTTGTTCCATGATTTTACAGAGCACAGATGTTAAAGCTATAGGTCGATAAGACTCTGGATCTGATGCTTCTTTGCCTGGTTTAGGAATAGGAATAATGACAGCATGCTTCCACTCATATGGTAGATACCCCTCTGCCCACACAAAGTTGAACATAGACAATATTTCCTCTAGAACACAATAATCAAGATGTTTAAACAATTCGTATGACAGCCCATCTCTCCCAGGAGTGGTATTAGCTCCTGAGCTAATGGCTTCCCTCAATTCCTTCATGTTGAAAAACAAGTTTATTGGATTATCATTTTCTAAATTATTTTTCAGTTTCCACTGATTATTTAGCAACAATTCTGATTCAGTTCTTTGATTCTTAGAATTGTGGACTGCTTGAAAAACATCTACAAACATATCAGCCTTTTCTTGATAAGATACTGCCTCCATCCCCCCCTTCTGTAAAACTGGGATTGAGCTTTTTTTTATAGATTCTGGACATTTTCCTTACTGCTGTCCACAGGTGTTTTACAGGAGTCTCTGGTCCCAGGGTTTCACAGAACCCCCGCCAACTGAGTAATTTGGCATTTTTTATGACTCTCCTTGCCACCGCTCTTAACCTCTTGTACTCCACAGCATAACACAGCATTGGATACTTCCTTAGCTTTCTATATGCTTTATTTCTATTTCTAACAGCAACATTACATTCTTGATTCTACCATGGAACCAACTTGTTAATTTTGAAATTCTGGCTGAGAGGAACAGAGGCTTGAGCGGCCTTGTGGATCATCGAGCCAAGGGATTTATTCCACTCATCAATGGAGCCATCAGAATTTATTTCTTCTATTAAGTTACTAGATTCCTTCTGGAAAATCATCCCATTTAGCAGAGGAAAATTTATATCTAGGCACATTAACTTCTAGTTCTATTCTCAGTTTTTGACCAAACCTACAGAGAATTGGAAAATGATCACTACCTAGTGTATATCTGTCAAGAACATCCCACTCTCCAGTTCTAGCCAGGTTTGAAGAAGCAATGGAAGGATCAATATGACTAGTCTTATTTCTACTAATGTCAAACCTAGTCGGCCTTCCATCATTAATGACTGCCAAACTATATTTTTCCAAAAACTCTTCCATGATTGTTCCATTGCTGTCTTTGTTATCACTGCCCCATAGGGGATTGTGGGAGTTGAAGTCCCCTGCCCAGATAACAGGACCTTTAACACATTCCATTATTTTATCAAGTTCATGCACACTCAACTGTTTACAAGGATTATAGAAATTAATAACTGTTATAGCTCTATTACCTGTCCAAACCTCCACACATATACACTCTAAATCAGTGTTCATAATAATTCTCTTATACTGTATTCTCTGATCTTATAAAGCGTTGCACAACCCCCACCTGATCTATCAGACCTGTCTTTTCTCAGACACACATAGCCTGGAATAACAAAGTCAAGGCATGGTTTTAGCCACGTCTCCTGGACACATATCAATTCTGGTTTTAACTTAAATTCATCAACAAATCTTTTCAATTCCTGACCATTAGCAATCAAACTCCGACCATTCCACTGAAGAATGTAAAACATGAGGATGCTAGTCCACAGCATCATTGCTCTCGATCTGCGTCTCCATACTATCAGACCTCATCATCTGAGAGCTATCAAGGTGCTGCTTCTCTGTCATGTATTCATGGAGCTTTTCTGGAGATAACTGACTTATGCCAAGGAAAGCGTTCAGCTGCCCCACCTACAATCTTAAGCATATCAGATCCCCTCGTACTCGATTTAGCTCCGACCAATACATCTGTAATAAAAGCCAGAAAAGCATCCTGCTCAGAACCAGCATATCGGGGACATTACTAGCAGGGCTGGGAAGGCCGCTGACTCCTCATCACTGTGCTGCTCATCTTAATGTTTTGAGCTCCAATCTCTCCACCACCGCGTTTAACTGCCTCCATGTAAGAGACTTTATTTTGATCTCGATTGATCTGGATTTGCTTGGCTTGAATAAAATGTTCACACCCTCGAAATGCTGCCATATGGTCCCCCCCACAATTACAGCACTTGGAAGTCTCTGCCTTGCATCCCTTTTTTCATGATCTTGTCCACACTTCGCACATCTGCGTTTGCCCCGGCAGGAGCTGGCTGTGTGTCCAAACCGCTGACAATTAAAACAGCGCAGGGGAGGCCGAATGTACTCTCTCACTCGGTAGGCCATACTTCCCAAATACATCACCTCTGGAAGAACACTACCCGCAAAAGTCAGCAGCACTGGCGAGTCCCTTTCATCTCCCTCCTTACGTTTAAAACGCATGACTTCGACCACACTTCCTCCTTTGATGTTGTCCAAGATCTCCTGCTCAGACAACCCAGAATACACACCATAAATAACACCTTTGGGACCTTTTTTCTCATTGGGAACCATTCTCTCCACTTTCGTCACAACTTTCCCAACTTCTTTTGTGCTGTCATATTGTTTTTGATTTACGCAGCAAACTCGGAGAATCCCGTTGGACAAAATCTTGGCTTGAAAGCCCTTCCCTATCTGGCTCTCTAAAGCCGTAGTCACTCTCAGGGGGTTTAACACCCTAAAACCTCCCTCTCCCGGTTTCTGGCCTTTGACTTTAAACAATACAACCAGCTCTTCAGGATTCACATTTCCCGTTTTCCTTAATTTATTTTCAGCTCCTGCCTCCGACATTTCTGGCCTTTCCTTCGAAGCTCCTCTCTTTTGACTTCCTTTCCCCACTGTCTGCCACCCACCTCCCTCAACCCCTCCACCCCCTTTAGTAGTCATAAACTACTTTTCCCCACCGATCACACACTCACACCACACACTTTCACTCAGAATCAATCTGTGAAATGTCACAAACTAACCCTCCTCCTGACCGAGCTTGGGAAGCACGCCGAGAGAATATCGTTCCGGACCTATACAGGCCGTCGGTCGATATCCCCACAAACAATCCCCCCCAACACTCGATCAGAATCAACAATTACACCAGCAGATTGTCATGAATTCACGGATTCATGGAAGTGATTTTAACTGGTTTTAATAACAGAATTCGCCAGGACCGAACAGTATGGACCAGCGTAATAGCAACAACATTGTAACTGCCGTAAGTCAGGTTTTTTATGCCGTAAACAATTTGTGTCCTCAATACTGTGGGGCGTTGGCACCACCTAATGGAGCGTAATGAAATAACACATACTCAAAACACATCACATCTCCCCTCTTAAGTAAATTTCCAAATAGCGGTATAACACGCACAACTCTTTTCTAAGTTATCTGTTTACTCTCATTTATAACATATACCCTATATTTAGTTTTATACTTTAGCTGTATGTAGCAAATAACAACAAGGTCTGAACACTATTGCCTTAGCAATTCAAATTATTACTTAGCTTCTGATGTTACTCGCAACAATATTGTATAACATTGGAATACAGGACATTTGTAATCTTAAACATAGTCCTTAAACCTAGTAGGTGGTCTAATAGCTCTCCCAGCTAGGGTTCTCTTAGGAGAGGCAACTGTACTCGGATTACCGGTAGGGACACAGGTCACAGGTGAACTAGTAATAGGTGGAAGGGTGTCTGTGTCTCGTGAATTAGCAAAGTCACAGTCATTACTAGTCTCTTCTCCAGCGCTTTGAGGTGCTGGCTCGGGCACTTCCTGCAAATGCCTCCTGTTCCTGCAGGCAACCGTTCCTTGATCAGTCTGGATGAGATAGGACCTGGGCTCTTGAGCTTTTACAATGACCTTAGCTGGGGTTTTCCAGCCCTTCTCCCCATCCAGTTTGACAGCAACACTCTGGCCAGGCTGCAGTGCTGGCAGAGGCCTGGTGGAATGACGCCGGTTGTAGAAAAAGCGGTAGACAGCTTTGGTTTGTTGATCTTTCAACATGACCTCCTGCTTGGTAACATCAGTTGAGTGCAGTCGCTGTGGCAACGCCGGAACTGTGGTTCTGATTTCACGTCCAATCATCAGTTGAGCTGGGCTTTGGCCTGTTGCAGAGATGGGGGTGGCTCTGTAGCTCAGCAAGGCGAGTTGAGGATCAGGCTGGCGGAGAATCCTCTTGGCTATGGCGACACTTCTCTCAGCTGCTCCATTTGCTTGAGGGTAGTGAGGGCTTGATGTTGTGTGTTCAAAGTTGTATGCCTCACTGAACTGGCGAAACTCGGCTGAAGCGAACTGAGGGCCATTATCCGTTACTAACTCCAATGGGATACCCCATCTGGCAAACATGCACTTCAGATGTGAAATAACTTGGTTGCTACTAGTAGTAGGCAAATGAGAAATCTCAATGTAGCGCGAATAGTAGTCTGTTGCTACTAAATACTGTTTACCATTAAGCTCACATAAATCTGCAGCTATCTTTTGCCAAGCTCCTAGCGGCAGTGGTGTAGTGATCAGTGGCTCTTTGTTTTGAGTGGGTTTGTTCTTGATACAAAACTCACAAGCATTAACTAGCTCAGTAATGTCTCTCCCGACACCTGGCCACCACACTGACATGTTAGCATTTTTACGGCACTTTGTGAGTCCCTGATGACCTGCATGTATTTGTGACAGTACAGTCCTTTGCAATGACAGGGGAACGACAATGCGGTCATCATGCAGTAGGAGTCCATCAACTTCTGACAGGTGAGCTCTAGCTGAGTGATACTTATGCAGATTGTGAGGCAGGTGGGACAAATCTGGAGGCCAGCCTTTAATGGTGTAACGAATCACTGCTTGAAGCATGTCATCATTGCTTGTGGCCTCTCTTATTGCGTTAAGCCTGTCTTTTGTGATTGGTCTGGCTTCAATCACTGCCTGAACATAAGCTTTCACCTCATGCTCAGTATCTGACACTGTACAGTCCTTCAGGTTGTTTCGTGACAGAGTGTCAGCCACAATGAGCTGCTTTCCTGGTACGTGAACAGCTTCTGGGTTGAACTTCATCAAACGCATTAGTAACCTCTGACACCTAACAGGTGCTTTGTCCAGGTCGTAGGTGTTGATGAGAGGAACCAGAGGCTTGTGGTCAGTCTCCAGCACGAATCTGTCCATACCTTGTAAGTACCTCCCGAAGCGCTCGCATGCCCAAACACTAGCGAGGCATTCCTTTTCTATCTGGGAGTACCTGCGCTCTGTCTCTGTTAGTGTCCTTGAGCAAAAGGCGACTGGTCTAAGTCCATCATTGTGTTGTTGGTAAAGTGCGCCCCCTAGGCCATAACTGCTTGCATCTGCGCTTACAACGGTTGGCTTAGTAGCGTCATAATATGCCAGTATAGGTGCTGAAGTCAACATGCCTTTTACCTTTATGAAGGCTTCCTCTTGTGCTTCTCCCCACGTCCACACTGTGTCGCTCCTCAGTAGACTGTTTATGGGGTGCATGACTGTGGAGAGGTCTGGAAGGAATTTTCCCAAGTAGTTTATCATTCCAATCCTTTGACAAAGTTCAGTTATGTTTGTTGGGCTGGGGAGATCTGTGATGGCTCTGACTTTTTCTGTGTCTGGTTTGATGCACAGTTGCCAGTAAAAACGATCGTCGCCGATTGATGACGTCAGACGCCGATCTCGCTGTGTTTTGACTGCGCTGCTTTAAAAACTGTTTTGTACTGTTTTTAAGCGCACCTTTGTTTTGAAATCTACCTTCCTAAGACTCTGAATACCAAAGGAGTCTGAAGTCCATACAGGTAGCTTTATTTTGCAAGTTTTACACTTTCAATCTCTGAGCGGGCTCGCCGCCTTTCAGTCCGCGCAGTGTTGTTTACCTTAGCAACGGCATGGCGTCTACCGCACACTTGTGACTAGTTGAACACCCACTAAAAGTGTTGTCGGACTCTGACCTGGAATATGGGTGTGTGCAAAGATTGCCTACCTGCATATTCAAAGATCACCGAAGACATCTCCCGCCTTCGTCAGGAACTGAGAATGAAAGACGACCAATTCCTTCGTCTCACCGCCATTGCTACTGCCCAGGCCAAGCATATCTCCTACTCCAGACTGGCCTCCTCCATAGCTCCACCAGACTGTGACACCACCCTGCCCTGGAACGGCTCTATCCTCACTGTGGGTGAATCAGCCTCTCCGTCAAAAGACCCGTGTGCGGCTAAGGAGGACATCTGGCTGAGCCTCGGTGCAAAGCCAAAATCCCAGGCTTGCTCAACACCTGAGCCATGGTCACTGGTGAAAGGAGGTAGACAGCAGAGCAACCGCACTCCTCCCTGCTCTGCACTCGAGCCTCTCCATCTGGAGAACAAGTTTCAAGCTCTGGAGCCCACGATAGACCTCCAAGATGAGCAGGAGTTTCCACCGCTGGGTCAGCGAACCCAGCGCCCTGCACCAGTCTCCCCTCCTCAGCCTGGACACAGCCGAGGTGCGCCGGCTGCGCGCCGCTCAAGGAGGCGCTCCACCGGCTACGACACCTCCGCCGCTGCTGACCCCCGCGCTCGTCCCGAGCCCCACATCGGGCCGTCTCGTCCTGCCTCTGCGCATCCGAAAACATCACACCGGGCAGCCTTGGTGGACCAAAACTCCAGCCATCCATCTGTGCTTGTTGTGGGATCGTCAATGGTCAGGCACGTGCGCATCAGCAGGTGCAGCACATCATGTCATCCAGGTGCTCTCGTCAGTGACATAAACAACTCCGCCCACCGGCTACTACGTCATCACCCATCTCTCTCTACTGTTGTAATTCATGCTGGCTCCAACGACCTCAGGCTTCAACAGTCTGAGAAACTTAAGAAGGATTTCCTAACCCTCATTAGTAACATTGAGCAAGCAAATAAAAAATGCATCATCTCTGGTCCACTACCCTCCCCTAGTTTTGGAGATGTCAAGTTCAGCCGTTTAAGGCAGCTCCACATCTGGCTTAAAGGCTACTGCAGCTCTAAGAACATCCCCTATGTGGATAATTTCACAACTTTTTACAACAGGCCAGACCTCTTCAAACATGATGGTCTTCATCCAAACCTCTCAGGATCTCGCCTTTTGTCAATGAACATTGAGCTGACTCTACACTCCTGTAAATCAGTCACTGTATGAAGGTATGACAGCGAACACACACCTCATCCTCTGCTTAATGTCACTCCTGCCTATAACATTCCAGTAAGAATCACTCATTATAAACATCATAAGTCTAATTACTGTACAGGTCATAATTCAGAAAATCTAATCACTGTAAAGCCCACTGTTCCAGCAAGCTTTACCCCCGCTACCAAACACAACTCAGAGCCACCACCCTTTAATCAATCTGCTTTTAAATCCAGGAATGGCCTTGGTCTAATGCACTTAAATATAAGAAGCCTGTGCAATGAGCTTAAATTAGACCAGTTAAAAATCTTGCTTTCACAGACAGATCCTGACATCCTGGTTTTATCTGAGACATGGCTTAAGCAGAGTCTACCTGACTCTGAGTTTAACCTACAGAATTATAACCTGTACAGAATAGATCGAGTTGGAAGAGGAGGTGGTGTGGCTGTGTATGTCAAGTCATGCCTGTCTGTTACTCCCTTAAAAGCTGTTTCTGTGCCCAATTCCTTTGAATTCATAGCTTTAAATATTTCCCTCTCAAAAAACAGTTCAGTGAATGTTGTGGGTGTCTACAGACCACCCTCAGCCATTTCTTCATCTGTCTCTGATATTGCACATTTACTTTCAGAACTTAAATCCGAGTTAATAGTCCTAGGTGACTTCAACATTAACTGGTTATCAAAAGACTCCGATAACCTCAAAGAGATGTGTGACGACCTGAATCTGGTACAGATTGTTAACGAGCCAACCAGACCCAATTTAAAGGACCCTTCCAGATCAACTTTAATTGATTTAATTTTGTGTAACAGACCTGACAAAATTTCTGCCTCTGGTGTCTTTGGTCTTGGACTAAGTGATCACTGCCCCATAGTCTGTGTTAGAGGTGCTAAAATAAAAACATCAAGCACAAGGATTGTTTTTAGGAGAAATTTTAAACATTTTAATGAGCAGGCTTTTCTTCAAGATATCATAGACAGCAACATAAATCATACCACAGAAGTTCCAAACATGGAAGAGGCTTGCAGATTCTTCTCAAACACACTGCTCTCTGTTATTGAAGAACATGCTCCCCTGAAAAAGCTCCGAATCAAAGATAGATGTAGCCCATGGTTTACCACAGACCTATCCGTAATGTTTTCAGAAAGGGATAAAGCCTGGGCTCTGGCAAAGCGGACAGGGAACACTGAGCACTGGCTGACTTTTAGGCAGCTGAGAAACAAATGCACCTCTTCACTGAGGAAAGCCAAAGCTAAATATTTTATAGATAAAATTTCAAATTCTTACTCTGACCCATCAAAATTCTGGAAAGCTGTAAATATCACTAAAAATAACTCAATGTCATCATATCCTTCATATATTATATCTAACAACTGTACCGTAGACAAGCCGGATCAAATCTGTCAAGCCTTTAATGCGCACTTTGCTGCAGCTGGTAACCAGTTCGATCTAGTTTACCCCAGTTCTGCCTTTAACTGTCAGCCATTGTCTCATGCTCCCTCCACAAACCATTCAAACCCCCCTTTCTCATTTAGTTTACAGCCGTTTACTTCATCAGCTGTCAGAGAGGCACTTCAAAATATAGACAGCAAGAAAACAACAGGGCATGATAAAATTGATCCATATTTCTTGAGGATCTGTGCTCCTATAATTTCAGAGCAAGTCACATACTTGTTCAATCTCTCCGTTTCCACTGGTGTTTTTCCCCAAGCCTGGAAGACAGCATATGTAACCCCACTTCACAAAGGTGGAGACAAATCCGATCTCAATAACTACCGGCCCATCTCCAAACTGTCCTGTCTAGCTAAAATCTTAGAATCATTAGTTAACAATCAAATCATTCCTCTCCAGTAATCATATATTAAGCCCACATCAATCAGGCTTTAGAACAAACCATAGTACAATCACCGCAGTCACATCTGTCACAAATGATATCATTTCTCAGATTGACAAGAAAAAATTCTGTGCAGCTTTATTTGTTGACTTAACAAAAGCCTTTGACACTGTCGACCATTCCCTGCTCATTGAAAGGCTAAGAGAAACTGGTTTTGACTCTATGTCCTGTAAATGGTTCCAAGACTACCTTTCACAGAGAGATCAGTATGTGGTTCTTGGTAATTGTCGCTCTATGTGTTTGCCTCTATCAAAAGGGGTTCCACAAGGTTCAATACTTGGTCCTCTCTTATTTACTATATATATAAACAACATCACATCATCCATAACAGATTGTAATTCCCACCTTTACGCTGATGATACAATTCTTTATTGTTTTGCTAATACTGCCCAAGCAGCCATTCAAACCCTCCAACAAAACTTTGATCTATTACAACATGCTCTGTTTGACTTAAGACTGGTTCTCAATCCAAGTAAAACTAAATACATGTTATTCTCCAGAGCCACAGACATCACTGACAGTAGTTTTCACATCACCACCCTAACAGGACACAGTATTGACAGAGTATCTGAGTATAAATACCTTGGCATTTGGTTAGATCAAAAACTCACCTTCAAACTTCATATTGATTCCCTGGCCAGCAAACTAAGACAAAAAATTGGGTTTTTCTACAGGAACAAAACTAACTTCCCACTGCGAAGTAGAAAATGTGTTATTGAAGCTGTCTTTTTATCTGTTCTGGATTATGGTGATGTTGTTTATAGAAATGCCTCTGCCTATACTCTTAAACCCCTGGACTCCATTTATCACTCTGCCCTCAGATTCATCACTGGTGAAGGTTACTCCACCCACCATTGCACTTTATATGAAAAAGTGGGCTGGGCACCCCTGAATGTAAGACGTGACAGGCACTGGTTCTTATTCATTTATAAAGCCTTACTTGGTAAAATGCCATCATATATAACATCTCTGTTAGATCAATCTCATAATCAATATCCAACAAGATCCAGTGACCTGCTGATGCTTGAAGTTCCACGGGTAAACACTGTATTTGGAAGAACTGCTTTCAGCTTTTCTGCTGCTTTCACCTGGAACATCTTACAAAAAACATTAAAACTGCCAGCACTTGTTTCTTTTGGTCAGTTTAGAACACTGATAATGAATTACGCTGCTTTTGAATGTAACTGTTCTTAACTGTGTTGTTTTATTGTTGTTCTCTGTACTCTCGACATCATTGAAAATGAGGGGACACCCTCAATGATTTTTCGAGATTAAATAAAGGTTGAATGAATGAATGAATGATGCCATCCTTCCCAATGACATGTCCAAAGTAGTGAATCTCAGGTTTCCTGAACTGACATTTGTCCTTGTTTAGTTTCAGTCCTGATGCTTTGATTGTTTGCATCACAGCTCGAAGGTTCTGGTCATGGTCTTCCTTGTCCTTGCCGTAGACCAGAATATCATCCATGACCACCATTGTGCCTGTGTGGTTTCTCAGAAGTGAGCTCATTTTCTGCTGAAATATTTCCGGAGCGGATGTAATTCCGAAGGGAAGGCAGAAAACAGAAGCGGCCCACTGGTGTAATGAAGGTTGTAAGTTTCCTGCTGCTCTCATTAAGAGGAATCTGCCAAAACCCACTTGAAGCGTCCACTGTGGAGAAGACTGTTGCGCCTGACAGTTTTGGTGCAATATCTTCTAATGTGGGCAGGATGAATCTTTCTCTTTTCACAGCTTTGTTCAGTTTTGTTAGATCCACGCAAATTCTGGGTTTCTTGTTCTTTTTAATCACAGGCACCATAGGAGCACACCAGTCTGTGGCTTCCTTTACTTCTTCTATGATGCCAAGAGACTGCATTCTCTTCAGCTCCTCCTCCACTTGAGGTAGGATCGGAAATGGGATGCGCCGTGGGGTTGCAATGCTGTATGGCTTGGCGTCTGGCCTAAGCTCAATTTTGACTGGTTCACAATCTAACAGTCCAATATCCCCAAAGACATCATTATATGACTCAAGTCCATTTACTCTGCGCACAAGTCCCATTTTGATTGCAGTTTTCCGACCAAGCAGGTTTGTAGTGAAGGGGCCCGACATGACATAAATCCAAAAAGGGAAAGCTACTCCATGTCGTTCACAGTGTGTCATGAACTTGCCTTTACACACAAGCTTTCCACCTGGGCTGGTGAAGGTTGAGTTTGTTTTTACCAGTAGAGGACGTTGTTGTAGCTTTAAATATGTCTCCCATGAAATCACTGTTACATCCGCGCCTGTATCAATACAGAATGTCACAGTAGTCCCATTGATTTTAAGATCTTCGTACCAACTGTCCTCCTCACCTGCATTGCCATCAGCAACAGCCCCGAGAAACCACACATTGCCCTCATCACTGTCACAGTCAGTTGCTTTAAGTGCATTCACATTTCTAGTTTTGCACATTGCTTCATAGTGTCCTGTTTTGTTACATTTGCGGCAGCGTTTACCTGTAGCTGGACATGCACCGTACTCATGCTGTCTCCCACATCTTGTGCACATTTTCTTTGCTTGTTGTGTCACGTTTTTGTACTGTTTATTGTCTTTGTTTCCAGCATGCCTTTTGTCGTATTGCCCGGGCTGCTTGTATTTGCGTGCATTAACGGCATCCACCTCAACATTTGTTGCTCTGGTGTTGGAGTTTTGCGCTTTAATCAACTCTGATTGTCGTGCAATACTGATCGCCTTTTCCAACGTCAGGTCCGGTTCAAGTTGTAACTTCTGCGACACGTCTACATCAGCGATGCCTATTACAATGCGGTCTCTTATCTGCTCGTCTTTGGTTGCTCCAAAATCACAGTGCTCTGCAAGCTTATAAAGCTCTCTGACAAACGCCTCCACACTCTCCCCTTGGAGCTGTGAGCGGCGGTGGAAACAGGCACGTTCATGTATAGTATTGCGCCTCGGCACAAAATGTTCATCAAACCTTTTCAAAACTTGGTTGTAATAGTCCTGTACGTCATCCGGGAATGTAAATGAGCTGAAGATAGGTTCCGACTCTTTGCCCATGGCATATAACAGCGTATTCACTTGTACATCACCGTCTTCTTGGTCCAGCTTGGTGGCTATCCGATAGCGGGAAAAACGCTGTCTCCAGGTCGGCCATGCCGAAGGCTGGGTGAAGTCAAACGACTCAGGAGCATGAAACTTAGCCATCTCGTTGCTTCAGTCTCGTCCGCAGGGCCAAAGAGCGGCTTCTGACACCATGTCATGAATTCACGGATTCATGGAAGTGATTTTAACTGGTTTTAATAACAGAATTCGCCAGGACCGAACAGTATGGACCAGCGTAATAGCAACAACATTGTAACTGCCGTAAGTCAGGTTTTTTATGCCGTAAACAATTTGTGTCCTCAACACTGTGGGGCGTTGGCACCACCTAATGGAGCGTAATGAAATAACACATACTCAAAACACATCACACAGATTATTTCGCAAAACACAATGAATGAGATTTAATTTTTCCGCCAAACCTGATTAGATGTCCGCGACTGGACCTGACGTGCATCCACAAGAGGACTCACACTACCATGGATGTATTATGAGAACTGGATACCTGACCGCCCCTCAGCGGCTCGCCGATTTTTCCCAGTGGCCACTCGTGGTATTGCAACGAAAAATCCCCACTGGGCCCAAAAAGCATTTTTCCCATAGGCGGCAATAGTAAAAGAGACGGCTGTAAAACTGTTGACAGGACATCTCCAGCCATAAACACGGTCAATTACTGATCTTTGTATTTCATTTTTTTAAGTCTTGGACTTTTGATCAGTCAAAAAGTGTTCAAAAGGTCAAAAAAGCCAGAGGAAAGTCGCTATCTCTCTGGTGACGTCACAGCTGTACACACGCACTCTCAAAGCGCGGTCATGCTGTGTCTCAGGAGCGAGGACGCCAGCTAACTTCTTTCAGGCTCTTTGGTCCAAAATTGTTCTGAAAGTTGAGAAAACGAC
This sequence comes from Scarus forsteni, assembly GCA_036419115.1. Classification (NCBI taxonomy): domain Eukaryota; kingdom Metazoa; phylum Chordata; class Actinopteri; order Labriformes; family Labridae; genus Scarus; species Scarus forsteni. The sequence continues at coordinate 235,921 of JAZDUH010000365.1, forward strand.
TAAACGGTGAGTTTCTTTTTGACAGAGAATGACTTAACACGTTTATTTTCTCAGTGTTAGCTATCACTCGCTTGATAGTTGTGATCTGTAAACGTATTTAGACTTTATATTTCAATTTAATCCACGTCCACGTATCTTGACTGTACTTACATCAGACTGCTGTGTATTGGATAATATACAATGAAATAAAGAATTAAGTAAGATACATTTTACTAACACGATGGTCCTACATCACAAGTATATTCAGTTTAAAGAAAGTTTTAAGAAAAACGTGCTCGAATAGCTGTAGCTAATGTGTAGAATATGTGTCAGGGGATCACGGAGTTGTGTTAGATGGATAGGTAGATGGATCTTTATTCAGCATATATGTAAATGTATTAATAGTTTTATAAATAATACATTCAGATAATGTAAGTTTTAGACTGAAAAATATTAATAAAAGAGAGACTTTATAAAACGAAAAACTTTACTTGAATAAATTGATAAAGCACAATAAAGATCAATAACAACACAATTGTCATGTTCCAGTTGATTAAATAAGATTTTTAATTTAAGATTTTTCTCTCAACAGAGATTGGAGGTAAAGGAGCATCACTCCAGGGAAAAGAGTGAAGATGGCTGAATGTGTCCTGCAGCTGTGGAGGATGGTTTAATAAACAAGTTTCATTAATGACAGTATGGTGGTCATTCTGATTTATCTCATGTATTTGTCATATTTTATGTATCACTCATGTATTACACCATTAACTCTATTCAAACAAGATAATCTTAATAAAGTACAAACTTTTTTGGCCTACCTAGAACATTGGCAGTTTTTTGTGAGAATAATTCATTAAAAATTAACGTGAATAACATTTTTTAAGTAAGACTCAAAAACATTTTTTAAAACATTTCATTATATTGTGTTTTTATTCTGATTTCTTACATTTTTTATGCTTTTATAGCATTTTATAGAAAATAAAATATAACAAATATAACCCTTACCCCACAACATTATGTATAAAAAATAACTGTTTCAGATAACATTCTATCTTAAAAATTTAAGGCTGGGAACAAACATGGAACAGGCTTTCATATTTAACACAAATATTAAACCACTTATAAGTGAACGTCTGAACTGAAGTTATCATTAGAAATGGACAAATCATACAAAACTAACCATTTATGTGAGTGTGTGTGGCTAAGAGGTCTTGGATAATTTACTCCTGATGTTATTAATGATAATTATGTATTTGTTTATTTCATAACCTATATTTTAGGTCACATTAGTTCATTTTAGTTCAGTAGTTCCATCACACTGTTCACTCCCAACGCTGTCTGTGTTTGAATAAATACATTTTTAAGAACTTTTATTACAAATGTAGTATTTTGATTTGTTCAGATAAAATATGAGTGATATTCCTGAAACATCACTATCGTTGACAGTTTTACTGACATACACTGTTGTCTACATATTTTCTGAGTGTTTCATGACAGTGACAACATTTTGAATCCCAGACAGAAAATAGACACCAGGACATTATGACCTAATAATAAATACATAACTAAATACATCAATCAATATAATTTTTTACAATTATAATAAATAAAATTGTGACCCACATACAGTATTCATTAGGATAAGCAATTTGTTTATTCAAGAAATTAAAAGAAAAACCTCTTGTGTACCAATCCGATTCTTCTCATAAAAGTTTAATTAAATTGATAAATCTTACTTTTTTTTAGTTTTACTGCTTAAAATCTTTTCCATATTCTTTTCCACCTTTTCCCTACTTAACCACAGGTATATAGTTTTTAAATATTTTTCTGTATTTAATGTTTTTATTTTTTTGCCATAAGCTCTCTGATGATCAAGAAAACACACAGACAGAGCCAGTTTGACCTCTGATGACTTGAGCTTTGCCTCAAGAGTTAACAAAGTAGATAAAAACCTACAAAGAAACAGAACATTATTAGAGAAGCCAGTCTTAATCTGGGTCTCATCCCCGGGTTCCATCCATGGTTCATCTAAAGACTATCAGATTGCCTATCAGCAAAATAACAAGAGAAAATGAATAGGGAACACAAGGAATTAATGCATTGTTAAGAACAGTATGACATTTACAGCGAAAGGCTGCCTCATTAATATGTCCATGAAAAAAGGTAATACCTTTGAATCATCATTGAAAGTTGATCTGATAAGCAGTCACCTCTCGCGTATGGGATTAATAAAATGAACAAATTACTCTGATTTATTTGGCTGATGGACTGCTACAGTCCACGACAGTTTTTCTGTTGTGTGTAATCCCATGATTTTAGAATAGAGTCAGCTATAGAAAGTCATCAAATAAAAATCACTCGTCTTAAACTCTTATTATAAAGACTTATTACGTATATAATGTAATTATATCACATCGTAGTCAGATCACGTGCCCTAAAATTCATTATTTGAGTTTGTACACCTCTCATACTGTACATTTCATCCGCGGTAGATTTTTATCGTGGCAGCGCATCATTTCATTAAGACCGCGCTTCGCTCGTTCCCATTGACGTGAAGCATTATGGGAGATGACTTTACTGCGCCTGCTCTATGGGCCCAATACCAGGAAGTAAACCCGGAAGCCAGAAACTTTTTTGGCGTATGCGCTGGGTGAGCAGCTCCCATAGAAATGAACGGGTGCCATGTTTCCGTCCGGCATCCAGTTAAAATAATACATCCATGGTGAGATCGCTATGTGAAGAGCAGCCATGATGGATTTACCGGCAGTGAGACATCGGACTTCAGCATGAGTTACTGCTGCTGTGTTGTGGGCTGTAACAAGCCACAAACTTCCTTACACAAGCTGCCTGACTCTGAAGATTTATAAACTAAGTGGCTGGAGTTCATTTATGATGGAAAAGTGCCAGAAAAACAAAGAAAAAATGTGCATGTTTGTGCCAGTCACTTAATGGCTGACAGTTCCACAAACTTTGAACAGTACACAAAGGGACTCGCAAATAGACTGGTCCTTAACCCAGGATCAGTGCCAACCATCCACCAGCAAACCTCGGACCCTGGAAATGTGAGTATGCCAAATGCTGTGTGCTGTTATTTTGCTAATTGCTACGAGCTGCTAACAGCAGAGGGAAGAGGAGCAGATGTAAGAGCTATTCCTGTGTTAGCGTCAGGAGGCTAAGCTTAGCTGGGGTTAGCCTGTTGTTTTAGCCTGTAATGTTACAATAAACGAGCTTTGCTTTTTTCTAACCATATCGTGTCTTTTCTGGGCCATAATATTAGTCTCTGTGTCTATTACTTTGCTGGCTGCTGTGAGATGTACCGCTGTGTGAGTAGAGGCCTGCTACTCTCTCTGAGGCATTGTAATTAATAAATTATCTCATAAAGTATCAAAACTCATTCCTTGTCTAAACTGAGGACATGGGAAACGACCAGTGAAGGCTGTGTCTCTCTGTGTTTTGCAGCACAGCATGTAAATATTGATAACAGGGGAAAGTATATTTCTACGCTAACGTCGGCTCAAAACTGTGTATCTGTAGATGTGATAACTGGCTTTATTGGCCACAGCATCGTCATCACCAACAGGTTTAATCCGATTTAGATGTATGAATATTCTCACAGTAGTCAAGAGGAATTAGACAGCGGGAGGATTATATTTACTCCTCACATACCGTCTCCTCTCTTGTCTCTGTGTTAAGCTTCAGGAGGCTAAGCTTAGCTGCGGTTAGCCTGTTGTTTTTAGCCTGTAATGTTTCTCTGTGTTTTGCAGCACATCACGTAAATATTGATAACAACAGGGAAAGTATATAACTACACTAACGTTGGCTCAGATCAGTGTATCTGCAGATGTGATCTCTGGGTTTTCTGGCCTCTGCCTCTTATCTTCAAACTAATTTAATCTGATTTCTGTGAGTTTAAACACTCAGAAATGCCCACAGAATGTTGTCATATGAGCTGTGTGACGGGGAGGATAAGTTAGAATTACTAACAGGTCAAGGATTTACGAAAAACGGAGGAAGGCAAATAAGATAGTGATTGAGTTATCCTCCAGTTTTATTTACTAACAATATATGGGCATAGATATTTTATAATGCATCACATAATGTGACATTTCTAAGTAAAAACCCATTAACCCCTGAAAAGCCTGTTGAATTTTATTTGAGACATACTTTTGATACATGTGTCTGATCAAAATTATCAAAGAATATTACAAAAAACCAAATGAATACAGTAAGATAAATGATAAAAATAAAGGTCCTCAGCTGAATTATCAGTTTCCAGAAATACCTAATGTATCTAATGAGTAACAAAAAATATATGTAACATCTAATGTAATTTAGTTAGATTTCAGTACAACGTGAAATAAACATTTTATCAACAAAAGAGGTCAAAATGCATGGCTATAATTTGTGTTTTCATGCACTAACAGGTTAAATATTTTTCTTTCTTGTGTCTATGCTGGTCGACCTCAGGCAGCATCTTCTGATGGTGAACCGCTGGTTACAGTCAGCTTCTCAAAATCCAAGGAGGAAGGATGTACAGCAAAGCCAGTGAGAGCAGAGCCAGCTTTCAGTAAGTTAAACAATTCTTTATTAAAATCAACACATTTAAAAACATTGGCAAATAGTCATAGCATGGAAATGAAAAGATAAAGGAAACTGGAATAAAAATGTTATCAAAATGGAATTGAGAATATATAATCAATAAAGACATTGTGTCAATAACAGACTATGAAAAAAGAGTACAACACTGCAGTGAGGTGTTTTGGTTCATTTCTTGTAAACATATATTTTTGTGTCTTGTATTTCAGATCATGCAGATGCACTGTTGGACCTTGTCTTTGGGAAGGTTTTCCAGGACCCTGCTCCACACCTGAAGGAGCTGCAGAAAATACCAGACCATATGCTCCTTTTCCAAATACCAGGAAGCGCTGACCCTCTCATACTGGTCTTCTGCATCAGGAAACTCTGCAGTACAACACAGGCAGCATCAGCTCACAAAGGCTCTGTAGGCCAGGCATCTGTAAGGGCTGGACATGATAAGAATATGTCAGAAATGAAAATTACTGTCATAGGTGTTTTTATCTATATGTTCATATTTTTATCAATATGGTTCTATGGCTTGTGTTTAAAAATTCCTTTTCTTTTTTCATGTCTTTTTTACCTCCTTTATGTAAAAATGTCTACAGTACCAGCAGGTACATTTGGTGTTTTTATATGTCAAAATATCTTTCACAATAAAAAGTCTACATGAACTGTTTTGTGTGTTTTCAGTTTTCCATATGTTACATGTAATGTTAATAATTAAATAACAAGAAAGACAAAAAAATGAGATGGAGGAAACAGTTCTTTTAATCTTTACTATTTTTGTTCAACAGTCATGGAAGTGTTTATATCAAAATACTTATGCATTACTCCTCTTAGATGTAAAGGCTCATAGTCTGCTCTATAAATATAGAATGCATGTTGTAGTGAAAAACACACTCAGAGTCAGAGTCCAGGATGGTTGGACTGGGAGTTCCTGCAGTTTTCCTCTGACCTACTTAATTAAAACAGGTAAGTCAGTGACACAGTACAGGAAAGGTTATGTACTAAATTGTTATTTAGCACTAATTTTTCACAATACCTTTGGTATCTCCATTCAACAAACATTTTCAGGCTGTAGGAATTTTCACACAATTGCCACAGGAGCACCTCTGTAGGAGAAGAGTGAAAACAGGATGTTCAGGAGAATTTTTATATAAAGGAATTGTTCTAGATAATCATGTCCTGTTATTGTTTAAGAATATACACAGAGCTGTCATAACATACAATAATGCAAGTGAAGAGGTTTTTAAGACAGCTACTGTGTGGCATATAGAAAAGAAAATAACCTTTTAAAATAAGGTTCACAGAAAACTGTTCGCTGCTCACAGTTACAGGTAATAAACGTTCTCAGTTACTGTTACTGTCACTAAAGGCTATGGCTCTATTAAATGCTGTATTCTGATGGGTCAGTCACATTACTAATGTTATTTCTGTAAAACAGACTCTTGCTCTGATCGGCCCTGAAGAGCCCAGACATTATTTACACATCACAACAACAGAGAAGACCCCTCTCTCTGTCTTATTTCACTATCAGTAGCAACGGCCCCTTCAGTGTTACTTAGAAGTGAAAGTTAATTCACATCGGTGTTTTAGTTCATTCACGTCTCTGCAGTAACCCGCTCACTCTACTTTAGCTCTTACTAGACTCTATCTAACGCCAGTCTAAGCACTGCACGTCTGCTAACAGACATGCTAACATCGACAACAACAGGGGGAGGGGGAGAGGAACGGCAGAACAACTTTGATTCGTCAACATTATAGCATTGAAGAGACAAACTTTATATACAGACCACTCAGAAACATCCCGGTTTATCCTTGGTCCTCGACTCTCTCCTGGTTCCTCTTATTTTCGGGTTCTGCGTTCAGTGCTGCGCTCCTCATGTAGCAACACAGACGCTAACCGGAGCTCTGTTGACATAGTCACGCGCATGCGCCGACTGCGCCGTCACGGAAGTGCGGGGCGGTTTCAGCGGGGGCTCATTAACATATAGTTACACCCACAAAAATGGAGTGTTTTACAGAGAGGCTCAAAGAGGGCATAGGGATGATACGGCTGTAACTGTTTTATTGAGTTTTTTGACCAAAGCATGCTACTAAGGCTTCATGAAGACATCAAAGATCAATATTACACTGCAGAAAAAGAGCATAATATGGGATCTTTAATTTAAATTTTGTGTTGTTGATTGATGTTTTGAATTTTGAAATTGTATTTGATGCACTCCCCGATGTTAAGTTGTGATGCTTTGTATGTTTACCTTGTTCTAAGAAGCACTTTGTAACTTTGTTTCAAAAGGTGCTGTACAGATAAATTCATTACCATTATCATAATTCGGAAGACTGTCAATTGGTTAGGATTCTCTTAACCATCCCAGTTCTAAATTCTCACACCTACAGGCTGAAGGCCTTCAATGTAACTCAGCTTGTGGACTTTATATCTACACGACTGGAGACCTACTATGTCCGGAGGCTGCTGGATGTGGCAAATAACAGGGCGCAAGTGCGCCAATCCAGCATGCCAGCTGACAAGGTGTGTATTTTGCATACGTATGCCTGTAAGCTCATATTGTATGGTTATATGTGTTTGTGATAGTTTTTTGTAATTGTTCAATAGTTGTATTTATTTGTCTTTCCTATTTTTAGGAAGATGAAATGTGCCCATTTCTGTTGGAAAACCAGGCTACGCTCAAAGGCTACACAGAACCCAGCGTAAACAATCGCAAGCTGTTTTATGAAATTGCAACAGGTATAATATTTTGCTTTCTTATTCTGGAATGTCATCCTCTTTCATAAGCACTGAATATTTCTGCATTGAGTTAATGCAACTGTGCCAGTGCTATTGTACACACATCGCAGTGCCGCATTACAATTTTGAGGAGGTGCACCTCAGCTATGCATTGGGTACGGCTTAGCTTTATAGTCTATTGCATGGTGGACCTACGGCACAGCTTACACTGTCAATTTAACGCAGAAGTTAAATTCCTATATGTCTTCATGTTTATCAAGGACTACCAGAGAACTTTACACCCAGGTTGCAAAATAATTAAAAGTTTATTTGTGTTACATATTTTATATCAGTTACAGTTCCTCTCACTCTCACACACATCATGACAACCATCTTGTTTGTCAAAAGGAATGGTCAACATTGCAGCAGACTGGTTCGCTGGTTTGGCATTTGCTCAGACTCCACCTATTGCAGGTAAGTTTTGTGTAGCAGGGGTTGGTGCTAATCTTTTCTATTGATTTATTGAGTTTCATTGTCCTTTGTTCTTGCACCCTGAGAATAAAAAGGCTTTTATAGGCAATAGTTGCTCCTGTACTGTCCTTCAACAGTTTCATTTGTAGCTTGTACAGAAAATCACTTAATAATGCAGTAGAATTAACAATTTGTATAGGATGTGTTTTCTCATGCATGCAATTATACTTTTTTGTTCCGTGTTCCAACACATGTGACCTCAACATCTTTGTACTCTGTGTCCTTGCAAAACAGGAAACCATGAACAGGGAGCTGATGTCCATCCGGCTGGGGGTGAGCAAGAGCACAGAACCAGTAAAGGTGAGCCAGAGGACGAAGCCTGTGGGGATGAACCAGAGGAGGGAGCTGGGTCTATCGCTGGGGAAGCATCAGCAACTGGAGCAGGGCGCAAACAGGAACTGGAGGCTGGCCTCAAAACTATGTTTGACGAGTTAGCTCAGAAGCTGAGGGAGGATGAAATGTTTGAGGCTCCAATTCAAACTCTTCTCTCCAGCTACAAGAAAATAAAGACTGACAGTGGCTTGATCTCTGCATGCTTTTCCTTCGGAAAAGAGAGACTCCATACAAGAGCTGCTACAAACACAACTGTAAAACTTCTGAAGTTAAGAGCGAGGAGATGTTTACAAACGAGCACATCAATTGGTGTGCAACCCACCGCTGTGGCAAGGCGGAAGGCCCCACTGGGTGGCAGACGTGCCCTCCAAACAGGACGGCCACCTAAAAGAGCCCGGAGGGAACACGGGTACGGCAAGGTTAAGGAGGGGGGTGGTGTGCTGCCTAAAAGACTAGCGCCACATTCATTGTCTCAGTGTGTGGCTGATGGGGTGGCCCTGGGTGGCAGCCATTCTAAGAAATAAATCACTGTGATGTACTGCTGTTCATTGTGAAGTTGTGTTGTTGTTTGTTTTGTTTTGTTTTTTTACAATAAACTGTGAATGTGCTGTCATTCATTTTTGGAGGCAGCTCTTTCTCCCATGGTGCATTGCTTTTTGTAGTAATTTATTGTATCACAAAAACAGCATATTATTGTTTAAATTTTAGTCACATTTTACAACAAAGCTTACAGTCTGTATAAGCATGAGGGCAAGGCTGACAGTGCAGGGAGAGCAGCAGGCGTGAGGGGGGAGACATCAGTCCAAGATAAGTATAAATGTATAAATTAAGTTAAAGTATAAATGGGTATAAAGTTGGTATAGACATCAGTCTAAGATAAGTATAAATTAAATTATAAATAGCGCGATTATTCTGAAAGTATCGTACACTTAAGCCCAAAATTATTCATACCCCTGTAAAATTGTCAAATACAAGGGATTTCTTTATTTTTTCACTCACAAATTAGTATTTCAGCACAGTTTTTACTTAGATACACAAAGAAAGTCTGAAGTCAAAACCGATTTGTTTTTAGATAGAAAGTATAAATAAACATCTTTAACAGGGTGACAACAAAAAATCACACCGTCCAAAATTATTCATATTCCCAGTGATACAAAGACCGGCAGCTACAGTCAGTGTACAGTACAGTGTCCTATATAAGTAAAAACTGTCGTGAAATACTAATTTGTGAGTGAAAAAAATAAAGAAATCCCTTGTATTTGACAGGGGTATGAATAATTTTGGGCTTAAGTGTATATACGCGAATGTAATACGGACTACAACTTTTTTTTTTTTTTCAAACCTTTATTTATCATTTGAAATGACTTCACAAATTTGCAGATCTTTGATACAGAATAAGAGTATCACAGTTTACAAAGATTAAATTGCAGATCTTGAACAACAGAAGTTATAATAATAGTACGATAACAACATATAACTTGCCAGGGGGAATAAGATTACACAAAAATGTCAAAATGTTCACAAATATTCATGGTTTTTATCGCCTTCTGATTAAGAGAAAACTTTATGGATTCTATGTATTGCTTGATCTCACTGTAAAAGGCAATGAAAGACGTTTTTTTATGTGTAAACTTACACTTGTGAATGTGAAATTTGGCCAAAAGAATAATGAGATTAATTATAAATGTTTCTCTAGTCTTTGTCTGATTTCTGTTGTAGTCAGAGAGACCAAACAACACATCCCTCCAAAACAGTTTAAAATCCTTTTCAAAATTGTTAGCAATAAAATTACAAGTATCGATCCAGAAGCTTTGGACAAAGGGGCAGTGCCAATATAAATGAGTAACTGTTTCATTATTCACAGAACAGAAAGTGCATTTCACATCAATGTCTCTTTTGAATCTTTTTACAATATGATCATTAGCTGGGTAGAACCTATGAATAATTTTAAAGGAAATTTCTCTAACTTTGTTTGTCAGCAGGTATCTTCTTCCAGTCAAGGTGATCCACGTATTTATTCCAATATAGGACCACATATGGAACAGTAGTGAGATCCCTTTTAAACAGAGTTCTGATCAGTTTATTGTTCTTTCCATGGTTGCAGGTCAAGCAAATCTTACCAATTGTAGTGTCAGTCAAAGATAACAGGGGTGAATGTTGGATTTCGACTCTTGGCTGAGCTCTAAATAACATGCAAATACCAGAAGAGATTGCTCCAAATATGCGGACTACAACTTCCGACGCGGAAGTGTGCGATGGGTACGTACTTCAAGAACGAATCAGAACGGGCGCCTCAAGAACGAATCAGAACGCTAGATTTATGAATATTAATGAGCCATCGCGGAGCCTCCTACGTTTCGGAAACTCGCCGCCCGTTCCCATTGACGTGAAGCATTATGGGATATGACTTTACTGCGCCTGCTCTATGGAGAAGGGTCTGTCTGCGGCCCGCAAGATGGAGGCGTGTCATTAGTGAGCGTGTCGCGTAATGGCGTAATGACTACACGACACGCCCACTAGCTAAGACGGAAATCACGGAAAACCATGCGAGACACTGTTAAAAGTTTATAAAAAAGAAGAAGACAAAAATAAGAGGGAAAAGAACGTTTGGTCTGTGGTTTCTCTTACACAAATAAAACCTAACGTCACCCATCTGCTAACCCTTAACCTAACCATCACTCTTTTAGTGCCTAAATCTAAGTTTCCCCTTGAATATAAATTTTCATACATACATATATATACATATGAGTATGTATGTATGTATGTATTTTAGCTCATTAATTCTTGTCCCGAGTTGTTTAATTATTGTTATTATTTTGTGGCAGAGTCAAACAATATTAACATTTCAATGCTTTTAAATCAATTCATTATAAGGCAACAAGCAAAACGGTATTTAGTGTAGAAACAGAACAGAACGTTCAAACTTTAAATGCTACCCGGGCTCATATGGTGCGTTCCAGTTGTAGTCAGAGGTCGGAATTTCCCACTTCCGAGTAGGAAATTCTATCTGGAACGCCCCCCCGAGGTCGGAATATCCTACTCGGAACTCGGGGAGACCTCACCACCCCCGAGTTGACGATCAAAGATTGCAGCCCCCAGTGTGAACAGTTATTTAGCTCCTCTTATAATCAATTTATTTGCACTTCTGACTGGGGTGTGCTGCTCTAGATCAGCTGTATACATCGTATTGTTAGACTTATATTTACAAAAATGCTGCCATAGTGATAATCACATTCTTCATGTGAAGTTTGTGAACAACAACGCAGGCATGCTAACAACGGCTAACAATAGCCTGGTCGATCGGCACGTTTTTTTTCCGACTTCAACTGGAATGCAGATAAGTCGGAGATGACGTCACTCCCATTTCCCAGCTCCCAGTTCCGAGGTAAATGGAACGCAGCAATATCTCTTTAAGAAGTATAGTGGGTTCTGTCACGTAGTGACGTCACTACAGGACTCGCCCACTACAGGACACGCCCACTACAGGACACGCGCTCACCAGCAGCTCCGTGACTGACGGAGACTGCTGAGCCTCTCCGCCCGGCTCTGTGTGAGCTCTGTGGACGCGGACAGGAGAGAGCAGAGGGAGGCTGACAGACTGCAGGTGAGTCTTTCTCTCTTCTTCACTTCTGTCTCTCAGCACAGTTTGTTAGTCTGTGGAAAATGGCGCAGACAGAGGAGATCTGCGTCACTCTCTACTTTACTTCCACTTTGACTGTCAGGGAGCGGCTCCCAGAGACTTTGGTAAAGTTAGAAAGATATTCACAGATTCAGACTTTAGGGGTCAATAACTCATCGATGAAACACTGCAGTGACAAACCAGACCCTCTTTTTAATCTCTCTCAGAAAAACTGTTTTCAGAGAGACAGCAGAAGCTCAAATGTCCTGACGTAATTTCCGGTGACTGTCTCTTCATCTGTCTGCAGGGGCAGCTGCCTCTGTCTCTGCTGATGGCCTGGCTCTGTTTGTGTGAAACTGAATATAAAGAGTAAAGAAAATCACCATGAACAGACTTTAGGAGGTCAGGTGGAGCAGCATCAGGAGTGTGACAGTGACTTTGGTTCATCATGTGAGGGAGGACCTTAGAATGAGTTTGTATAATTTCTACACTTCACCCTGGGGTGCTACAATAAAACACATCATTCAGTCCTGTTTTGGTTTAGAAAACCACAACTTTAGCAGATAAATAATTATTTCATTTTTTTACTCAGATCTCTTCATCAGTCTCAGCCCTGGTGGCACACTCCACAATCCCTCTCTTCACTCCATCATAACGACAGACAGCCTCCAAATATTCCATCATTCATCATAAAGTTCAGTCTGCTGACTCTTAGCCATCTCCATATTGTATTAAATTAATGCATTCATTAGTTTGTGACAACATTTTAGGCCAAGCAAAGATTTTACAGAATCTTGAATTTGATAATCTCAGTTGTAGGCCATAAAAAGCTTAAGTCTGTCCACTTTTTGTTAATCTGGGTCTGAGATTTTATTTTGTCAGGTCTTAAATGATGTATGTTAATTCATTGCTCCCATTATTGCCGCCTTTTTCGATTTATGTACTTGTTAAACTAACCAAAATGACATTAAAACAGAAAAAAGTCTGAAAAACTAAATTAAAGTAAAACCCAATTCAATTTTTTTAAATGTATTTTTGAGCATTTTGGGCCTTTATTGAAAGGAGAAAGACAGTGGATAGGCTTTTGAAAGGGGGTGAGAGAGTAGGGGAAGTAGGGATGTAACCATATGAAAATTTTGTATCACGGTTATTGTGGCCAAAATTATCACGGTTATTATTATCATGGTATTCTTGCAGTGTGCTCAAAATGTTCAAAAAGTACTTCAACACACAATTGAATCACTTAACCCCTTCAATATTATAATCATAATGGTTCTTTTTGTCTTTTTTGTCGATAATGTGTCAAGAAATGCCCTTTAAGCACATTTTTGTCCTTCTTTCATGAAAAATAAAAATAAACAATTCTGGAAAGTATTTGTCATTAATATTTTATCAACGGTGTGATTACAAGAAAATAAAACAACTGATATGAACTTCAAACAGGATTCTCTTTATAAACAGCTGTAAATGAACATGTTCAAGTTTTGAGATGACAAAAAATGAGCGTAAACTATTTTATATACACACACACATTTTCGTTTGCCTGCAGCATTAGTGTCCATGATACAGCTCCTTATATCAGACCATGTCCAGGACTTTTTTTTAAAATGACGATTGTCCCTGAAGCAATTAACCCCCTTCATGATTCTCCTCTGGTCTCCTCTCTCCCCCGCAGATCACCTCGGTATTTGCTCCTCTAAATATTTCCAAATAACGATCGATGAAATCCATAAAACACGAACTTTGACGAAAAAAGACGATCTATGTCAAAATACGGTGAAAACAAAGGCAAGAACACAGCCTAGAATTATAGTAATTCTGTTATTTATAAGATTCATACATTTTTGAAGAGAATTACTGATAAGTCACCTGTAATTCTCTCAGGTATGGCTCACTGAATCCTCTCTCTCTCTCTCTCTCTCCCTCTCTCTCTCTCTCTCTTCTCTCTCTCCAGGAGACTGTCATGTATCAGTTTCTCCTCAGGATCCTTGTAAAAATCCAAAATTCAACCAAGTTTCAAGAAAACTCTGCTGTGGCTCGAACTTTTGCTCTCAGACTCAGAGGCCAAACAATGCAAACTGCGCATGCACGCATCAGTTTAGACTGCTTAGTCGAGGACAGATACATAGTTCAGGCTTTTCCAGGCAAACAGCAGCAACACCACGCGTTATTGACACAGGGTGGTGATCAAACACGGTAATTTTAAAAAGACACAGTACTGATTACTGTGGTATTACTGTGGGAAATACTGTGGGTTACTGGTAAAATGGCAGTTTACCATTTTACTGGTAACCGTTACATCCCTAAGGGATAGACACTCTGCAAACTGTTCACAGGCCGGACCTGAACCTGGACCTGCAGAAGCACGTACATGGGGTGCCTTGTTGCTAACCACTCCGCCAAACCAGCACCCCAAACCCAATTGAATTTTATAAAATTTAATAACCAGGACACTTTCTTACTCACTTCATTATATAAACAACATTTGTTCTTGATTGTTTATGGGCTGTTCTGTGTAAATAAATTTGGTTAGTTTGAAAGCAATTATGTGACTGTAATTTTCCTACTTTCTCTGACTTTGTGTAGATCACAATTTCATTCAAAAGGGTCTTAAAAAGGTCTTTCAAAGACTTAAATTGGTTAAACTCTGTTTTGTAACAAAAACCATTTGATTTAAATGAAAAGACATTTCTCTCTAATCTGAGTGCTGCAGAATAAAGCTGAGCAGTTTTATGATCAGAGTGAGTTTGGTGCCACTGCAGTCATCAACAGTACAGTTATTACAGTCATCATCGTCATTATCTATGAATTACCACATTTGATATCTAAATAAAATCAACTTTCATAAAGGTTTTACTCCTAACATTGATCACAGCTGATATGACAGATATGAGGTTGCTAACAATTATTCCTCTGGTCGATTCACTGCTGATGAATTTTTCTTTTCATGAAGCTGATCAGAAAAAATGCTGACATCCCTTTTTCATCTAAACCAGTAAACACACAGTCGAGGAGCTCTGAGATGTTAAAACAACACTAAACTGAGTTTTTAAGTGACCTTTGAACCCTGAATGTGTGAAAGCATTTTTTCATGTTGCTGCCAGAGAAAGTCAAACACACAACCAGACTGACCGACACAGACGTGTGTTACCAACTGTTGCTTTAACCCAGCTCTCTCACACACACCTTCACTGCTCAGTGTTAGACTGACCTTCTTTAGGATCAGTGAAGACTGGATTATTATGGGATGGACTCCTGTCATCATACAGCAGCACTTTAATCACCACAGCGACAGATTTCTAACAGCAGCAGATGTGACGTACTGAAAGTCTTTGTTTCATGTTTATGAGATGAAGTCTCTGCACTGAGAGCTCAGTGATACTCTCAGAATCCTCAAATGTTGTTTAAAGCTGTTTAAGTCAAAAATCTGAATCACTGATGAAGTCAGAGCTGAAATTCACTTTGAGACCAACAGGAGAAAAAGTCATCAGCTAAGATTATAACTCTAAACGTCTTTTCGTTGTGTTTTAGAAATAACAAAGTAAAGATGAGAGGCTGTGTGTGGTGGAGACTGAACGTCTGAGTCTAGCTCTTCAGTTCTTGTTATTAAAGAGCTGGACCCTGACAGATCAGACAGCAGCTGATTTTATTTATTTATTTATTCATTCATTAAAAATCCTGTCAGAGAATTATGATCTCATGTCCCAAAGAGAAAATGATCATCAGCAACATTTAACAAGAGCTGTGCAGCCTTAGTGAGTTCTTCATCTGAGAGATTTGTATTTATTCTAGGCCGAGTCATTCTTCAGATCATTTTAACAATCCAGCTCCAAAAATTCAACAGTTTATGGTTCAAGGCTTCTTCTTCTCTTTATTAAGGGAAGGATTGTAGAAGAAGTGAGGTCTCTGAAATCCTCTTCAGTTCTACACACAGACCAGAGTCAGAACAAACTGTCAGAAGTTTAGTCTGACCTGAGGAGCTGAGATGTGACCTTTGACCTTCTCCATCCAGAACATTCCTCTGTTAGAGTCTCATCTGCTCCTCTTCTCTGTCCACAGGCTGCTTTACCTGCATGCACCTCAGATACTGTCCTCTGGACCTCGGAACCAGGAGATGGAGGTTCAAGACTGCAACGAGAAGATGTCCCCCCAGTCCAGAGCTGACTCTAGGAAGAGGGACTGGTCTACAGCCTCCAACCTGGACTTCAGTAATGGACCAGAACCAGGACCAAAGCCCCACCTGTCCAGAGCTCTCTCTATGAAGAGTGACTGGTCTAAAGATGAAAACCCACTCTTCAGTAATGGACCAGGACCCTCAGATTCAGGGTAAGAGAACTTCTTTAAACCAGCAGACTGTTTAGATCCTGAACCTCATGTTCAAAGATCAGGAGTTTTCACTGCACCAGTATATTTAGAGGATATTTGAGACCTCTTTGAGATCTCAGACCTCAGATCTCTTCACTGATCCAGTCCATCAGAGTCTGATAGATGGTCTGTGTCTCAGGGGAGGGGCCTGAAGTTCTCCATAGTTTCCATGAAGCTGGGTGTTGACATAGACCAGGTTCAGAAAATGTCCCTCATCCAAAGGTCCAGAGCTTCATGATGTGTGACTGATGATCTAACAAAGTCAAATTTATGATCCTAAATAATCTCAAACACAGACACATCTGTCCATCCATGAGGACGGAGACACACTCAGCCCTCGACTCAGTTTGGACCTCAGGTTTTATGATCACGGTTTGGATTCAGTTTAGTTTTGACAATAACTTCTTTTTATGTTTCATTTTTTCTTATTAAAATCTTTTTTTAGTTTTCAGAACAGTGAGAGCTTATCGAGGAGAAGAAGCTTTTATTTTACCCCTAAAATTTTTTATCTGACTTTGATACAGAAAATACATTTCCATGAACATTCTTAATACAGTTTTTAACAGTAAAAAATAAGCACATTTCTAGTTCTTTTTGTCTGTAGAACATTTGTTATATCTATTTTTCACTGTTGGAAAAACAGTTAAACATCTTTAACCTTCAAACAGCTGTAATCAGTTTTATTTTTGCTGTTCGAACAGATGAGGATCATTATTTGTCCCTCTGTTATTTTAATTTCTGATGTCTGTGTTAATGATGTTTCCTCTGATTCTCTGGTTTTATTTTTAATTCTATAAAATTCCAGATATTACATGAAATCAAAGTAGTATGGTCTTCTGCTTATAGCAGGACAGTTATTCAAGTGTAAGCAGCTGAGGACCCTGATGAGGTTTAATCAGTCAGGATGAGTGGAGTGTGACCTAAAACCAGAACAAGTCATGACTGAGACACAACAAATGAGAAAATAACAATAATACATTTTATTTAAAGGTTCCTCTCATGACACTCAAGGTCACCTTACAGAAAGTAAAACAGACATATAAAGATCAGAGGGAGTAGGAGAGTTTGAACAGATGGGTTTTGAGTCTGGTTTTAAAGAGGGGTGAGGAGTCTGTGTTATGGAGGTCGGGGGGAGAGAGTTCCATAACTGTGGTCTGAGCAGCTGAATGCTCGACCCCCCATGATGATGAGGTGAGCAGAGAGGAAAGACAGATGGACAGAAGAGGAGCATCAGAGGGTTTGAGCAGGTACAGAGATGTGAATGAGGTCAGAGAGGTATGGAGGGGTGAGGCTGTGGATGACTTTGGAGGTGTAAAGCAGGATTTTGTGTTGGATGTGGTCTGTGATGGGGGGCCAGTGGAGCTGCTGCAGGATGGTGTGATGTGATGAGTGGATGGAGTCACTGAAATGATGAGAGCTGCTGAGTTCTGGACCTGCTGAAGTTTATGAAGGATCTTCTGGGGGAGACCAAACAGGAGGGAGTTGCTGTAGTTGAGTCAGGAGGACTTAACTGGATCAGAATGTCAGTGGTGTGAGGGGTGAGGGAGGGGCGGAGATGGCTGATGTTTCTGAGGTGGAGGTAAACTGACAGGGTTATGTTGTTGATGTGTGATGTACATTAATGTTCACTGAGTCATCCACAAACCTGGATTCAGAGCTGTGATCTCAGGAGAGGGGGCACATGAGACAGTTTTGACTCACATTATTTGCCAAAACTCTGCTTAATAGAAGTTTAAATTTACCAGTTTCATGAAGATACAATGTAATATTGATTCTTTGGACAATAATGCAATATTTGCCAATGTCATAAAGTCTGCCATGATTTGATTTGTATTTGATTTGATTGAGGGGCCTTCAATCAATTTAAGACAATATTATCTACTCACTGAACACACTCAGCTTCATTTCACCTAAAGCAAGAACAAATACGAAACAAATTTGATGTTTTGACAGTTTTGTTACTGAAATGTGAAAAGGGGTTCTGACCTTCTGGGATGATAGTTTACAGAGGATTATCTCTGTGTGATCTAATCATGTTTTAAATACTATAACTATTATTTTATTTATGTTTTACTGACCTCCAAAATTGACCATACACTATCAAACTAAAAATGTGTAATTTGATTTTATTTAAACCGTAACATTTGTCATGTTTGAAGTAGAACTAATAACTAAACTAAGTCAAAGTTGATGATTTTGTTTTACTGTGATGCCTGGTAACCACAGTCTGTATGTCAATGTGATCAGACTTTGCTTCACTGTTTAATGGACGGTCTGGAGGAAGAATAAGAAAAAGCTCTTGCTGTTTTCCTAGAGGTATTATTTTATTGGAGGTTAAAGAAGAAATAGGTTCATTATGAAAATAAACCTGAATCAAACCAGACCACACTGATATTTTCCAGCACATAGTCTGTTTCAGAGCTACAAAAAAAAAAAAAAAAAAAAAAAAAAAAAAAAAATAAAAAAAAAAAAAAAAAAAAAAAAAAAAAAAAAAAAAAAAAAAAAAAAACCCAACTACCTGATGCTACCGATATGCTACGTAACATTAGCTGGCCATCAATATTTTGTGAATGTTTATTTAACTTATAAACTCTATTATAAGGTTTCTTAAGCTAATAAGTCTACTTTTTCTCCGTTAAGTCGCACCCTGATTTCACGACGACACTCCTGACTGCAACCTGATGCCTGGATGCTCTCGCCAGTAGCTAATTAACGTCGATGGCACCAGTTGGTTCTGTTGGGGGGTGAGGAGGTGGGTGGGTATCTGTCTGTATCTTCCTACACTTGATAAAGGAAGGACTGAACCAGATTTCAGGTTTTTACTCAGTCCCCTTTTTATTTTTCATCAGGTATCAAGCAGGTGAAAAACCTAAACAAAACAAATCAATTTTAAATATTTCAGCAATTTTTTTAAACAAGCAGAAGAACATTTAAATAAAAATTTGCTTTACAGAGTATTAAGTATTCTTCATTTTTGAACCATTTGTTTGAAAAAAAACATTTACTTTATATTTCAGGCAGGATTTTACACTGATTTTAAACTTAAAACATCAACCTTATTGAAAGCTTTTAACAATAAACATATTTTTAACTAACATGAAATATTTTTTAAATACCATGACATCAATTTAAAAACCGGATTTAATGTAGGTTTTAGTACTTCTATTTAACAGAAACACTACTTTTGTACATTAAATATTTTAAATTACATTTAAATAAAGCAAAATTCGATATTTTAAATCAATACTTTTTTACATTTGATTAACTCAGAAGAAACCCAACTTTAACTTTCTAAAAAAACACATCGAGATCACAAACCCAATGCCAGAAATCCAACACAAAAGTTTCCCTCTCAGCAGAGAAACCAGAGAGATGGCTTCTCACCGGTAGCGTCTTTTAGTTTTAAACATCCTCTTTAAATAAGCTTCTAAACTTTTGTGTCCTCTGCTTTGCACCTCATAAGCCAAATGACTGATACTCAGCGGGCTGCCTCTCCTAAATGAGTGTAGAGGATACACTGCATTTATATACAGACCTAATATACGGACCTGATCAAAATCTTAAGACCAGTTGAAAAGCAGTTGTTGCTATAATTTACCTTTTGCACATTTGGATCTTAATGAGGTTTTAAGTGGAGCTACAACATGCAAAAAAAAAAAAAAAAAAAAAAAAAAAAAAAAAAAAAAAAAACCTATTCAAAAGTTTAAGACCACGGGTTATTAAAGCCAAAATCTGCTCAAATTGTCATTTTCTGTCAGGCATTCACATGGACATGCCATCCTGAGCATTATGGAACAGAAAAGAAGTGGAAGACCCCAAAAAATCACACCTGCGCTGAGATGGAGGATCCAATTGGCTATATGTCAAGATACAGGGCGGTCCTTGACCCAAATTAAGGCCCTTACTGGTGCAGACTGCAGCGCAATAACCATCAGACGGCATCTGAGGGACAAGGGTTTCAAAAACAAAAAACAAATTCAAAGACCTCTTCTCCTTCAACGCCACAAAACTGGACATTTAGATTTAAATCTGAAATTGGGTCTTGATGGTCTACAGTTCTGATCCACGTCCCTCATCATGGTCTCACTGTCCTTCCTCCACAGGGTTCTGGTCCAGGACGTCCCAACAGATCCAGGTCTTATCAGCGGTCAGTCCAGCACTGCAGAAGGTAAGACTGATGTCTTTGTGAGCAGGAACAGAACTTCTCCATCTTTCTACATCAGTGTCATGTAATGGAGATCATCCTGTCATTAATACATAAATCTAACATTTTAATCTAACCTGACTCTTGCTGTCAGTTTATTCTGTCTTAGCAGTTCAACTTTATTTCAGGGGAATCTCTGTGTTACTCTGTGTTCTTAATGATTCATGAGGAAAATGGGACATTTGATTTAGTTCATTGAATTAAACCAGTCTGATATATTTGTGCTTGTTTGTCAGATAAAGGTCTGCAGAAGGTTCTAGATGATCATAAGATCAGTCTGAGGAGAAGATGTGAACATGTGACTGAAGGAAATGATGAAGCAGGAAGTAGAACCCTCCTGAACAGGATCTACACTGAGCTCTACATCACAGAGGGACAGAGTGAAGAGGTCAACAGCCAACATGAGGTCAGACAGCTTGAGACAGCCTCCAAGATGGAGACCCTCCATGAGACTCCAATCAGGTGCCATGAAATCTTTGAAGCCTCAGCTGATCAACAGAAAGCCATCAGAGTGGTTCTGACAAACGGCGTGGCTGGTGTTGGAAAAACCTTCTCAGTGCTGAAGTTCACTCTGGACTGGGCTGAGGGCTCAGAAAACCAAGACCTCAGTCTGGTGGCTCTGCTGTCATTCAGGGAGCTGAACCTGATCAGAGATGAGTCCTACAGTCTTCTGGAGCTGCTCCATGTTTTCCATCCAACACTGCAGGAGGTCAGAGCAGAGACTCTGGCTGTCTGTAAACTGTTGTTCATCTTTGACGGCCTGGATGAATGCAGGCTCTCTGGACTTTAACAAGGAGGAGGTTGTGTCTGAGGTCACACAGAGGTCATCGTTAAATGTTCTGTTAACCAGCCTCATCAAGGGGGACCTGCTCCCCTCAGCTCTCATCTGGATCACCTCTCGACCTGCAGCAGCCCATCAGATCCCTCCTTCATGTGTTGACAGGGTCACAGAAATACGAGGCTTCACTGACGAGCAGAAGGAGGAGTACTTCAGGAGGAGGTTCACTGATGAAGATCTTTGCAGCAGAATCATCTCACACATCAAGACCTCCAGGAGCCTCCACATCATGTGTCTGATCCCGGTCTTCTGCTGGATCACCGCCACAGTCCTGGAGCACATGATGAGCACGGAGCAGAGAGGAGAGCTGCCCAAGACCCTGACTGACATGTACTCACACTTCCTGATGGTCCAGACAAAGAGGAAGAAGAACAAGTATGCTGAGGGACATCCTCAGGAACTCACCCAGTCTGACAGAGAAGTTCTTCTGAAGCTGGGGAGGCTGGCCTTTGAGCATCTGGAGAACGGAAACATCATGTTCTACAAAGAAGACCTGGAGCAGTGTGGTCTGGATGTCACAGAGGCCTCAGTGTACTCTGGAGTTTGTACTGAGATCTTCAAAAGAGAGAGTGTGATCTTCCAGAAAACAGTCTACTGCTTTGTTCATCTGAGCGTTCAGGAGTTTCTGGCTGCAGTCTACATGTTCAACTGCTACACCAACGAGAAAAGAAGTGTGGTGGAGGATTTCTTTAAAGCTCACAAACACGAGAAGTCTTTTAGAATTTCCTCCAAAAAGATTTCAAAGCTTTTTAATCCTGAGACCTCTGACTCATCTCTGGATGTCCTCCTGATGAACGTCATGGAGAAATCCCTGAGAAGTCCAAATGGTCACTTGGACCTGTTTGTTCGCTTCCTTCACGGCCTCACTCTGCAGTCCAACCAGAGGCTCTTAGGGGATCTGCTGGGTCAGACAGACAACAGTCCAGAAATGATCCAGAGAGTCATCAACAACCTGAAGGAGATGAACAGAAAAAATATCTCCCCTGACAGAAGCATCAACATCTTCCACTGTCTGATGGAGCTGAACGACCTCTCAGTCCATCAGGAGATCCAAGAGTTCATGAAGTCAGGGTACAGATCACGGAAAAATCTGACTCTGATCCACTACTCAGCTCTGGCCCACATGCTGCTGATATCAAAGGAGGTTCTGGATGTGTTTGATCTGACTAAGTACGCAAAATCATTTGAGGGACGACAGAGACTGATTCCAGCTGTGAGGAACTGCAGAAAGGCCAGGTAAGTCCAGATGTTCTGAAGTCTGAGTCTGAATAAGATGTAGATCATAGGGATGGGTCAGAGTGTTCAAGCTCTTGTTCAGGACTTCTGAGTTCACATAACGTTTTATTACTCACACACAGCAGACGTTGTTTTTGGAGTAAACCGCGGTAAAATGTCCCACAGTAATCATTACAGTGTCCTATTATTCGAGTGGCGCAGTGACAATTTCGTGCCAAAAACAGTGCAGAAAGTGCGCTGAAAGCTCGCCAGCTCCAACCTGGTCTATCTTCGACGCAGGGCGAAGTGCACCCTCCGCAGCTGTAATTTGGTGACAAGTACACATGTGTGCACGTCTCAGAGGCAGGTTTCCAAAGTGTCAGGCACATTTTAATGCAATAAACAATCACAGCAATCACTATTTAATGTAACAATCTGAACCAGCATATACATTTGTATCTATATTAACTGTCCCGTCACATCTGATGTCGGATTAAAGCCGTTTGTCATAATGGAAACTTAACCTGACAGCAGCTGGAAGTTTGATGCACATCTTACAAGTCAACAATAAACAGCTTTAACATCTGATACTGAGTATATATCTGGCTTCTCTCATTTCATTAAATTCAAAGAAAAAAATGAGAAAAAAGATGAAGAAAAAGGAGAGAAAATAAATATATGTCACTCAGGATTTACCTGTTATTTCCCATATTCCTCTATTTTAGTCTTTATTTTTAATGTGATCTAAAAAGATGGAGTACATTATTGCAAGGAGGATGAGGAGGAGACACCGGGAGAGTACACAGTATATCACTAAAGGCTCTGCTATTTGGCAAACCAGGAGTGCAGGTGGATCACAAGTATTATGAATGGATAAGACAGCGGGTGTGAAACTGTCTCTAATTTTTTTTACTCCTATTAATGATAAAGAAACAGATTACATCTGTCCCGGGAGCTGGCCCACACGGTGACGCGCCCCGCTGTTCGTTCTCATGCTGAAGGGACAGCGTCTCCACTGCTGGGTCTTTCCAGTACACTGTTTCTGCGGTGGCGGGGATAATTCGGACCAATCAGACGCTGCGCCTCGGCCGCAGCACATTTAAAGGCGAGGAGAGGCGCTCATTTGATTGGTGAAGACAGCGATCGACTGTGTTAATCCCACTCACGTCTATTCTCCTCCTACTCTGACATTTGCGTGGAGAGGCAGAGACGTGGACGCGCTCCTCTGCACCTTGAGCGCGTCTCTGGTCACTGCAGGAAACTTGGAAAGTGCACAGGTCACACCCTGTCCGCACGGCGAAGGCCGGCGCAGGCAGGTCTACCAAATTAGAGCCCTTAGTCTTATTTTATTTTTGAATTTATTCATCTATATTGTACTACATTCTTTAATAAACCATCAGGCCTAATTGTTTTGCTGGATGTCCTCGACCTTTTTCTTATTTTGAATTTGATTTATGAAACACACTTAAAGTGTAATTTGAGTTGCCTGATTGAGCTTAGAATTTTCTGGACAAGTTGCCCTGACTTTGGTTTTATTTAGTCACCAATAAAAATGTAGATTTACAAATCTTCACTTCTTAGTGTATTCATTTGATTAGTCCTGCACTACAATTTTATAATATCCTAGAATTCAAATTCTTTATTTGGGTATTTTAAGCAGATATGAGATTAAAATGTGATTAATTAGATTAATTAATTATAAATCCAGTAATTAATTAGATTAATTTTTTAATCGTCTGGCAGCACTAATTTGTACTTGTTTACTTTTATTTCTCATTAAAAAAAGTGAAACAAATTTACTTATAGGACGTCCCATAAGTGTCCGCTCTCTCTCTGCTCGTTTACTCGTGGAGTTACAGCAGTTTTAATCACCTTTTTGTCTTTCACCACAGCTTGGTGTTTTAGACAGGGTGACTGTCGTCAGTCACTCTCTCCCGACATCCATGTAAAATTCAAAGTTATTGACAAGAAAAGAAAAAAGAACTGTAAAATTATGATACTAAAGGGGTTAAATAATTTTAAGACTGTGTTAAAGTACTTTTTTAACATCCTGAGCACAATGGAACAATACCATGATAATAATGAAAACCATGATAATTTTGATCACAATAACTGTGATATAAAATATTCATACTGTTACATCACTATTCTAGACTCAGCTCACTGAATATTCAGTAAAACTTCATCACAGAAGGACGACAGTAGTAAACGGTTCACAGAGGTCCTCTGACCACAGCTTTGGCATCATTTACAATGAGAGCTGCTTCACAGCAGCTACGGCAACACCGGGGTCAAAATACTCGACACCCAAACATTTAAAGCTTCAGGATTTTAACTGGGAGGACCAGGAGGGACTTCTCTGAAGACTTTGACAGAAACATGACAAACACGTTGATGTTAGAGAAATATCAGGTCAGGGTGTAACGATGACCTCAGTGCATGTGGAGAAAACAGCAGTGACAGGACGGCACATGCCATATCACTGTTAACCTTGTTAGCACCAGCTAGCATGCTCTGTTGTCATGATGCCAGAGTGGAGAAGATCAGCCTGTTTGTAAAGACACAGATGACTGGAGACATGCTCCTGATGAGTTTAGTGGACTGTAATGGTGAGAGCGAGCTGGAGACTTTTTGAGCAGGATTGAAGGTCTCCATCAGCACAAACAACAGAGAGAGGAAGAGATGTTTTCAGAGGACAGAGCAGCAGACCTGAGAGCTCATTTATAAAGTGTGTCTAAAGTCTCAGACAGACAGATCTCTGTGGAGGATCACAACAGTTTGTTTCTGTTGGCCTCTGTTGTCCTCATGCAGTTTAACGCTCTGTCACTTTAAGTGGATCTCTTGGAGACAGTTTACTTTCCAAGGGTCTTTTATTATTTTGAAGGGTTAAAATAAGAGTTTTGTACTTTTGAAGATTTGACAGTGACGATGACACCGTCTGGTCCAAACTCAGGGCTGTGTACCTTTACTCTGTTAAGGGACATGTGAAGCCCCCTGTTGTGTCAGCCTCACTCAAATGTTGTTAATAACTGGATTTAAAAAGCTGCTGAGTCGCCTCAGATGACAGAGTGAGCCGTCAGAGGGTCCATGTGGGACACAAGATGATGAACGAGTGCCTGAGAGTTTATTAGGAAACACCAGAACTCAGATACTGATGTCACAATAAACTCACAAACTTAATAAATGAGCAGTTTAATTCTGCAGAAACAAACTGAAAATATATTAAATTATCTTAATTTACAACAAAACATACACAATCGAATAATGAGTCCAAATCTGTGTGAATGTGTTCAAAGACATTTAGAAAATTTTGAAGAAAAAATATGATCTTTATTTAACATGTTTCAGAAAAGGACAGAATAAAAACTTAAAATGATCAGAGCCCAGAAAAAAAAATGTGTCTGATGTTCAGACTTCATCACATTTAAACACAAATCTCCATAAATATGTTTGTGATGCTAAAGTTCAGTCAGGGTCACTTATTCTTTGTTACACTGAACAGTGAAGTCTGTTCCTGCTCTTATCTTTAAATTCTTTTATATCGCTGAAACAAATAAAAAATATATTCAATTATAAATTTATAACAGAACATACACCATCGAGTAATGATTCCACATCCGTGTGAATGTGTTCAAAGACATTTAGAAAAATATGAAGAAAACAGAATCATGACTTTTAAAGGTTCCAGAAAAGGACAGAATAAACCTCCAGTATTGATCACCGGCTTCTAAGCTGTACGTATCAATATTGTAACATGACAGACTTTGTAATTTGTGAAAGTGGTATAAAATACAGAATATTATAGTAATATTGTATCATGCTCTAACTTGTGATTTGCACCCTAATGATTATGTAAATGTATCTTTTTAAAATATTTTATAATGTTTTATGTGGTCAGATATTTATATTAAAATGTGCTCATTTTGATATGTAGACCTAATTTTAAGGATACACATCAGTATTTCAGAAAACATTTAAACAGTCTCGATGATGCTCTGATATTAAAATGATTTATTAAAGTTATTATTTTATGCATATTTTCATCCAAAACACCTTGAATATGTTTTTATGACCCTCAAACACCTTGCAGACTCTCTACAAACATTTCAGTGTTTCTCAGCTTTGGTATAAAGGTCTGTTTTTCCTCCATGATTAATCTCTGCTGATGTTTTATTAAAGTTCACTCTGCTGCAGCGTCCAATCACAGAGTAATATCCAGTAAGTGGGCGGGTCCATCAGTCCAAACACTTCTGTGGAGGGCGCTCTGGTGTGTCCTTGGTTATAGCTCCTCTGATCTGCCTCCTCTCTCCTCGATCCTCTCTCCTCGATCTGTAACTGAGAGCTCTGGAAAGATCCTCAACATGTGGAGAACGACTCTCAGTTTGAGTGAAGAGTGAGGAGAGAGGAGGCTGCAGATCAGGGAGTGAGATGAACCAGTTCAGTCTGTCATGAGCTCAGGAGTTTAACAGCAGGGTCATGTTGGACTCCTCGTCGGTGTTTCCTCTGATGGTGAGTCTCTGGCTTTAAAGGCAGTGGACTGAGGAGAGAAGAACCAGCAAAGCTGTTCTTCCATCAGTCGTCTGTTAGTGTTTACAGCAGGAAATGAAGCAGCAACATTCTGCATTAGCAGCAGTGCTAACAGCAGCCTGATGCAGACCTGATCAGTCCTGGGCTTTGGCCCAGCTCAAAAACTCTCCCACACTAGAGCTTCAGAGGCTCTGGATCATGTGATGATGGAGGGGGGTGGGGGGTGGGGGGGTTTAGCTGTAATGAACATCTCAGAAATACCTTATACCTTATTATTAAAGCTGCTATGAGGAGAATCTATCGCCGGCAAAATAAAGACTCTGCTACCCATAAGCACTCGCGGCGACTGTCGTGATGCTGCGTTCCTGTGATACAACCTGTATGTTTTTCAAAATAAAAGCATTTCCCATAAGTACAGAGGAGGACTTTTATTGTGAAAAAACTTTTTTGAAGTCTTTTGTAACCTCGGAAATGGGAGTGACATCATCTCCCACATATTGGCGTTCCAGTTTCCAGTCGATCTACCAGGCTATTGTTAGCTGTTGTTAGCACGCCCTGGGTTGTTGTATGAAGAATGTGATTATCACTATGGCAACATTTTTGTAAATATAAATCTAGCAATACTATGTAAACAGCTGATCTAGAGCGACACACCCCAGTCAGAAGTGCAAATAAATGGATTATTACAGGAGCTAAATAACTGTTCACACTGGGGGCATCCATCTTCCATTGTCGACTCGGGGGTGGTGAGGTTTCACCGAGTTCCCAGTAGGAAATTCAGACGTCAGGGAACGTTCCAGTTGCAGTTTCCTACTTGGAACCTGGAAGTTCCTACTTCTGACTACAACTGGAACGCACCGGAGACGTGAAGCCAAATGTGTTTGTTTGTTGTGGTAAATGCAGCATGGACCTTTGTCAGAACTCTGCATTGCTTTACAAGTTACTTCTTTTTTCAACAACTTACAGGATGCAAAGTGACGAGGTAATGTATCTCTTTCTAGTTACGTAGCGGTAGTTTTTGATGTGTGACAACAAGCAATTGGGGGAAAGTTATTATCATAGTTGTAGCCGGCTATATATGTCTACTTACAGCCCGGTGCTCTAAGACGTGTCTGAATAATATAAATTTGCTCTAGTTTTAATTGTCTGGTTCCCCGAAGTTGAGTATTCAGTCCAGCCCTGTCCGACCCGACCAGGAGGCTAAAGAATATTTATAGCCAACCTATTTTGATGCTATGAAACTCATTGATAAGAGTGTATTTTGATCAGGCATACATCTAAAAGTGAGACTTTTTTGTAATTACTTAAAAACTCCTCACAGTCTCTTTAAGTCAGTGAAACATCACAAAATATTTCTTTATTTTTTAATCAAACATTTATCCAAAAGGTGTGCGTTCAGCTAACGAGGTATCCTCTGTGCCCTCTAGTCATTCTGTCAGTCACTCTGACGTCACTGCCATACGTTTGCTTTGGGACAGTTTATCAGCAGATCAGTGATTCAGATTTTTTGGCACCAACACAAGCAGGACTGTAACAGTTTGATGGTTTAAACAGCAGATACATCACCTCTGGGCTTTAACACTGATGCTCTGATGTGAAGAGAGTTGATGAGAGACGAAGGAAACCAGCTGGATGACTGTGAGTCACATCAGTGACTGAATAACTGACCAGGAGACTCTTTCAGAATAAAAGCATGGTGTGAAAACACAGATAGTCTCATTATTATAAACAACAGAGCAGGCTTTTACGTTGAAATCCTCCCTGAAGTCTCTCTGCTGTGTGTTGGCAGTGCAGTGAGCCTCAGCACACACAGACTGAAACTCTGGGTGTCGCTGAAGCACACACACTCGTTTTCTGTCTTTACAGTGAACCACACTCACATCTCGTCCATGACTCCAACACTGACCTGTTTTATCCAGCGTTCATCAAATCTGAGCATGTTTATTCAGCGCTCAGGCTCGACTGCAGAGTGGACGGCTGCATGAGAGGGGAGGGAGTTCATGAGCTGAGCTCAGACTGAAGAGCTGCTTCATTTACCTCCTCACTGTGTTAAGATCTTACTAAAAATACAACAACCTGTTTGGTTTTTCAAAATATAAGCATTTCCCATAATTACAGAAGAGAACTTTAATTGTGAAAAACTTTTCAAAAGTCTCTTGTTTGTTCCTGTCAGAGTTTCATGCTTCTGTTAGCTGTGAGTGTGGAGCTGAAGAGTTTTCAGCTGCTTCTTCAAATCATTTTGGGCTCAAAACAAGCAAGTAAGTTCAAACACTCATTCAGCTGCTGTTGAAGCTTTGAAATGGAAATAAATGACTCCGCCACAGATCACGTCTATTCCTGTTGACTTAATCCAGCACATAGTCTGTGCCAAAGCCATGAGAGACAGAGACTCTGCTGAGTGAACAGGTTTATGTTGTTGCTTTAATTTACATCATCAGACTTTCAGAGGAAAGAGGACGTGTTCACCACACTGCTGTGCAGTCCATCATTATTATTATTATCATTATTATTATTATTATTATCATTATTATTAATATTATTATTATTACTGTCTCCAGTTATAACTCAGTTAATGACACAGTGTCTCCATCTGCATGATATCAGCTCAGGATGAGTGTGTGTTTTGTTTAAAGACAGTTATTGTGAATACCAGGACACTGTCACAGCTGTAATAAACATGCATGTTGTGTTGCTCAGGACTATGGGATGTCTCCTGTATGAAGTCCTGCCTGGTTTTCTGCTCTGTCCACTTTAATCTCTAAATAAGACACAAAAATAAACATTTGAGAAGACTGAATGTTTACTGGAGAGGAATGTAAATCATAGTTTAGTGTGAACAATGATGAATTTAGATCAACAAAATCAGTGAAATGTGAAAATAAAAGCAGTGTGTAAATATAACTGGATTATCTGAATGACTATATGAAATATAAATTAATATCTTTACAGATTATCTGACTGTAGACTATCAGACCTTCACGTTAAAGTCGTGGCCTCGGCTCTGATGTCTAACCCCTCCCATCTGAGAGAGCTGGACCTGAGCAGGAACGGTCTTCAGGGTTCAGGAGTGAAGCTTCTGTGTGCTGGACTGAAGAGTCCAAACTGCAGACTGGAGTCTCTGAGGTGAGTTCATTTATTCTTTAATCATTGACCTTTAACCTTTTGTAATATAATAAACTGATATAAAACTGTAAATTGTCTTTTGATCATATTTAAATGTCCCAGACTGAAGTTTTCCTCAGACAGCAGATAAATGTTTGGGCCGCCCAGAAAGGCTGATGGTCATTGAAGTTTAATATCTGACCAGTTCATACATTTATAACTGCTGTGCAACAACCCCGTTCTTAACTTTACACCACACAACCTCCATCTGCCCCTCAGAGGAGGTGAAGGCCGCAGACATCCATCTCTGCTCCCTTCACCCTCTTCTGTTCTGCTCACCTGTCTGCTCTGTGGCCCCTCCCCCTCCTGTGTGTGCTCACCTGTCTGCTCTGTGGCCCCTCCCCCTCCTGTGTGTGCTCACCTGTCTGTTTCTCAGCTGCACTGCTCACCTATAAATGTTCTTTACATCAAGGAGGATCTGCATGAGCAGAGCCACAGACTGCAGATTTACACTCATCAGCCGCTGCTGTCCTCTGATCCTGAAACATCCTGGAGTGTTTAAGGCCGTTTACACCACAGTGTTGTCTCCAGGATCTTTACAGCAGTGTTACAGCACACGTCTGTGCACTAACGCTCTCTGGTGAAGACAGTCCTTGGCAGATATAACAGATGTGTCTGTGCTGGAATCTGCAGTCTGATGATCTAACAGTAGGGTAACTACTCTTTTTGAGTAAAAGGTGAAGTAATGCAATATGATTGAAAACGTGGTAATGAAACAAAGTTCTTTTTTTAATGCTGCAGAGCGTTACTTTACCCACAGACAGATCTGACACTGATGCTGCCTTCAGTCCACATCAGACACGAGCAGTGTTGCCAAGTCTGCTCATTATAAGCGTCTTCTGACCTGTTTTTCTTGAAAATCCTGTGAGTTGCTGCCATGAGTCTCTTTTTTTGGGCTTGTTTCTTTACATGCAGTTGTTTATTGGGCTTTTCTGTTTGTGTGAATCCCCTGATTATCTCTCAGCTCCCACAATAAAGAAAAACATGAGTGTGGTTGGTAGTTTGTGCTTTCCACTTCCTCGTTTCCTGGTTTCCTCAAACACACTCACACAATCTGTGAACCAATCCCACAGATTTTATTATTATATTATTATTAGAATGTTTATTCAATGTCCAAAAGTGCAAACCTACAATCAGTCCAGACCAGGACCCTTCACAGGACTCACCTGAGGGGAGCAGAGTGTTTAAAATGGGATTCAGCTCAGACACCTGCACTGACTGCTCTCCACACAGCCCACACACTGACATTCACACTATCTGTCACTGCACACGCTCATCAGCTTTGGACTGATGTCACAAACACTGGCTGCTGTCATGGACTGTCTTACCCCTGTCTCCCCTACAATCTGTTCACTCAGCCACACATCAATAACAAACCTGTCCGGATCAAACCATGAATTACTCCTCACAGCAAAACTATGGCCAAGAAAACCATCCTCATGACCTGGAAACAAAATCAGCCAATGGAGACATTTAGTGATGGAGCTCATCTCTATGGAGAACTCAGCAGCTCCACAAACAGCTCTGCAGTAGACCCCCCTCCATCTGGACCCCCTCATGAACCTCCTACAGACCTGAAGTCAACCAGCTCACTTCAGCGCCCACACCTCTGTTCAGCCTGAGAACCAATCCCAGAATATTCCAGCATGGATATGAACCTGATGTTCCACCCTCCATGGAAATGTCTAAAGTCCACACTGTGACAGTAATGACAGACTATACCGATGTGCTTCCTGTCCCCTCACCTTCAAATCTGTTTGTCATGTCTGCTTCCTAAAACACTCACACACTGTTCACACCCTCATCTTCCATCTGAACACATCTTCATCATCCCTGTGTGTCTCTGTGCAGCCCTTTCTGTTCTTCTCTTTCTTCTTTTTGGCTTGTCTTCAGTGTCTGTATTCTTCATGTGCTCTTATCTGTCATGTCTTTGTTGACCTGTGAGTTTTTGTGCTGCACTGCATCACCCACAGAAAGTAAAGACAGAGAGAAGTCAGCTGTGGATTATAGAGTGATGTGAGCAGTAGAGCAGTCTGAAATGCTGAGACATGCTCCATCAGCAGGATATTCTGAAGTCAAACTCTTGTAAATATTCAGGTTTAAGCCCAGAGTTTAGGACATGGTGGGACGTGTTCCAGTAAAAAGAGAGGAAACTTCTCTGAGCTGCAGACTGACACCATCACAGGAGGAGAAGGAGATAAACATGTTGTTGTTTGTCCTCCTGAAAAGAAGCAGAAACAGAGTCAGAAACAGCAGCTCTGCAGAGACATGACAGTCAGCAGTTTGAGTTCAGACACATTTTTAAATGTAAAGTCCGACTTTCTAACCCGACACACCACATGGACAGTTTCATATACCTGTGACAGAAATATTTCACTGGTTCATCTGGGAAAGAGCAGTTCAGAAATGTTTTCAGGACCTTCAAAACAGCTGCAGCTGGTGATTGGATGATCGTTGTGCTTGTCAGACTCACACAGACCAATCATATCAAGCCACGTGAGCAACTAGACCCTGTTTTAGCTGTTAGCTTTAACTACAGTTTAGTCCAGACTTAGACTATCTTACATTAAACTATACCACACAGATGTATCATTTACCACTTAAATGTGACATGTACCTCATCAACAACAATTTCCACCAAGTTCTCCCAGTAAACTTCTGAGGAGAGCAGATTTCTCCAGGTATCATTGAGTCACCTTGACTCTGGGCTAACATGCTAACAGCATCGTTCACGCAGCATCACTGCATTTCCAGTTTCTCAGCAGTGATCCAGCAGGAGAAGAACAAAAACATGTTTTCACATAAGAAAGGTTTAAGTGACATTCCTTAGTCCTCTTTTAAAGAGGAAATTGAGTCCATTTCTAAAAACACTGCAGTTATTGCCACATAGACAGAAACCGTTTCACATGCTGCCATTGTTTTCAAACATTCAGCCACTTCCTGCTGTCGACACGTCTGCACATCCGCTTCTCTTCCCTGATTTAGCCCTGAAATCATTGGTCAGTCGAGGTTAGCAAGATGGACATGCAGGATTTTAGACAATGAATCAGGCAGGTCCATCTGCTCTGTGATTTTACAGACTTTCTGTTGAGCACAAACATGTTTGATTCTTGATTTTGTCTGTGTAGGAACATTAATACTTCAAGTTTTATCAGAGGCTCATGGGCAGCTGATTTTGGAAGAAGAGCCAATAAAAGAGGACAAAGCTGACAGAGACAGATCTGGTTTATCTGAGGGCTTTATAGTTGATGATGATCAGAGCAGAGAGGACGACACACAGACATCAGTGTGAAGTGAACAGAGTGAAATCATTGTGATGAAACAGCAGGGTGGTCCTCTGAGAACATCCTGACAAAGAGCTTCAAATATCATCCAAACACATTCTTCTCCAGTGGGACAGATGAAACTATCTGGAGTTTAGAGCTCAGACTTCAGTCTTTAGAGCTCACTGTAGAGTTTAAAGGATGAGGATGAAGAAGTCAAAGTCTTCATCTGATGAAGGTCTGATGGTTCTGATCCAAACTTCATCATCTTCATGATTCAGCTCCTTCACATCCTGCTGAGATGTTATATAAGTGTGATGTCATCACAGGAGGCAGAGCAGCAGCTGATTGGCTCTGCTGAGCAGACTGTGTGATGTGGACACATCTGATTGGATCCTAAAGACTTTTTCTCTTCATTCTCTCTTCTTTATTCAGACTGAAGCACTGCTGGTTGTCAGAGATCAGCTGTTCTTCTTTAGCCTCAGCTCTGAAGTCCAACCCCTCCCATCTGAGACAGCTGGACCTGAGCAAGAACAATCTTCAGGATTCAGGAGTGAAGCTGCTGTGTGATTTTCTGCAGAGTCAAAAATGTAAACTGGAGATTCTGATGTAAGTTCATGTGTTCTCTGTTTCTATTGTAGATCTTGTGTGTGTGATTATGAACTGAAGCATCTTCATGTCCAGATGTTTGACTGATCATATGTAGGGATGCATGATGGTGGATTTTTGCTGAGATCTGATCTGCTGACATTTCAAACTTCTCTGAGCTCCTCCTGATATATCTCCACTCTTCTTCTATTGTAAATAACATCAAGTGTGTCCTGTAGGAGAACTGATGTGTTCCTCTGATTGTGACAGTCTGTTTGTTTTAGAAACAGGAAACAAGACAAACAACATCTGATTCAACAATAAATGACAGATGTGTTCTTTTCAAATCTAGATATTTATTCATGAAACTAAAGTCATTTCTTGTTCTCATGTTGATTTCATGTCAGATTTAATTGTCTCAGTAGAGTTAAACTTCTTCAGATGTCCAAACTGAACTGTAACAACCTGCTGACAGACAGAGAGCAGAGCAGAGACCAACCAGGGGGGCTGAATAATATTTAGTCATGTCTCCTCACGCTCTGCAGAGTGTCTGTTTGTCCAACACCTGTCCAGGAAAGATTATAACCACACAGCAGACACACCAAGGGCCACAGACCGGGCCCCCGAGGAGATCCAGACAGAATCTTGTGTAAAATGGGGGTCATGATGTCATAGTGGGCAGATAACAGCTTCAAAAGTCAATCAGTGGTTTGTGCAGGAATGAAGACGTCCTCCAATCAGTGGAGCAGAAATATTTGATGTAGACATCAGCAGAATGGAGGATTGATTTTCTCCAGTGCAGCATGAAGTTTGTGGTTTTTCATGTGGACAGACAGACCTCCGTCAGCTGAAGCTCTTTTCTTCTTCATCCTTATTTCTTCAGCTTTCAGGCTGTTTAGAGGACTGAAGTTTGAGGCTCTGAACTACAGGACTACTGAACTACAAACATTTGAGTTTTTGTCTTAGTTTGTGGTAGGGATGTAACGGGATGAAAATTTCATATCACGGTTATTGTGACCAAAATTATCATCCTGATCATTATTATTGTGGTATTGTTGCAGTTTGCTCAAAATGTTCAAAAAGAACTTTATCACAGTCTAAAAATAATTTAACCCCTTAAATGTTATAATTTTAACAGTTCTTTTGTCTTTTTTGTCAATAACTGTGTCAGGAAATGTACATTTATTTATCTTTTTTCATGAGAAAAAAAAGTAAACAGTTCTGACAAGTATTTGTCATTATTATGTTATAAATGCTTAAACTGTGTGTAATTACAAGAAAATACAAAAAAGGAATTTGAACTTTAAACAATTTTCTTTTCATAAACAGTTGTAAATGAACATGTTCAAAGTTTTGAGATGACAAACATTAAATGCAACATATTTTACAAGCACACATTTTAGTTTGCCTGCAGCATTAGTGTTCATGTTACAGCTCGTTATATTTGACCATGTCATGGCCTTTTTATTTATTTATTTTTTGTTTTACTAACGATAGTCCCTAAAGCAGTTAGCCTTCTTCATGACTCTCCTCTGCTCTCCCCTTTCCATGACAGATCTCGTCAACATCTCCTTCTTTAATATTTACAAATTAACATTTATTAAATCCATAAAACACAAACTATAACAGAAAATATGATTTATTACGGCGAATAAACAATGAAAGAACGGTAAGAACACACTCCAGAATGATACTAATGCTGTTATTTACAACTTTTATCCATTATTACACAGAAAATCCTGATAAACCTCCTATAATTCACTCAGGTATGACTCTCTAAATCCCCTCTGTCTCTCAGTCTGCTCGTTTACTCGAGGAGTTACAGCAGTTTTAATGACGTCATTTTTGTCTTTCACCACAGCTTGGTGTTTTAGACAGGGTGACTGTCGTCAGTCAGTTTCCTCCACATCCTTGTAAAATCCAAACTTGACCAGATGTTAGACTTCAGCTGTCTGGAGTGGGAAAAAACCTGTAAGTGTTTGAGCAGAGCTCAAACTGCTTGACTTCTTCAGAGGCCAAACAATGCAAACTGTTTGTCAGAGGGACGGCTGCTTCACCGAGGAGCAGACACACACAGTTCAGGCTTTTCCAGTCAAAGAGCAGCATCACTGTGACTTATTGACACAGTGTGGTGATCAAACACGGTTTAACGGTCATTTTAATTGGACATGGTAATGATTACCATGGGACATTTTACCATAGTTTACCATTTTACAGGTAACTGTTACATCCCTAGTTTGAGAGGAGTCTTCAGGATTATGTGAGAGGAGTGGCCAACAAAGGTGTTTTTAATGAAGAGAATGGACTTTAATAGGTCAGAATAATCTGCATGACCAGGTTGATGTTTTAATTCAGTGCTCTGTGTCTCACTGTCTGTCAGCAGGATGTTACTCAGCTGTTTGGAGCTCTCAAAAAGGCAGATGAAGCTCCTTTCAACTGGAACTCCTCCAAATATTCTACATTTAAAGCTATGGCACACGTTCTGAAAACCAGATTGGCTGTTGAGACAGATTTGAAAAATGCAGCCTGCCGCCCTTCACTCACCCCTCCCCTCCGTGTTCCAAGATCCTGTCCCCAGCTCGTGTCACCTCCTAACAACATGCCCTCTCTGAAAGAGCTACACGCCAGCTGGCAAAAATATTTGAAGAAAACACAACCAAAAACAGCTCAGCTCAACTGAAAGTAACAGACACGACAGTCATTCCCCTTGTAACACACAGCGGTAGCCATTTCAATTGGACCGGCGGTGAAGCGGGTCTGACGTCGCCAGAGCAGAGCCGATTGTGGGGAAGAATTTATCTTTCTTTGCATGTCGTCACCAGCTAACCAGCTTACAATGCTAACGATGAGTGGCTAACAGGCTAAAATCTATTGACAGAGCCTACTCCGGAGCGGCGGTTCGGATTGGTCAAATATTATGCTCCTGTGCAGCGCATATACTGAATGGATTTTTTTTGTTCTTTTTGGTCTTTATATTGCGTAGATCGGACCATAGGACCATAACAGCCTTATAAACGGTGTTATTAAGATGTACCAAGCTTCCAAATCGTAGACCATAGCTTTAATGTCCTGAATGTGATCCAGTGTCATGAGGCTCAGGTTTTCATGAACTTCTGGATTTGACAACAGAATTTATCTGTCATTCATTTTAGACTCTGGTGTCTCCTGTTTTGTTGTAAACAGACTGAATGAGACAAAGAGCTCAATTCTTCTCCACCATAGACTTTGTGTTCGAGATAATTACAGAAACAGTGGAAATAGATCTGCATCAGCACCGACTGAACTTAGTCTAGTTTCAGCATTTTGTACATCCCTACTGTCAGCACTGAAGAGAGCACTGAGATAATCCTAAATAATAAAAATGAAGTGTAATGAGTGGTGTGTTACACCATATTGATTAAATATATAATTAAAACTTTTATTCTTTTTTATATATATGTTTTTACATTTCAGCTCAATTTTTATCTGAGAGAAGAAAGCACCAGACCAAAGTCAAAATACTTGGACTCATGTTGGTTTTTTAGGGTCCTAGCTGATTATTGGTTGTTTGAGGGCCTGATAACTGATATTTGAAACTGATGTCAATTTACAATAATCAAATCTTTCAGTCAAAATGTAGAGATTTAAACACTGCAAACTCCAGACTGTTTAAATGAAAAAGCTCAGCTGCATCTTTTCATATTAAAATATGTAATCACATATTAATGTAAGATGAAATTAATTTTAATAAACCAGTGGTGACAACATTCATCAGGGCTGACTTTGTTATAAGAACTCAGATACAGCTGTATTGTTGGACAACATTTGAGCTGATTTACAGTCTGATCCACATCAACCTGATGAAGGTCTGAGCTCCACCATGTTTGAAGGGACAAAGAAGGTTCTGGAGATGCACCTGTAGACCACAGTGTGTAGGAGTCTCTCTGTGTTTGTCTTGTTGACTTCTCTCACCTGTTCAGGTGGGATCAAGTTTTTCTTGTTGAACATTTTCTGATCATGAATTCTAATGAAGTTGATGTGGACTGCAGTGTGGACCATGTGACAGCAGACTGTGACTGTGAGCTCAGACTGAAGTGTTTAGATGTGAAGGTTTGATCCTGACAGAAAAATCTGAGCTCTGCTGTTTACACTTCAGAGAAACAGGAGGAACGGATCAAGACGTGTGTGAAAGCAGCTGAGACAAACTGAAGTACAGGAGGCAGAGCAGCAGCTGATTGGCTCTGCTGAGCAGACTGTGTGATGTGGACTCATCTGATTTTATCCTAAAGAGTTTTTTCTCTTCATTCTCTCTTCTTTATTCAGACTGTGGGAGTGCAGTTTGTCAGAGATCAGCTGTTCTTCTTTAGCCTCAGCTCTGAAGTCCAACCCCTCCCATCTGAGACAGCTGGACCTGAACAACAACAAACTTCAGGATTCAGGAGTGAAGCTGCTGTGTGATTTTCTGCAGAGTCCAAACTGTAGACTGGAGACTCTGATGTAAGTTCATGTGTTCTCTGTTTCTATTGTAGATCTTGTGTGTGTGATTATGAACTGAAGCATCTTCATGTCCAGATGTTTGACTGATCATATGTAGGGATGCATGATGGTGGATTTTTGCTGAGATCTGATCTGCTGACATTTCAAACTTCTCTGAGCTCCTCCTGATATATCTCCACTCTTCTTCTATTGTAAATAACATCAAGTGTGTCCTGTAGGAGAACTGATGTGTTCCTCTGATTGTGACAGTCTGTTTGTTTTAGAAACAGGAAACAAGACAAACAGCATGTGATTCAACAATAAATGACAGATGTGTTCTTTTCAAATACAGACATTTATTCATGAAACTGAAGTCATTTCTTGTTCTCATGTTGATTTCATGTCAGATTTAATTGTCTCAGTAGAGTTAAACTTCTTCAGATGTCCAAGCTGAACTGTAACAACCTGCTGACAGACAGAGAGCAGAGCAGAGACCAACCAGGGGGGCTGAATAATATTTAGTCATGTCTCCTCACGCTCTGCAGAGTGTCTGTTTGTCCAACAGCTGTCCAGGAAAGATTATAACCACACAGCAGACACAAATGCTCATTGGACAGAGACAGTCATGAACAGAGATGATTCTTTTTGACTCTTTCCAAACTTTATGGTGACAATAATCAGGCCCAAAATAAAGATCTGATGTTAACAGTTAGTGCTCCAGTTATGGAGATGAAAAGCCTTTATCCCTCTGATAATATCATTGTGGGGGATTTTAATATGACCCCAGACCAATGGAAGGACAGACAGCCATCAAGATCTGACAAACATTATTTTAACAACATAATAATGGACTTTTGTAACAGTAAATTTAGAGGATACATGGAGAGTTCAGATCCTGAAATGCTGAAATCCTCCTGGTTTAAAGCAGATAGAAGCTGCAGGTCTAGAAGTGACTGTTGGCTACTTTCACATAATCCATGACAAAATGTCTCTGATATATCTTTGGATATTTGACCCTGAACACATCACAGCTTCATGCACCTGGAGCTGACACCACACAAAAATAATAATGATCTCTTTTTGTGCTTGCTCTCAAGGACGACAGTCACTTTTGTGACACTCCCTCCCTGACCATAACCTTCCTGCTGCTTGCTCTTCTTGTCTCTGTGATGTCTCTGTCTGAATTACTGCAGCCTCTCTCTGCATTTCTCTCTGAAATCCAAAAAACATGGAATTGATAAGCTGGTCTCTCAGCTCCATTAACCAAATTTGATCAACAAGAAGATGAGGTAAAGGAGGAGCTGTCACAGGCTTATGCTGATACATCCACTCTGGCACACATTCAGACATTCTCCTCCACTCAATGCCTTCTTTGTCCCCATGTGTTCGTTTCCATGTTTGTTGTAACATGTTGCTCATGTGCTGAGGTGTTTTTTTTTTTATCTCACACTGTGCTCCCCTGACAAGTGCCTAGTTTGGGATTGTTCCCCCCCCTCTTCTCTCATCCTGTCTCCTTTTCTGCAGCCCCCAGGTGAGTGGATGCTGGCATGACTGGTTGTCGCTGCTCCCCGGTAGTTTTGTTGTTATTAAATCGTACAGTGTCCATGGGTGTCATGAAAGGCGCTTCATAAATAAAATGTATTATTAATATTATTGTAATGAAAGATATGACAAGTGATTCTGGAAATTCAACTGTGGTCTGTAAAAATAAGACTTACTCTCAGAGCATCAGGACCATGATCCAGGACTCTCACCAACCCAGAGAGTCAGTCATATGAGAACAAATGTGAATTTTTAAAGTCCAAACTCAGAAGATACTCACGAACATGTAGTGAGGAGAAAGCTGTGATGATCAGAAAACAGAGAGAGATTTGGTAGAAGAGCTGAACACACTATGGAATAAAAACACCCTCAGAGAAGAGGAGGACCTGAACATCTCAGCCCGTCTAAACTTGATGATCTTTTTATCTCCAAAGCTAAAGGAGCCTGAAATTTGATTTTAAATGCAATCTGAAGGAATTTAATCAATAATGAAAACTAAAGATATTTTTTAAATTCAGAATCCAGACAATCCTCCCACAGCCCTAATCAATGGAGTTCATTTTCTTGACCAAAGATGTTCCCATAAATTCATGAGATCTGTTTAAGCTAATGATTTATCCCCGGCTGAACTCTGTAGGAATAATATATGAAACATTTTTGATCAAACCACAGCAACAACACTGAGAACTAGATTTTTAACCCTCGTGTGGTATTCATATTGTTGTTACTTAGCCGGTTTTCATGGGTCTGGTGGACCCGCTAGAGTTTTGGGCTTCCAAACAACACAATTGAATAATTTTCTCTGATAATACTCAACAGATGTTTACTACATGCCAATTACAAGTTACATGAACAGAAAACATGGTTATTATTTGCTCTTTACCTTTGTTAGATCACATTTGTCAATTAAAAAGGAAAATCAGTTAGAATCAAAGTGAGTGGAAAAACACATTTACAAATGAAGAAAGATGTTTCACAACCATTGATTTTTATTCATTTGAACTTCTTGGTGCTCAACTTCATCCTGTTCTTCAGAGTTACTGTCAGACTCTGAATTCTCAGAAATATGATCTTCATATTCTGAAACCTCTTCCTCGATATCACCGTCAGAAGCTTCTGTCTCTTCTAAAATCAATTGGAGGGTCCCCTCAGCAAAAAATCTTTTGGCCATCTTAATCAGTCATGATAAGTAACCACACTGGCAGAGTCATATTTACAGTGTTACACCCCATTTGTAGGTGGTATAGTGTATGGGAAAAAAAGTTTGGTTCCCCCAGGATAAATGGGGAAAATGTGCTTGATGGTGTTTGTTGAATTTGTTTCAACTTTCAAACACACTCGCACGCACACAAACACACACGTGCAGGAGAAGGAGGGGCAGAAAACACTATCAGTAGCCCCAGAAAGGAGGAAGACAGAGTGGGGGTACACAGAACCTACACGTTCCACACTTTTATTGGCCCTGGGTCCAGTGGACCCAAACACCCTGTATGTAATATAAATGCGTAGGGGGGGTGTACAGTATGCAGTCTGAGAAAATGTGTTTTGATTTATGTTCTTCACAGAAAATGAGCCAAAGCCAATAATTTCAGGTTGAAAAAATAATGAGTTGTATCATTTTTCTTTAGATGAAAACTGAAAACGGGTCCCACAGACCTGAATACCATACAAGGGTTAAAATATCCACTTCAGTCTGAAACAAAAGAAATCCATCACAAGATAATGATTCATATTTATCCATCCAGTGAATCTCTAAGATTAAGATTTGACTTTAAAACAATGAATGCACTTTTAGTGAAGAAGACGTTGATCCAACAGAGCATCTCTTTGTCTCAGGCTCTCACACCAAACTGTTGTTGAAGCAGTTCATGGAAACAGAAAAACCAACTCAAGATAAAGAAACAGACCTGATAAAAGAAACCTCTGATCATTTGATTTGATTTATTTGTGTTCTGTTTTGATGAATTTCATCTTTTTCTCCTCTTTTCTCTCTAAACTCATGCCTGCTTACATATTACCCTGTTGTTGAAATATTCTGAATGTTTTGCCTTCATGTTTTTAACTGAATAATTTTACAATAAAGTTATGAAAACCTTCTGCCATCAGACAAAAGTGCAGAAGTATCCGCTGTACCACCGGACTGCAGAGCAGCTTCTTCTCTCAGGCTGTGAGTCTGATGAATGCTCCATCTGCACTCCTCCACGTCTGAGGGTTTGGTTTTTGTTTGGTTTGGAGCCACAAATTAATTTCACAGTGAAACACTTTCAGGTATCTTGTTAAAGTAAATAAATAAATAAATCTCCTCTGAGGTGTGAAAATCAGTCTCCTGGTGTCCTCCATAAAACAAACACATGAGCACAGTGTGGTGAGATTAGGGAGGCCACCTCTCATGATGAAGATGAAGGACCCCTGTGCTCCTCTAGGCTCAGACCACCAAGGGCCACAGACCGGGCCCCCGAGGAGATCCAGACAGAATCCTGTGTAAAATGGGGGTCATGATGTCATAGTGGGCAGATAACAGCTTCAAAAGTCAATCAGTGGTTTGTGCAGGAATGAAGACGTCCTCCAATCAGTGGAGCAGAAATATTTGATGTAGACATCAGCAGAATGGAGGATTGATTTTCTCCAGTGCAGACACCCAACATGGTCCAAAACACAAAGGGCCCTCAACCCACAGGACCAGAACCACCAGAGACCACATCCAGGGGCATCAGCTGGACCCTGATGAAGGTCTGAGCTCCAACATGTTTGAAGGGACAAAGAAGGTTCTGGAGATGCACATGTAGACCACAGTGTGTAGGAGTCTCTCTGTGTTTGGCTTGTTGACTTCTCTCACCTGTCCAGGTGGAATCAAGTTTTTCTTGTTGAACATTTTCTGATCCTGAATTCTAATGAAGTTCATGTGGACTGCAGTGTGGACCATGTGACAGCAGACTGTGACTGTGAGCTCAGACTGAAGTGTTTAGATGTGAAGGTTTGATCCTGACAGAAAAATCTGAGCTCTGCTGTTTACACTTTAGAGAAACAGGAGGAACGGATCAAGACGTGTGTGAAAGCAGCTGAGACAAACTGAAGTACAGGAGGCAGAGCAGCAGCTGATTGGCTCTGCTGAGCAGACTGTGTGATGTGGACACATCTGATTGGATCCTAAAGAGTTTTTCTCTTCATTCTCTCTTCTTTATTCAGACTGTGGTACTGCAGTTTGTCAGAGATCAGCTGTTCTTCTTTAGCCTCAGCTCTGAAGTCCAACCCCTCCCATCTGAGAGAGCTGAACCTGAGGGCCAACAATCTTCAGGATTCAGGAAAGAAGCTGCTGCAAGATCTTCAGATGGATCCAAACTACAGACTGGAGACTCTGAGGTAAGTAGAGAGTTGAATTTACCGTAAATCCCAGAATATAAATCTCTCTGGTCTCTGTTTTTTGAGTCTCTCAGAGGGAAAATGAATTTCTCTCTTTCTGCCTGATGGTTTCTGTGC
Source organism: Scarus forsteni (assembly GCA_036419115.1). NCBI lineage: Eukaryota > Metazoa > Chordata > Actinopteri > Labriformes > Labridae > Scarus > Scarus forsteni. The sequence continues at coordinate 279,322 of JAZDUH010000365.1, forward strand.
AGATGGTTTTGCACAGAAACCTGGTCATTGTGTCTGACAACACGGACACAACAACACCAAAACACTAACGAGGACAAAGTCCCTGCTGAACCTCTGAACCATGAGCTGCTGCTGATGTGCTGAACATGTGAACACACTGATGAAAATATCACTTTATTCTCTTTTCCTTCAAAAACAAACATGAACGCTGTCATCTGACAGAAAAGGCAAAGACAGGAAGTCAAAAATCAAACACATGAAGCTGAAATGGAGCAGAAGAATCAATCTGATCATGAAGAGCAGATTATTTCTTTGACTGAACTGTGGCCCCAAAATTCATCCTGGGCCCATCCCTAGAGCTGGACCACTACAGAACAACATGTGACAGGCTTTGGTCTGCTGGACACAGAGCAGAGTGAAAACTCAGCAAACAGATGAAGATCCAACAAAGCTGCAGCTTCAGCCTGAACTGAAGAGAGTCCTCAGAGCTTTGTCTGCTCTCAGACTGATGGAGCTCAGTTATTGGAGGGCTCCTGATTCATTCTTCTGCTCTGACCACAACTCACAGCTCTCTGCTCTAAACACTGACTCTGTTTTTACCAACAGGTGGGACTGAGGAGACGATCATCACCATCTTCTGCCTCAGAGGACTCTCTGCCACATGGAGGTCTGACCATGTGTGAGCTCATCAACAGTCAGTAACTCAGAGACTGGGACGTCCTGCTGCTGTGTCCTTCTGCAGACGTGTCCACACAGACTCTGTTCAGGTCCCTGCAGATCCTCAAACAGTCTGACAGAGTCTCACATTTGCTTTTTGAAATCTGAGGCCTTCTAAAGTCTCAGCCGCTCTTCTTCTTCCTCCTGAGAGGTCTTCATCATGGGACGTCCCGTTGACGGAGCCCCCCTGTCTCAGACCTGTGTGAGTCTTTTTTAAAGGCTCTTCAGAAAACAGCAGAAACAAACTGCAGCAGCAACATGATGTTTGTTCAGGGAGCATTTCAAAGGTCTCTGTCCAAATGCAGGCCTGTCCTCTCTCAGCTCTTTAAATCAGTACAGGAGAGAGATCTATGTGACTAGATCTATTAGCTCATAATTCTAGTCCTGGTTTAAACCAACAACACATTCTAATTTTAGTTATTCTCATTTAAAAAGCAACGATTTGCTGTTTCCTTCTCTGTGTTTCAGCCTGTTTCAGACAAACAAAGACCTGCACAGATAACAGACTTTCAGATCTGCAGACTAGAAGACACAGTAACCAGTGAATTTAACTTTAAAAACTTAAAAACTTTAAATGGTCTGTCAGTTTTTATTTTTGTCTGTTAATGTCTAATTAATGTTTTGTAATCATCGTGGCAGTGGAATTACAAATGTAGCTGTTTTACATCTGAATGTGGTTTTATCATGAAGATGACTCAAAGTCATGAGGTTCGTGTTTAAAGCCTTGATTATGCAGATCATGTATATACACTGTGGACTTTGTCAAAAACTAAATCCTTTTGGCCCTGTTATCACTTTGATTAAACCCTTTACCTGATTTATAAAGGGAGCAGCTGGTAGCAACAGTGTCCAAATCTTTTGGATATAATGTTGAAATTCAAACCTTCTGGAAATCTTCTTCAGGATTATCGCTCACTGTTCAGCTTTTCCAGGACGTTTGACTTTTTTCCTCATTTTCCAAATGTTTTCCATGCCTGGGAAATTGGTCAATCATATTTCAGGATTCCAGGTTTTCCAGGACATGAGAGAACCCTGAGTGACCGTCGACACAGCAGGCTCCATCAGTGACAGACATCTCACTGACACTGGGGGATTGTGGGTAGGCTATTCATCTTATTTTGTGGTGGCACCAGAGCGGCGCCATTGTTTATTATTTGTCATATGATATCCAGGTCAGACCAGAAGTGTAGTTATCAACGAACGGATCGAGAGGTGTGAGCTAATCAGCTAGCGATTGTTTTTGTCTAGTATTGCGTGTTCAGTCAGAGGCTGCCACAATAACTGGACAAAGAGGAGGGAGTTTTTGAAGCAGACCTGCTTTGAACATCAGGTAGAGAGATCGGAGTGTTGTGGGGCTCGGTATAACTTACACCAGCCGCCCAAGGAGGAGGAGCACCTGAGGCTGTGGCTGAAGGCGCTAAACCTGAAGTGCACACTGAAGCGCCCTTATGTGTGCTCTTTTCATTTCGTGGACAGAAAGCCGACAGAAGAGCAAAGTTATTGCTTACTGGCTTGATCTCATGGAGGAAAACATGAGGTGTTACATACCCTGGCTGCCCAGGGAAACCATTCAGGAAACAATGCCTCAGTGTTTCAAAGAACACTTTCCAAAAACAGCCTGTGTGATTGACTGTTCAGAAACCCCCCTTCTAAAGCCTTGACTCAAGAGGTGAGTCTTACAGCCACTGCTATGGCCAGAACACCATCAAATACCTTGTCTCCATTGCACCATGTGGTCTGATCATGTTTATTTCAGCTGCTTATGGAGGAAGGTGCAGTGATAAATTTGTTACTTTAAATTCTGGGTTCTTGGAGTAGCTCCATCCAGGTGATGAGGTAATGGCTGACAGAGGCTTCACCATTGAAGATCTATTTTTATGAAAGGAAGGTGAAGCTGACCATCCCGGCATTCACCAAGAGGGGAATGCAGCTGTCTGAAGAGGACACCACCAGCACAAGGCGAATTGCAAATGTGCGGGTCCATGTTGAGAGGGTCATACGCAGACTGAAAAACTTTAAAATCCTTTCCCAGACATTCCCCATTACCCTCACTTCAAAAGCTGACACAGTTCTAAGAATTTGTGCAGCCCTGTGCAACCTTCAAGGAAACATCATTTCTGAGGTAGAGGAGGAAAGAGGACAGTTTTGCTACTAAAGTAACCGAACGTAACCTGTACATATATAAGATAAACTATTGTTACCTTTTTATGGATCAATTTTTTTTGTACGACCCTTTACAATATAGAATGATCTTACCTGTCTAAATAGTTTTTTGTATGAACCTTTGAACATGAAATTTTCTTGCCTGTTTTGAATTATTTGAATAAACCTTTACAGTTTGGAATGATCTGATGTGTTTGAACATCGTTTCTTCATAAACCTTTAAAATGTTGATGTTACCCACCAGCAAATACTTAAAAAACTTTTTGTTTCAACGACTGATTGGAGCCTTAAATGTACAAAACACAGAGTTTAGTGAATAAATAACTGAATTTATTTCTGAAGTGAATGATTGAGATGAAGGAGAAACTGTCATTTTGTAGGAGGAAAGAAGAAGTTCTGCAGGATGCTGGCTGGAGTGAAGCAGGGGTGTGTTTGGAAAGCAGGTGGGGTTGGCAGGTAAGCAGACAGACAGACAGGTATGCAGTTGTCCCAGGGCAGAGGGAAAGACAGTGAGTAAAAAACAGTGAGCAAAAAACTAGTAACATAAACAAAACTAACTAACTGTTACTGTTTGGTGAAAAAGTGGAATTGGCCCACTTGAAATAGCTGACCTAAAAAACAGCTGTTGTGCACACAGTGAGCTACAAGAAGGCAGAGAGAACAGATGAGAGAAATCATACAGTAATTATATACATGAAGGACAGTAATAGATGTATTCAGCTCCCTTAAACAGAAAAACACTGTAATATACAACACAACTTACATTCACTTAAACTATTAACAACTAATTCTGGTCTTTTTCTATAACTATTATACTTTGGTTACCTAAAATAATGTCATGCATAATTATTCTGTCTCCTCATTCTTTGCAAAGCTGCATGAATTTTGATGACAGCAACAGACGGCCTTCCTGAAACTCATCAGACACCTGGGGGAGCATGTGCTTAAAATAAAAGGTTTTAGGTCGAGCCACGGTCTGAGCACAGAACTGCTCATATGGGACTGGTATCAGGACTTGCTGCGATGGAGCCCAGACTAGCAGCTTACAGGCCCTCAATCCTGTGCAGAACATGCCAAGCTGCACTTACATGTAGAGGCCTCGTGAACCACTTTGCAGCAGCTGAGGCGTCCCCTCAACCATCTGACTTCTGATCAGATCCTCCAGAGACTCATCACACTTGAGGAAAGGGCATTTGATCTCCAGCAGTTCCTCTAAATCCAAAACTCCATCAGGACTTGCTGACAGCCAAGGCTCACTTTCACACACAACAGTGCCTCTGTGGCTAACAGCATATCCCTGTTCCTCAAGCCAACGGGAGGCAGATGCTTCACTTTCTAGGCCGTGGTGAGTTGCAGCATTCCCATGGAACCTGGGGTGAAGGCGCTCTCTGATACATTTTTCAGGGTTGCCTCTGATTGGGACCTTTTTTGCTGTGCTTGCAGTTATTCTAATTTTGCTGGAGTCATGCCACAGGTGAGAAGCACTCTGCTCCAGAGTTACCTGCTCCAGTGCTGCACATTTAGTGTGATTGATGGCCACAGAAGTGTTGTAAAAAAAAACATACACCTCTGGCAGATGTTGGTGCCATCATGGTCAGCATGTGGTGGAGATGCAGGCTGTTTTTGCTCCTGTCCCCGTGCATTCAGGCATTTGTGGAGTAGGCTGGACACAGGCAGTCTCAGATACTAGAGACCCTCTCTCAGCACATCCTGGCTGCTAAATGAAGGAGTGGGAGGAAGAGGCACGTGACCGGGCATTACCTCTGGTGTCAGAAGCACATCAGTGGCTCTGTGATGGGAAAAGGTAATGTCCATCAACCGCTTTGGGCCAAGGTTTCTTTGGGTCCCCACATTCCAGAGCTGCTGTTCATCTGTTACCCCACTAGACACAGCGTTTTCAACCTGACACCAGAAATGATGATTTGGTAAGTATATATTTGAGCTATAACAGAAGACAACTCAAACTTTAACAGCTTTCTTACAGCTTTTCTCAGTCGCTGTGATACACTTCTCAAATCGTCCTCAAAATTTGCAAAATGATTTCTCAAAAAATTTGTAGAAATAGCAAAACACTGGTTACCTGCCAAAGCCAGCCTCCTGTTCACAATCCTTTGTTCATCTCTCAAAAATAAATATCTGTGTCAATGAACATGTCAGTTTCATCAAAATGTTGAGTCCTCGTGTCATTATGTACGGATAAGACTGTCAAGTTGCTAAGTCATGTTGTCAGGATAACAGTGAACATTTTGATGACAGCTATTGTAAATTCTAAGTTACACCTTAGTGTATGTGAGAGAAAGATTTTGAGAGACTGGGCAAGATATATATTTACACTTTTACTGTTTTACTGTTTGCACTGCAATTTGTTGACGGACCATGTCATTGAAAAAAAGAGGAAAAGACTGCACTGCATCGCACAAAAGAGCAGAAATGTAAACACAGGACAGTTTCTTTAGGGAAAACTGTACATGCAGTCCTGTAAAAATTACAGACTGATTTAGAATTCTAAATGTTGTGGAGGCTGACACTAGTCAACAGTGACCTATTGTCATTAAGTTTGATCAACATGACATAAGCAGTTGATAATGCAGGAAACAGCAGAGAATTGTACGTCATCATTTAAACTGATGTAGCAAAGCATTTGCAACTTGTTCAAAGAAATGAGAAAGTGCTTTTTTGATGTTCACGAGTGACACAATGATGAAGATTGAACAAGTAGTTTTGAGAATTTTAATTCTGATCTGAGAAGTGAACCAAAGCAACTGAGAAAAACTGTAAATGATAAATATTACATTCATTAATATTAAACTTTACCTAATTATGTACCTACCTTTGCATATTCCCCACACCAGGTGATCAAGTGATTAATGTTATAAATAATGCATAACTACCATTACCTTACCTTTACCGTACCTCTTGCAGGCCTTACTTACCTTGATTTTATTTACTTACCTTGTTCCGCTGTACCTTTAAGAGATTTGACCAGATACTTAGCCTGCAGGTTGCCACCACGTCTGTAGCTGTGTAGATATTCAAAAACACATGTTAATAACAGAGAAAGTGCAAAACATATTCAAACTTTAAGAATTTATACAATGAATCAATATCAGTTTCCTCAAGTGGTGTACCACAACAGCAAGGAAACTACCACTTCTACTCCCACTATATCCATAAAACTCTGTAATATGGCCGAACATGCAGTCAAAATACAGTGGAGGTAATAATTATTTCATAGTTTTCAACAGCTGATTTCACTGATTACCCCACCTTCAAGCAGAGAGCAGGGACTAATCAGTGAAATCAGCTGGTGGAGTTTTTGGTTGGAAAGAAAACCTGCAGCCTCTCGGCCCTTTCTTCAGTAGTGATAATAATAATGATAAAAACACTAATGATAAAAAGAAGAACAAGGTGGGTGACATCTACCTTTCACACTATTGCGGCTGCATGACTGCACGACTGTCCCAATCCAGCGATGCAGGAGCATCCAGTTGTCTCCACAGCGCCGCTAGCACTACTGGCCTGGCTCGGGTTCACGTCTGCTTTTAAAAAGACGAACTCGCTCTCCGTGTGCAAAAATATACGACCAACTTTGCCGCTATGAAGATATTGGTACGCCTCTGTGCTCTTGTAGTTCTTTATAGCCACACCATCGATGCCGAGGGACAACATAAATTAAAAATGTCTCCATATGACATCTCCGGCCTCTTTCTCATGTCATCCACCCACGGTGACATGATGGATGGATGGGGGAACTCGAGACCGTCGTTTCTCCTGATGTGTGTTACCGTTTGTTCCCATTTTTGAACACCCGGTGTCACTTTTGTTGACATCTCGATGCCTTTACTCTGCAGAGCTGGCTACCGGCAACTGTAAACAGGAAGTTTGATGACATAATGCAGAAGTAGCGTGTTGTCAAAATGGGCGGAGTGAAATAAGGTGAATAAAACTCATCTTGAAGTGTGTATTTCCATCAGGCATATATCTAAAAGTGAGACTTTTTGTATCACTTAGAAACTCCTTACAGTCTCTTAAAAAAAGTGAAACAGAGAAAAATGTACACAAACACATCGTTTTGCATTACAAAATGATTGTGTTCTTACATCACACATCCTGATGATATCTGATGGATCTTCGTCTGATACGTAGTGTGGCAGATCAAGTAGGACAGCCGCCCTTCTCCTTCATTTGTTTCCTACAAGACAAAAAGACATGCAGTAAAATTAAAAAATAAAAAAACACTACAAATGGTGGCTAATTTTCTATCATCCACACTTTCACTTACATCTTTAGTAAGACGGTCCAGAAGTTCTTTGAGTGACTGCTTCTTTCCAGACTTGGTTCCTGCTTCGTGGAGCTCCAGCAGTCTTTGGACCAGGTCGTCGAGTCCACTGAGAAAAGTTTCCAGAAGGTCTGTGGAGACGATTCTCTTGAATTCTGCTTTTACCTGAGGAGACAGAAAATGGTCCACATATTTCTCAATAGGACACAGTCCACAATGTCTCATAGAAAATGATTAAAATCTCTTTGTGTGATTAACCCGTGGGTAACATTTAACCCTTTGCAGGTTGCTTTAATTTATGGCCTTTTGAGGTCACCAGCTCACAAAAAATGCTATAAAAACATAACAGATTGTTTTTTGTATTTCTATTTGGATCAAATCATTCAACCAACTTTAGTTTTAATCGAAAATACCAAATATATAATTATTTATTTTTTAATAAGCCTTTCAATGACAAATAGATTACATGAAGTCACTGTTTTTATTCAAAACAAATAAAAAACACAAAATATGACTTATATCCACCATAATAAATGTTCAAATGTTCATAAAAGATCAGGCTTAGATATACTAGAATTGGTCACAAATTTGATTTTAATGCATTATATATGTTTTTGTGTCAGAATCATAATTTATGAGCTTTGAGGTCAGTAGAGTACAGAAATGTCCACTCACAAAACATGCTATAGAAACATAACAGATTCATATTTTTGATTTTTCTTTAACTCAATTCATTTAATCAATTCAAGTCCTAATAACACCAAATGTGTAATTATTTATTTTAATCATTTAAATGCCATTTTAATTACTTCAAACATGAACTCGAAATTGGCATTAAAAGTGTTATAACAAAATAAATAATGAAATATTTGGTATTTTTATTAGAGCTGAAGATGATTGAATAATTTGAGCAAAAAAGAAGCTAAATATTAATTTGTTCTATTCCTATAGCAGGTTTTTGTGAGGATGTTTTTGTCCTCTGGTCTTTTAATGAAGAGATGTCAGTAATTGGGTGAAAAAAATCACAAATTTTTATTCTAAATTATTGGAGGCTGACCACAGTCATGGATATGTCAAGGTTAGTAAACCCACTGACTTTGGTGCATGACTTTTTTGTCTGAAGCATGTATTTTAATTTTTACTCCCTTATGTCTACATTTGGCTTTTAAAAGCCACCGAGGTAACTGCTGTAAAAAGAAATTAGATAAATATTTATTTCTCCATCTTCTGCTTGGTTCTCTCCATCAGGCTCAAGCCTGTTCAACAGTAATTATGTTTTTTTAATTACTGATTTTTACCCTTTAAATGTCACTTTCATAGGAAATGTCTCTGAATTAGAAAAATAAAAACAGAATGGCAAATTTTCAATGTTAAAATGATCAGAGACCAGAAAACTTTTAGATTCTTTCACAGTCTTGTAAATGTCAAAGGTCAATAAAATATAATTTTACTTGCATTTGTTTTCTGCAGCATCATATTTTAACTTTATTTCCTTATGTTCTGTTTAGGCTGTTTAAAAGCCACGACTTTAGCTGCTGTGAAAATAAATCAGAAACATAATTAATTTATTTTGTTTTCATCCTTTTTTTAAATTCTATTAAAAATAATAAATATTTTTTAAAACATGTGGATATTATGGAAATGTCATTTATTTGGGAAAAAACACAAATGATTTTTAATATAAAAAATGATCAGACACTGGAGACAAGACTGACAGCACATAAAATATCTCTCATCATTTTAATATGGAAAATCATTCATGTTGTATTTTTCACTAAATCCATGACATATGTAATGAAATAGGTATTTAGAGGGCTAAAAGACTTTTTTTTAATTCTATATTTTACATAACGGCTGAGCTTGAACAGATCTGAAAGTAAACAAATTGTATCTGATATGTTTCTACAGCAGCTAAAGTTGAGGCTCACAAACAGCTTAAACAGGGTCAAAGGGAGAATCCCCAAATTTGGGACAGCTCCTATTGTGGGAAAGATGTAGCTTTCCTGCTGAACTATGCTGGATCTTTAGTGTAGAACTCGCTGCAGGTGATCGGTAAGAATCACACGTCTTTAATTTCCCTTGCTTATTTATTGCCACCACACTCACATAAATCCTGTCCTCTGATGAATCAGTGGTTCTGTACAGAGTACACATAAAACAGATAAATCCAGTCAGATTTCTTCACTAACAGGACAGTGTGCAGCAGAGAAAAACCCAACAGGCTTCTGAACATATCAAAATGAGCTTATTCAGTTACATCAATCAGGCAATACTGCCATCTACTGGACATAATACACAGAGAACACCTATGCTAATGCCATGTGCCTCAGACTAATTAACATTTAGATATGCCTATAACACGATGATTTAGCATATCTCCTTATCCAAACTAATAACCAATGACTGAACAAAAACATATAGCCCCAATCCTACCAGAAAACAGGTATTCTCATCTTGAAGAAAACAATACAGTGAGCGGCTAACACACACTATGAGCTAACATGAACTGGGCTCCATTAGCTTAGCAGGCTAAATGTGTATAAAACATTGACCCATACTCTATCAACTAATAAAACATACATTCTCACTTCTTTAACTTACTTGTGCTAGACGCACTGCACATCAGATGACAGTGGGAAAAGAATTAAATCCAAGGCGTCTTCCCTGCAGAACACATGTAGTGTCTAGCCAGAGTCTATGCAAAAAGAAAGTGGAAGCTAAGAAATAGGAATGAAACTTGGGCAAGAATGTCCACTAGAGGGCACCTTTTTCACACCTATGAAATTGGCATTTAAAGGTTAAATTGCATATTTTTTTCAAATATTCATCGTTTTTGATCAGGGCTGAGCTTGATGAAGAGAACCGAGCAAAAGAAGAGGAAAAAACATTAAATATAAGTGTAAGCGGCACCTGCAAACAGCACCATGCACAAACAAAAAACTTGAACATAACACAAAACCATTAGCTATTAGGCACTCACTCACCTACAAACACGTCACATGCACAAAGGTGTTGTTAGCTGTCTATACTGTATTTTAATTTTATTTAAGTGCCCTGGGGTGAAGTTCAGCGAGGTTAACTTGTAGCTTTCCTTGACAGTAACAGGCAATTGGCGTGTGTCACAGCCAAAAGCTGCCGAGGTTTGTGTGTATGAAATAGAAAATAAAAGGACATAGCTATTTACTGACACACAATGCTACTCCTGAGGGTCCGTGTATAAAGTATAATTCATTGTTGTTGCTCGGCTTGTAAATAGAAAACACTCGTTTTCGGGGGTATTCCCTATTTCACTGACGCATAGAGTGGAATGCACTGGCGCAACACAGCGGCGTAAGCGACCGCTTTTCCCTTTATCCAACTTGTACAATGAAAATTGAAAATAGGAAGTCCAGGGGCGGAAGTGCCTTCAAAGTAAAAGCATCGCGTTTCGAACGATGCGTGTTGTTTGAGACAACGAAGTTTAAGGAGAGGAAATGAACAATCACAGCAATTTCCTACACAATTAACATCATTCATAATTAATATACGGTGATATTTTGACTTCATTTTCACGATGGAGCCTCGCTGATTTTCACAATAAGGGCACTATGTTTTGATGACCCAAACGTCATGATAGACGTAGGTCACGTGACGTATGTTGTCTCCCTACTACGGACTCATTCCCGACTGAATGTTTAAATGCCAGCAGTGTGCCCCGTTATTGACCTCGGAAGACACCCGACAAAAACAATAAAACGAGCTAACTGTAGCGGCTAATTACCTGCCGTGGTGTAAATAGTTTTTTTTCAGCTCATGGCAATTTTTTATCTCCTCCAAGTCTGTGTCGGTTGTTGACTGTCGAGATTTATGGTGGAGGTAAGTTCACTGGGCCCGCTGTCATCAGGCTGAGAAGTGTTTTATATCCTGAGAACTTATAGCAAATATGGTTGTATATGTCCTTTGTCCCTTGGCCAGATTTTGGACATTCAGTCCCTCATAAGATTAAAGTAATTCTGATTCAACAGTAACTTTATTGACAAACGACACAAAAGTCCTTATTTTAATGAAATAAATCATAAACTTGTAAGACATATTCATATTTTATTTTTCATGAAAAGAACATTTGTCCCAGGGGGTCACTGTCATTTCCCCCACACACCACAAAATGTAATTTCAGGGTTATTTTTATTTATTCTTTTTTATTGGTGTATAATACTTGCAGTCACATCAGTTGACCTATGACAGGGAGCTCATGGCAGGAGAGCAGCGTAAGCTCTGTGGAAGAAAGAGAAAAAAGAGAAAAACAAGGAAAAGTTTTCCAAACCATGAGTAGGTTAAAAGTCCTCATTTCCAAACCACTCATATTTCCTTTGATTGTACTAATAATAAGAAAAATACCATTTATGAATTTCCGGTTATGGCGACCATCTGATAGGAAGTGTCCCACACCGCTCTGTTGTAACTTCTTTAATTTCGGCAAAAAATAACTCTCATTATCTGCTATTGTGGTTGAGCTGACACGGAGATGCGGAGGAATAACAAACCGAACAAAGGAGAGACTAATTCGTCCAAACAATTGAAGCTACCAGTCTATCAAACTAGCGGGACAACTCCCAAGGCTAACAACAACGATCACATGGCAGAGAAAACAGCCAGCGGAGACGAGGAGCAAGGGAGCCAGAAGGCGGATGAGATACTGGCCGCTATAGGCTCCATGAAAGCAGAATTTTCATCGAGATTTGACGGTGTTATGACGGCAATAGAGAGCATGAGAAAGGAGATAAATGACTGCAATGAACGAGTGTCGCAAACGGAACAGCGGATATCTAGCACCGAGGACGAGGTGACTACCTTAAAAACTAAAGTGCAGAAACTGGAGTCGCAAAATAAAAGTCTGGAGGACAAAGTTTTGGACCTAGAAGCCAGATCCCGATTGAACAACGTGAGGTTAATAAATCTGCCGGAGGGGGCTGAAGGAGGAGACCCGGTGGCATTTCTAGAAAAGTGGATCCCTGAGGCACTGGGCTCAACACTGCAGCCTTCAGTGGTTTTGGAGCGAGCACACCGGATCGGTCCGATGAGAGACGCCAGGGCACCACCAAGAACACTTATAATGAGGTTTCTTAACTACAAGAACAAGATGGAAATTATGGGTGCTGCTCGGGCAAAAAAGATCATGTATAAGAACCAACAAGTACGGCTTTATCCGGACCTGGCTGCAGGACTACATCAGCTGAGAAAACAATTTGACCTGCTCGTCAGGAACTCCGCAATTTAGGAATTCGGCACGGACTGATTCACCCAGCCAGGCTCTTGGTGACTCACAAAGACCGAACCTACACCTTCAAAACTCCGACTGAAGCAGAGGAATTCGTTAAAAAGATCCAGAAGGATGCTGGCGGAAACTAAATCAAGCCACAGGTGACATGACAGACACGACAGTTTATGAGACAGAGTGTAAAACATGCTTATTTACTCGATATGGTGCTAGATTCATACAACTGTTTAAGTATTGAGCTACAGAAGAGTTAAAAAAAAAAAAAAAAAATCATTGCACAGCAGTAGGTGAGACTGATGAGGGACTTGAGTTGGAGAAGATTAAAGGTGGACTGACTGATCCTCACTTAGTGTGTGGAACAGTTATTACTAGCCATATCAGGAAATTAATATGGTTTCAGGGAACGTCTCTTCATATGAGACCAGGGGAAATGTTCACGCTCGTGTGTTTTGTTGTATTCGATGCCAGTTCAAACATCCAGGTTCTTCATGCTTCTCTGTAAGTTTTCTTTGGTACTATGGATCAATTTGATTTTGATTTGTAAGGGATGTCTCAGGGAGTAAGGTTAAATTTTGTCTCTTGGAATTGCAGAGGCCTGCAGCGACTTAAAAAAATTAAGCAAGTAATGAACAGAATTAAGGATATTGACTCTAAGATAGTGTTTTTACAAGAAACACACCTTTTGGATGAGGATAACGGAAAAATTAGAAGAAGATGGCAAGGAAGTGTATATACTGCTTCATTCTCATCCCGAGCCCGAGGTGTGATGACGCTTATACACCAATCTGTCCCACTTCAAGTCAAAGAAGTAATAAAGGATAGATTGGGGAGATACTTAATAATCCGAGGTTCATTACTGACAGAAAATATTAATTTAGTGAATGTGTACGGGCCCAATACAGATGATGCAAATTTTTACGTGATCTGTTCCTTACTCTGTCAACATTAGGGGGATTTTATATAATAGGAGGAGACTTTAATTGTACATTAAACCCCGATGTGGACAGGTCCACAAGAATAGACCAGTCACACAGTGGATGCAGAACAACTATTCTCCGCTTTATAAAAGAGCTAGGGTTGGTAGATATATGGAGAGAATGTAACCCGCAAGCTAAAACCTACTCATGTTACTCCAGCACATTTCAAACATACTCAAGAATTGACTATTTTTTAATTTCCTCAGAATTACGGTCCAAAATTCATAACAGTTTCTACCATAGCATTGTGATCTCAGACCATGCACCATGTTGTTTGGTATACAAAGATGATAAATTAACAAAAGATCCACCTAGGTGGTGCTTTCACCATAAGTGGTTACAAGATGACGAATTTGTAAAGTACATAGAGAAACACATAGAGGAGTTCTTTAAATTTAACACTACACAGACAACAGCAATTATAAGATGGGAGGCATTTAAAGCCTTTCTCAGAGGGCATATAATAAGTTATATAGGTTCAAAATCAAAAAAGGCACGAGAGGAGAGATTTAATTTGGAAAAAAAAATGAAGACTCTTCAAGAAAAAATTTATGAAAAAAACAACCCTCAACTTGAAAAAGAACTACTAATTCTGAGATCTGAATATGAAAAACAATCTGCTTTTAGAGCTTCATCTAGTCTTCTAAGATTAAAACAGACATTTTATGAGCAAGGTGATAAATCTGGAAAACTGTTAGCGTGGCAAATCAAACAATTAGAGATCAGAACAGCTATCACAACCATAACATCCAATGGGAATGTTGTGGTGAACCCCATAGAAATAAATGATACCTTCAGAGATTATTATAAAAAATTATATAGTACAAATAACACTATTGATGTACAAAATATGAATAGATTTTTAGATGAATTAACTATTCCCTGCACCCCAGGTGAATATAAAGAAGATTTGGATATTGATATTACCATAGAAGAAATCAGTAATGCCATAGACAATTTGAAATCAGGAAAAAGAGCAGGACCAGACGGTCTGCCGATAGACTTGTACAAAAAATTTAAGAACTTACTAATAGCACCACTCTTGGAAATGCTTCTTGGGGCACTTCAGAGTGGCAGTCTTCCATTGTCGATGAATAAAGCGCTAATTGTTTTACTGCCAAAACCAGGCAAAACCCCTGATAGATGCTAAAAATTTGAGACCAATAAGCCTGCTAAATTCAGACCTTAAAATATTATGTAAGCTTTTAGCAATTAGATTAAAAAGAATTCTGCCAAAAGTTGTACATAAGGACCAAAACGGATTTGTGTCAGGAAGACAAGGCTTCCATAATGTTAGAAGAATACTGAATATTGTTTACTATAATGAAGATAGGCCAGATACAGCCCTGTTATCATTGGATGCCGAAAAGGCCTTTGATAGGGTCGAATGGCCTTATCTTTTTAATGTTTTAGAAAGATTTGGCTGCGGAAATATCTTCATTAAATGGGTGCAGGTCATATACAATAACTCTACAGCAGAAATTTTAACGAATAGAAATATCTCAAAACCAATTAGTATTAACAAAGGATGCCGGCAGGGCTGTCCTCTTTCGCCCTTGTTGTTCACATTGGCAATAGAACCGCTTGCTATAGCCGACGCTCTAATCCACGGTTTTATGGGATTACAGTAGGACCAATAGAGCACAGAATCGCCTCTGTACGCCGGATGATGTAATCTTACTTATGTCCAGCTTGAGTAAATCAATCCCAGCCCTAATACAACTGATAAGATCATTTGGTGATATTTCTGGGTATAAAGTGAATCATACCAAATCCTCCATATTATTACTTAATTCAGGTGAAAGGAAAAATCCAATAGCTGAAGCAATTCAGTTCAATGTTGTGGATCAATTTAAATATTTAGGAATATGTATTGTGCCCAGGTTAGACCAGGTAGCTTGTGCCAACTATGGACCTCTAATGGTAGAAATTGATGAGTCAATTGACAGATGGATGTCGCTGCCAGTATCCATAATGGGCAGAATTAATATTTTAAAAATGAATACCTTACCAAAATTACTTTATTTATTCCAAAATATCCCATTACCACCACCTACAGATTTATTCTCAAAAATAAAAAATTATTTGCTGGCTTTCTATGGAACAACCGTGAAGGCAAGACTCGCTTTGTCTTTATTATACCTACCATTTGACAGGGGGGGGCTTAAATGCCCAAACTTGATGTGGTATTACTGGGCTGCACAACTAAGGACAATTATGTTTTATTTTTCAAAGGATAATGCCCCTCACTGGGTCAAGATGGAATCCTATGGCTTAAATCTATCTCTCCCATCATACATTTATTCAAGCACTGTACAAAAGCTTTGTAAACAAACTAAAAATCCAATTGTTAAGCATATGATAAAGATTTGGTATGAAGTGAAAAAGTACTTGCACGAACCACGATTACTATCTCAATTTACTCCAGTTTGGGGTAATCAGCTTTTTGTACCAGGAAGGGCAGATGCAACATTTAAAACATGGTTAACTAAAGGACTTGGAACAATTCAAGATCTGTACACAACAAACTCAGATGATATGATGTCCTTTGATGAACTAAGAGCGAAATATCACCTTGATAGAAAACATTTCTTCAAGTTTCTTCAGCTTAGAAATTATGTTAGAATAAATCAAAACAATGCACTTACAAAACCTAGTTACACAGAACTTGAAAAAATTGTTTCAAAGAATTGTTTAAGAAAGGGTGCAATATCAGAAATCTACAATTTGTTGGTGTCATTTTCTAGTGAGAACTCAACATATAAACTAAAGGCCTGGAAGGAAAACATACAAACAGATATTTCCAAAGTAGACTGGGAAGTCGATGTACCAACGCCACTCTGCATCCATAAATGCACGCCTCAGAATAATACAATATAAATGGCTAATGCGGATGTATGTGACGCCGGTAGAACTGAATAGATATGACCCCACTATACCAGATGTATGCACAAAATGTACAGAAGATAGAGGAACATTATTTCATTGCCTTTGGCAGTGCAGAATAATTATTAAATTCTGGGAAGAGTTAAGAGTCATGATTGAAAGGATTATTTCCAAATCAATATCACTGGACCCAAAGCTTTTCCTGTTGGGGCTTTATCCAGAGAAACATAACTACAGTAAGTATGAAAAAGTATTTATAGATCTAAGTTTGCTAAATGCCAAAAAGTGTATAGCATTGCTGTGGAAAAGAACCTGTCAACCAAGTACCAGCCAATGGTTAAAACAAATGTTGTCAAGCCTACCGCTGGAAAGAATTGCTTATATTCAGAAAGCCAAACAGCATAAATTTGAAGGTATATGGAAGCCCTTTATTGATTATGTCAAGAACTCAGACTTTACAGAAAACCAACCTGAGGACTAACTAACTATGACAGGAGAATATATTTCCTGTCTCTTTTGTTACTTTTCAAATGCCCATAGCTAATCATTATCATTTTATGTCACGACCATTTATATCGGGTTTATAATCTGTTCTATACCAAGAGAAGCATGTTTGTTTTGTGTTTTTTTTTTTGTTTGTTTTGTTTTGTATTTATTTTATTTTATTTTATTTTATTTTATTTTTTTTTATTACTACTATTGTGATCCCTTTGTTTTAAGATGTGTGTTCTTTTTGCTACACTTTGCAGAGGATCTATGAGAAATGACTTGTGGCCATAACTAATGTCATACATGCCAAAAATGCTTGAGTGACAATCTTATGCTGCTGTAAAATCCAAATAAAGATATTATTGGAAAAAAAATACCATTTATGCTGTGTTTTGAGTTTGTATTATGTCAAATAATTTTTTTTTTTAAAAGATAAAAACATTGTCATTTCCATCAATTTATTTATTGTGATGGAAAAGACATGTTGAGTGACAAGGTTAGTGTTATAAATGCATTTTTTTGGCTTATATTGCTTAATATGCTTTGTATTAAATTGAGCAAAACACTCCAACTCTATTTTTTGCTTTATATATACACAAACTACAAAAAAAAAGATGTTTAAATGTGATACCATATGTTTTGTAGATGGCATGCAACACCACAGCAGAAAGATCACAAGCATATGGATAGATAATGATGGATACAGGAATGGATCCATATGAAAGTCTGGCAGTTTGTGTAAACTGTATATCACTAATTACACAGTGATTAATGAATGTTGATGTTCAAGATTGATAATGCAAGTGTTTTCTTGAAAACCACTTTTTTGGGGTGTGATGTAAATGATGTTTTCCTCTGAATGCTGGACTGAAATTGCTGAAAACATATAATATTTATGTAGTTTTATTACAATAACCATCAATTAATGTCTGTACACATTGTGAGAAAGTAGAGCAAATCAATATATTTCCAAAAATATGTGGTCTTTGGCCCACAAAAGTTGGAGGACTGGAGTTAAAATGAGAGCTACATGCAAAACCCTGTTCATCTGTGGTTGAACCATGGACTGAAGACAACATCACAGTAAAGAGCAAAGACTAACTTTGGTCACTTATTTTTATAATGCAGTTGTCCTTTGAGACATCTTTTTTAAAGAACAAAAATGTTCTTTTATTACAGAGACTCCAGAGGACAGGTTGGAGAGCATGTGTGACACCAGGGAAGACAACTGCGGATGGAGTGTCGGTCAACTGGGAGGCTTTGGAGGCAGCTTCACCACATGGGCGGTTCGCTTTTCAGTATGAAGTGAAGAACAAACACTTGCTGGGTGGTGGGTCTTTATAGACACTGAAAGAAATCAAGATTAGTTTTATAATTTGCATAAATCAGTGACAACATACAGAAACCAGCTTCATTCTTCTCAGAGAAAGAGTGCAGAAACTGAGAAAAGCACCACCCAGTGAAATCGTAGGTGTCTTATCAGAGAGATGTGACAAGAAAACTCACATCTGGACAAGCAATTGTCAATAAGACTGTGGGACCACTGTTAGTTTTATGCTGAACCACATGGTGGGGCATCATCATTAGTACCCAATTTCAGTCCAGCATTCAGAGGAAAACATCATTTACATCACACCCCAAAAAAGTGGTTTTCAAGAAAACACTTGCATTATCAATCTTGAACATCAACATTCATTAATCACTGTGTAATTAGTGATATACAGTTTAAACAAACTGCCAGACTTTCATATGGATCCATTCCTGTATCCATCATTATCTATCCATATGCTTGTGATCTTTCTGCTGTGGTATTGCATGCCATCTACAAAACATATGGTATCACATTTAAACATCTATTTTTTTGTAGTTTGTGTATATATAAAGTATAAAATAGAGTTGCAGTGTTTTGCACAATGTAATACAAAGAATATTAAGCAATATAAGCCAAAAAAAATGCATTTATAACACTAATGTTAAATATTACCATCACAACATGTCTTTTTCCATCAAAGTAAACAAAGTGATAGAAATGACTGTTGTGGAAATGACAATGTTTAGCTTTAAAAAAATCTTTTGGCATAAAACAAACTCAAACACAGCATAAAATGATATTTTTCTCATTATTTCTACATTCAAAGGAAATAAAAGCTGTTTGGAAATGAGACCTAATAAACCTTTTCATGGTTTGGCAAAACTTTTCCTTGTTTTTTCTTTTTTTTTCTTTTTCTTCCATAGAGCTTATGCTGCTCTCCTGCCATGAGCTCCCCTGTCATAGGTCAACTGCTGCAAGTATTATACACCAATAAAAAAGAATAAATAAAAATAACCCTGAAATTACATTTTGTGTGTGGTGGAAATGACAGTGACCCCTGGGACAAGTGTTCTTTTCATGAAAAATAAAATAATATGTCTTACAAGTTTATGATTTATGTCATTAAAATAAGTACTTTTGTGTCGTTTATCAACAAAGTTATACTGTTGAATCAGAATTACTTTAGTCTTATGAGGGACTGAATGTCCAAAATCTGGCCAAGGGACAAAGGACATATAGTTAAAAACTTTCATACAACCATATTTTATATATTTAAAATAGTCTTTTATGTATCAAGAATGTGTAGCATAAATTAAAAATGACAAAGGTGTTTCTTATTTCTGACTGGGACACATATTCTTTGATAGTTGGAGAATCACCCAAATATATATACACACACGTGTGTTTATATTTAATTTATACACATATTAAAAAAACAAAAAAGGAAGGTAAGAAAGAAAGACAGGGATATAAAACACTTCTCAGCCTGATGACAGCGGCCCAGTGAACTTACCTCCACCATAAATCTCGACAGTCAACAACCGACACACAGACTTGGAGGAGATAAAAATTGCCATGAGCTGAAAAAAACTATTTACACCACGGCAGGTAATTAGCCGCTACAGTTAGCTCATTTTATTGTTTTTGTCGGGTGTCTTCCGAGGTCAATAACGGGCACACTGCTGGCATTTAAACATTCAGTCGGGAATGAGTCCGTAGTAGGGAGACAACATACGCCACGTGACTCCACGCCTATCATGACGCTTTGGGTCATCAAAACATAGTGCCCTTATTGTGAAAAATCAGCGAGGCTCCATCGTGAAAATGAAGTCAAAATATCACCGTATATTAATTATGAATGATGTTAATTGTGTAGGAAATTGCTGTGATTGTTCATTTCTCTCCTTAAACTTCGTCGTCTCAAACAACACGCATCGCTCAAACGCGATGCTTTTACTTTGAAGGCACTTCCCCTGGACTTCCTATTTTCAATTTTCATTGTACAAGTTGGATAAAGGAAAAGCGGTCGCTTGGCGCCGCTGTGTTGCGCCTAATTGCATTCCACTCTATGCGTCCAGTGAAATAGGGAATACCCCAAAACGAAAGTGTTTTCTATTTACAAGCCGAGCAACAACAATGAATTATACTTTATACACGGACCCCTGAGGCGCTGACTGCAATGTTATCAAACATAAGTCATAGCAAGCACCATGAATGTGCTTTTGATTCATACATATTTCATATTCGTCCCAGCTACCCGTCATTCGTTTTAATTAAAGTTATAAAAGTTCACCCGGTTATGGTTTATTTAGGTTCCCCTCCACTACCACTGCTCGGCATTACTAAGTTGTTGTATCAGTGTTCTGTTTTTAAAAATGTCCCCGCGAAATAAAGTCTTTTCTTTACAACCATATTTACAAATTGTGTAGCATTACTGACCTTCATCCACTCGCTCCTCTCTCTCGATATCCAGACAGCACCGTCACGTCGCCATCGGTCGGGTCAAGCGTGCAGACAGAAAGTAGTCCTCGGCCACTTGACTTTTCACGTCCTCGATCTGCTGTTTTCTTCTACAGTTAATAGGCAACAGAAACCGGATGGAGCGCCTGCTTAAGTGTGTGAAAAAGTCTAATCATAATTATAAGTCCTTTATAAGAGGATGTCCAAATTTATGGCCCTATTTGTACCTCGCATTAATACTGCTGCTATAGCCAGTTTATAAGTGATCCGGTTACCATTTTTAAAATCACATTGTCAACTTGTGGTAACACATTTAAATTGACATTTAATTGAAGTGGCTTACAATGTTGAGTTGCAATCCCAAAAACTCATAAAATTAAGTTCAATTGTTCAAACTCATTGTGTTTACTTAAAGTAACTTATAAAAAATAAGTTATGACAACTAATAGAGCTCGTCACTTTTAGTGGGCGGTCTTTCTGGAGCAACGTCGTGCATGTATACTGTGTGTCGCAGTTAGAGCAAAGCAACCATGGAGGTGAGTAGTACTGAGTGAAGGTCATCTATGTTTTCAGTTAAAGTTGATTATATCAAAAATAGAGATTCAGTTAGTGCTATGTGGAGGTTTTTATAGTGTAACATTACTTTGACCTTCTGGAAATTTGAGTTTAAAGTGAAACTTCGGGTTGTATTTAGAAAGCAATCGAGAGACGTGATAATGACATTCGCTGAGGACGTTATGTTTTCAGGAGAGTTTGTCTGTCTGAACAAAATAACTCCAAAAGTTATGGATGGATTTGGATGAAATGTTGAGTAAATGTTCAGCATGGGAAAAGGAAGAACTGATTACATTTTGGTTTTGATTCAGATCAGCGTCTGGTTGAAAAATGTGATTTTTGTGAATAACTACTGAACTTAAATAGATATTATGATGAATTTAATTGCTAATGGTGTTTTCATGGTCAAGGAATCTAAATTTAGATGATTTAGATAAAAGAAAAGTAGGACTAATTTTATGGTGAAAATCACAATATGGCTGAGCACATGGCGGAGGTCTGTGCTCTCCAAGTGCTTTTCTAGTGATACTTATGTTGCCAAGCTAGCTTAGAAAAATGTATTGTAAAGGCATCAAGTATTCTTGGTTTAAGATACCTAGCCTAAAGAGTCTTTATTTTAATCTTGTTTGACTTTTGTCACGTGGGAATGTAAAAACAAAAATGATGGGACAATTTTTTTAGAAGTGCATTTCAAATGTACATTGAACATTTTGTTATGGAAAGTATCCAATAGACTTCCGGCAGTTTCAACCAAGGTAACTTTAAATATTGGTGAAGAATATGAGTACAAATATCAAATCTTATATTACATGCAACTGATAATGTTTAAATAATAGAGAAGGTTACAGGAATGTAATTCCTCATTACAGGAATGGTTTTAGTGTTTTAGAGGAACTGAGTGACAATATGAGTCCAGTTTTCAATTTCTCTAAATTTATGTGTAGTGTAGTGTGCAGAAGATGTATTGTGTGCCCTGATTTATTTCTTTTTGTATTTTTATCCAGCAGAACCCGAACTTTTCTCTGTCCAGGGTGCCGCAGTCACAGGACCCTGACCTGGCGGCTTTGAGACAGTCATGTGAGCTTTCATGTGTAAGTACTAAAAGAGTTTGAATTTATAGAGTTACAGTATGTGTGATATTTTTTATGGGTTAGAACTACAGAATGGCAAGAATTTAATTTACTGAATAATTGATTTAAACCCTAAAAGATGGGCACATTTTTAAGGTTGTATTTCCTGAGAGTATTATTTAAATATCTATCATGTTCTAAATGGAGACAGATATCTGTTTTTGTTGTGAAACTTCTGTGACATAAAGAAGCAGTGCTTGATGTGGTCAGAGATAATGTACAGTACTGCATTTCTTTACAGATGTAACATATTAGAGTTACAGTAAATGTAATATAACAGTCATAGGGATGTTTCCATTAGTGTGTAATTAACTGATTATTAAAATGGTTTGATCAAACTTCAAATGCCTGTCTTTGGATCGATATAAAAAGTGTGTCTACTGTTCTAAAAGTTATTGTTAGTTTGTTGATTGGATGGGTCAAATTGGTTTGTTTTTTTTACCCATGTGTTTAAAATGTATTTTAGAGAGAGTTAAAGGCTTTGAGGTATTTGATCTTCCTCAGAACTCATCCAGAGCTCTTTCTTTCACTGTTTCTTCCATTATTCAATGATGTTTTCCTTTTGTTGTCATTTCTTTCAGTACAAGTGTTTGAATGGTGCGGTAGCAAGAAATGCTCTATATGAAGAGTTGGGGGGTTGGGCTGACCAGGCTCTTCGGCAGTAATAAGAGAGCGGAGGCTGAAAAAGATTGAGGCTATTCGGAGGAGGAGGGCTGAGGATGAGCTAGAGAGAATGAGGGAGGAGCTGAGGAGACAACAGGAGCGTATGGAGGCGTTGGAGGCCAGCCTGGCCCTGCAGAATGATGGTGAATATTGTATATTCTTTTTTTGAGTCTTTGTTTTTAAAAAGATTGATCATGAATGATTATGTATTTAATAATTATATTTGTGTTTTCATGTTTGGCAGATGTTGAAGGACGATGGGAAGCGCCTGGGGAGCTGGGGGAGAGGGTGGGATTTGATTTTTTTATTTTTTTTTGTTAAATTTTTTTATGTTCATTTAGTGTTTCGCTTTGTTTAATAAAAAAATTCATATTTTCAGTTGGTTGTCTGGTTTTGTTGATTTTAAATGTTATATAGCTTTATACCATAGACCATATGACATGAATTCTGGTTCTTCTGGAGTGAACCTCAAGCAGACACTTGACTAACAGCAAGTTTGTAACACTTCTGCATTGTCTCACATTTTTAGACTGGAGGTTGCTGCTTGGTTTAAACTGTGATTTAAAGTAAGGGCTGCTGTCAATCTGACTTGGTAACATTGAAGGCACAACATGTTGTAGGGTTTGAGTAAAAAGGGTTTAAAAGTTTTGTTAATTGGAAAGATAGAAAGATAAATAGCTAAAGGGAAAATAAGTCTTAATTTTAAGATAAATTAAGAACTATTTTTCAAAAAAGTAATGATGGCAAATCATTTTAAAAGGAAATTAAAAACATTTATTGTAACATTTGGAATATTAGAAAGTTTAGTTTGATATGTGTTTATTGTAAGGTAATTGTCTTGTGTAAATTATTAAAATCTTAAATAGAATATTCCAATATAAAAGTCTATTTTAAAAGAGTTCAAAGACATTTCTAAAATGACTCTATAAATGTGATAAAATGTAAGCATTGGGCATGTGAATTGAATAACGTTAATTTTGTAATACAGAAAAAAAAAGAATATGTATTTCTTTTTCTAGGTTTCTATCTAATAATTTAGAGAAATATTTGCAGTCACTTATCGAATGTAAATTACCATAACATAGTATTCTAAGAAATGGCTTACAAAACATTGATTTTTTTTTTTCTGTGCTGAAATGAAGGCTTTTTAAAAGAGTTATTGACGTTTTGGCGCAACATGAATGAGATAAACAGAGAAAAATGGGGGTTTAAATATACTGAGTGCAAAGGAATGTGTGAGGTGGTTTTCAAACATTGATTTAGGACTCTTGAAAAGGTGGATTTTACAGACATGGGGGAAATGCATGCATGTATTCTAGAAAAGTAAAAAATAAAGTTAAAAATCACTCTTTATTTGTCTTAAGAGACGTGTTGTTTTCTAAAGATACTATGAGGAGAATCTATTACCGGCGAAATAAAGACTCTGCTACCCATGAGCACGCGCGCCAACTGTCGTAATGCTGCGTTCCAGTAACCTCAGAAATGGGAGTGACATTATCTCCAACTTATTGGCGTTCCCGTTGAAGTCAGAAAAAAACATGCCGATCTACCAGGCTACTGTTAGCTGTTGTTAGCACGTCCTGCGTTGTTGTATGAAGAATGTGATTATCACTATGGCAGCATTTTTGTAAATATAAGTCTAACAATACTATGTATACAGCTGATCTAGAGCGACACACCCCAGTCAGAAGTGCAAATAAATGGATTATTACAGGAGCTAAATAACTGTTCAC
Source organism: Scarus forsteni (assembly GCA_036419115.1). Classification (NCBI taxonomy): domain Eukaryota; kingdom Metazoa; phylum Chordata; class Actinopteri; order Labriformes; family Labridae; genus Scarus; species Scarus forsteni. The sequence goes on from JAZDUH010000365.1 coordinate 303,922, forward strand.
ACTGGGGGCATCCATCTTTGATTGTCAACTCGAGGGTGTCGAGGTTTCACCGAGTTCCCAGTAGGAAATTCAGACTTCGTGGGATGTTCCAGCTGCAGTTTCCTACTTGGAACTCAGAAATTCCTACTTCTGACTACAACTTGAACGCACCAAAGACGTGAAGACAAAGCGTGTGTATGTTGTAGTAAATGCAGCTCGGACCTTCATCATAACTCTGCATTAGTTTCCAACTTCTTTTTTCAACAACTTACAGGATGCAAAGTGACGAGGTAATGTATCTCTTTCTAGTTACGTAGCGGTAGTTTTTGATGTGCGACAACAAGCAATTTTTGGAAAACTTAGTATTGTAGTTGTAGCTATATATCTCTACTTACAGCCCGGTGCTCTAAGACGTGTAATACAAGTCATAAAATAACATAAGTTTGCTCATTTTAATTGTCTTGTTCCTAAAGTTGAGTATCCAGGCCAGTACAGTCCGACCCGACAAGAAGGCTAAGGAATAGCATTTATAGATAACCTATTTTGATGCTATAAAACTCATCTTAAAGTGTGTATTTCCATCAGGTAAATATCTAAAAGTGAGACTTTTTTGTAATTAATTAGAAACTCCTCACAGTACCTCTTTACTGATTTCATCAGAGCAAGCTAGTGAGCCTTGGCTGACAAGCGACCCAATCTGAGTTAAAACAGTGAATCCAAGGGGGGGCTGCGTGGATTTCACAGCACAGCACCGATCAGCATTGCAGTCTGCACTAAACCGATAACAATGAAGTTTAAAGTAAATATAACACCACAGAGCGGCAGGGGTCACTGCTGCTTCTGACGACTCTATATAAAGATATAAATGTGGAAATAGCGCTAAAAAACCTCTGCGACCCACTGGATATTTACATTATGACGTACATCATAACAATTAAAACATACAGTCAGATGATAACACACGTCTGTGAACACTGGCAGATGATTAAATTAAACGCAGCCTGTCCTCTTCCCACTCGGTGCAACAGTTTGGTACAGAGCAGTCTCTGTTAATTTTCGAGTACATTATTAAATTGATAACTTGAGAAATTCATATTTATTCTGTAAGGTAGTTTCAGTATTTCACTGTTGATAAATGAAGGTTGTCAAGCATGTAAACCCACTAAGGGATTACGACCAATAGTTGCTTTATGGACGGAATTTTGTGCGCAGAACCCGGTGTGTGATTAAATCAGCTCTAACCAAGGCGTTTATTGATGTTATTCTTCTTGGTAAACTTTCAGAATCACTTCTCTAGCAATTATTTCAGCCCTAATGCGCACGTGTTTGTCTGTATGCTCGCATTTGGGCAGGACCCAGCTGTGCTCGATTCAGAAAACAGAAGGATATATTATTGTTTTGTCAAAATGATTCTCATTTCTGTTTTCTTTGTAGAATAATATAAGGTACAGGAAAAAAATCGTCATTTGCACGATACAAAAATCACAAAGTGTAAACATTGAGGTCATTTCTTGAAAATATAAATGTACCATTAGTTCTGTACTGTATAGTATCAAACAACAAAACAACCATCTACAGGCAAAGAATTTACAAATAAATATGAATTATAGTTTATGGTAACCTCCTGGGTTGGTCAAATATTTCCAAGAGTAAACCATAACGGCAGAGCATTCCTGAAATACCAGAAAGGCAAACCGGAAGTTGCTCCTGATCCTCTCTCCTAATTTTTTATTTTTTTGCTGTTTCAATGCCACGCAGGGACACCAAAGCCATGAAAAGAAACGATAACAAACCGGAAGTTGCTCTTCTTGGTGTATTATTTTTTACTTCGCCACGATGCCATGGAAAGAAACTCGCCACTCCATAAGAGCATATCTGCTTTTTATTTTTCTGTACCATATTTACCGTAACTTGTTACTGTATTATTTACCATATTGACTTATTTTTTTATGTTTTGAATATTTCTTATCTATGAAACTTTTAACAGGTATAATTATTTTAACAACTTAATTCATAGTAAATAAAATCCTGAATATTTGAACTTCTAAAATGTGTACAATTGGGAGCCCAAAATAATTACGCAAGCAAATGAATACAGAGAAGCTCAACTAAAGGACTTCACTCCTATTTTTGATCCACAGTTCATTAAAACATTTGGAGAATTGGTAGACAATATCAAAATCCCTCATAAACACTTTTTAAACATCTACAGCTTCAGAGATTTATTAGATCAAGTCAGAATGGGTCTCTGAGGATACCTGCACAGTCTTCACTGGAGAACGTTTCAGTTAAGAAGCCTCTTCAAAAAGGTGCTATCTCAGAAATATACACCAGGCTTATTACTAAGTCATTGGAATAATCAGAAAACAAACTGGAAGCTTGGAGAAAGGATATTCAGGAGGACATAGGCATGAAGAATGGAGAAGGCCTGCAGTAATGCACAGACCTGAACAGCAAACACACATTTTAAACTTCTTCAGTTCAAGTGGTTGATGAGGGTGAACGTCACGCCAGAAATGCTCAACAAGTATAATCCTGCTATTCCAGACTTATGCTAAAGTGTAGAGAGGACAAAGGAACATTCTGTCATTGTTTTTGGAAATACACAAAAATTCAGGAAGCTTGATTACAGGTTTGTCAGGTAAGACATCAGTTCTTAAGTTTTCATGCAGTATTGGATCCTAACTTTTTTATTGTCGACATCTACACAAAACGCCAAAATATAGAAAGAAAGGAAAGAATTTTTACAGATTTGTCTTTTACAAGCAAAAAGAACAATAACACTAACGTGTAAAACAGTGAGAGTGTTAAACGCTGGTTTCATGAAATGGCAGTGTTTTTACCCTTGGAAAAAAACACTTATACTCTTAAAGATAAACACGATGTTTTCTACAGTATTTGGGAGCCTTTTATTCAATATCTCAGGAATAGTGACTTACCTAGTTTGTTGGAGGAGGAGGTAGGAAAATAATATATATATCTGTAATGCTGGAAATAGTGAGCATGTACTGTAAATATCAACAATATTATATCCATTACTCCTGTTACTTATTCATTTATTTTTTTGGTTGTATATGTATGTCATTTAATCTTATTCTAATTTTACAGTGAGTCATCATGGGGTACCGTTTCATCTTTGTTAAAACTGTAATAAAGCTGGATATTTTTGTCTAATTTGTCATTTTCAGTGTAATTGAATATATTATCTGAACGTGAGGTCATGCAAAGAATCCAATTAATGAGGATGCTCTGTAACACAATTTTCATTATTTTTTTATTCAAAATAACTTCATTTTTATTTTCCATTTTCTTTACTTATTTTATCTTTGTTTTTCTCTTATGTGATGTATGTTTAACTATGGAAATCACAAAATGCAATAAGCACATTGTTTAATTTTTTTTTGAAAAGACACGAAGTTCCTGGGTCTGGAGATGTGTTCATTAATATATTAATATTAATTAATATATAGATGAATTTAATGATTGTAATAATTAGACTTTTCTATCTTCAGATTGTTAGTATTCTATTAATTCTGATAACCTCCGCCAAGGAGGTTTTTTTTTTTCGGGAGAGTCTGTCTGTGAACAAAATACCTCAAAAAGTTTTGGATGGATTTGGATGAACTTTTCAGTAAATGTTCAGCATGGGAAAAGAGAGAATTGATTCAATTTTGGTGTTGATCTGGATCAGCGTCTGGATTCGCCATGACGAAAAATGTGATTTTTGTGATAACTACTGAACTAAAATAGATACCATTATGAAACCAGTTGCTAATGGTATGTTTCATGGTCAAGGAATCTAAATGTTTCGATGAAATAAAGGTAGGGCTAATATTTATGGTGAAAATCACAATATGGGTGAGGACTGTGGTGCTGGAGGAGGTCTGTGCTCTCTGAGTGCTTTTCTAGTTTTTACTTTGGATACAGCTAAAGAAAACCTTACACTATCAAGCTGGTGATATAAGAACTTGACTTGGACTTCTCTTTTTTGTGACAAATATTTAATTGTTGAACACACAAAGAACTGAAAAAGATAAATACAGAGGAATCCCTTTAATATGTAATATGTGATCAGGGTCAGTTCTGCGCTCAGCCTGGTCACGCCTCACTCCTCCAGGGTTTAAACGTGACGTCAGACACAAAATCCAGCAGTGACCTCCTCAATGACCCGCAGCAGCTCAAAGATCTATTCAAGAGAAAAGTGCAGGTCAATAAATGCATCTTTAATATGTTAGATCTAATAGAAAAGTCAATAAATATAAATGCATAAATGCATCTTTACATATGTTAGATCACATAAGTGACAACTGTAATTATACACTGATGACAACTGCATTTACAACAGGAATATATGCAGAGACATGAACTATCAAAAGCATATATATCCATATATATATATATATATATGTATATATATGTATATATATATATATATACATATATACATATACATACATATACATATATATATACACATACATATATACATACATATATACATACATATATACATACATATACATACATATATACATACATATACATACATATATATATATATATATATATATATATATATATATATGTGGCAGGGCTAAGGTGATCAGAGGAGCTCGACAACGCCACCTGGGGGAATTTCGCCCCCAGGAATGTAGTTTGGTTTTGTTAACCACTAGAGTAAGGTTACACAGGTTCAACACCACGAGGGAGACATGATTCACTTTGTAGAAAAATACAGATTTTATTTATTGTTCTTTAAAACACATTTTGTTCATTAAAACACTGGGAAAGGTAATAACTAAAGGAAGATGCACAAGGGAGAGGCAGCGCATAAAGCAGGGCTGGGGCTTACCACGGCAGGACAACCAAAAGGAAAATATCCAAACCAAACACCCGTGCATCAACCAAAATAACTTGTGAAAAACACCACCACCAAGGAAGGGACTGCCGCTCGTTGGGCCCACAGCACCTGTAAAACAGAAAAGAAAGAAATGTCAGGGTTGCCTCTCTCCTGGTGCTACCAATGTTTTAACTGTAACACATAAACTCAAACTTATATACAAAAAAAAAACAAACAAAATGGAAACCAAATGTTCAATATCAATTGAAATTGTAAAAACAAAACTTTTAACCCAGAAAATGCCTGCACTCAAGGATTAACAATCAGTCAAAAATAAGGTACCAAAGAAAAGAAAATAATCACAACAGAATAGAACCAATGAGAAGACGTGACTTTCCAGTCGATGTCTATAAATGACACAGATGGCTACCAAAAAGAAAAACCTATATGTAAAACAACAAAAGAAAACTACTAAAAGAAAACTAAAGCATAAGGAATGCAACTAAATATAAAGACAATGAGACCAAAATGAGAAATTAACCCAAGAAAACAAAATAAAGTTAACTATACATAACAGTAGGTTTACAAAATAAAAAAAACCATATAAATGAAACCAATTTAACTGAGATAAACTTAAATCCTAGTTGAACCAAACAAAACCGCAGAAAACAGCAGCAGAAACAGCAGCAGAAACAGCAGCAGAAACAGCAGTGTCCGCCTCCTGGCTGGAGCAGTCTGCTTCTCCTCACCTCAGGTGAGGGAGAGCAAATTGAGGGAGAGACGCTGCAGAGCTTGGTGCTCCTTTATGAGCTTGGAAGAGGCACCTGTCCAAAAGAGAGAGCGCGTCACAGCCTGGTCTTCACATCATTAAAAAAAGACAAGCCGAACAACCAGACAGCTTACCCCGATGGTTACGCTGTGTCGGGCGCGCGCACTCCGGCTGCCGCCCAGCGCACAGACTCGACCGCGGCCGCTCGCACCACCCCGCCAGCTGAACCGTGCTGGCCTTAAGCTATAGCACCTGCAGCTCCCCTCTTCTGCTGCACCAGCCGTGCTGCACAGAGAGGGAGCAATGATCTATAATGACTGTGTAGGCTGACCCACGCAACACAGTAAGGGATCAGAAGCAGCTTACCTTCTTGATCAGACGTGAAAGACGCCGTGAAAGGGTACCCACGCCACGCGCTCAGTGTCACAGCTGAGGGTAAAGCAGCCTCTACCCCGACGCCACGCCAAACGCTGTCCTGCCAGGACCGGAAGAAAGGGCGAGGCACGGTGTCAGCCCCCCTTTTAAAGGTGCGCACCGCCCAACACCTTACGCCACAGGGGAGCCAGTGCAGCGCCACACAAAGGCCAGGAGTGCTCCAAAGGGCACCTGGTCACATATATATATATATATATATATATATATATATATATATATATATATATATATATATATATATATATATATATATATACATACATACATAGACATACATATACATGTATGTATATATATATATGACTAATTTGTTACTAACATTTTTCTCTTTCATATAATTTTTTTTGTTTTTTGCAATAAATGTGTTATGAAGCACTTTTAGTTTATACTAAAGCATCTAGATGTAATTTAACCCCACCACCAACCCCCCCATCGGAGGACAAATAAACTTTATTAACTACTTCCTGCTTCGATTACATTATGGACATCAAAATAGCTGTAATGATGTGAATACTAGTCATTTATTTAAATTTAATTAAAAAACATTTGTTTTCAACAAACTTCTTTTTAGGCTTAAAGTTTTTAAGGATTTTATGGTTTCCAACATTTCAATTTTACTGGAAGATTTATATTCATGACACATTCATGACAGTAATTTATTAGAAATATTTTTTCTCTTTCATATATATATTTTTTGTAATAAATGTGTTATGAAGAACTTTTAGTTTACACTAAAGCATCTAGATGTAATTTAACCCCGCCACCACCACCCCCCATGGGAGGACAAATAAACTTTATTAAAGACCACCCACTGCTTGGGTTACGTTATGGACATTGTAGTGGGTGTAATAATATATATATATATATATATATATATATGTATATATATATATATATACACACATTAATTTATTTCATGTTTGATTATTTGGGGTTTGTAGTCTCCAGCTGTTTTTTGGCTTATTTATTTTTATAGCTGTTTTAAATGTTTGGAATATTTTTGCTTTAATAGAGGAGTATTTATTCACGACACATTCATTAATCTAATACCTACATTATATGTTTTTTTTAATTTACTTCTTCTATCGCTTTAAAAATGTTACCAAGCATTCTTACTTTGGTCTAAATGATAATTATAGTATCTGCATGCAATCAATTTGTACAACATACTGAGTTGTGTTCCAGCAATTTGACAACATTTTGTGTGTTTTCTTTCATTCCTTTTCTTCTGTTGTTCTTCATCACACCCACAAACAGCTCCTCTTTTTAGACGATAAACTTTACTTTGAACTGCGGTGTTATTTTAGAGGCTGTCTTATCAGTGACCATTTCAACTACTTCATATAAATATGAAAACTGAAGATACCTGAGCTCCATAATGGGCCAGAATTGTTCCACAATGTCATTCATTAAACTCGTTCCTGTTTCTGAACTTAAATAATTATGGACACTCAAGCATTTAAACCATGACATTTTAATTTTTTTTAATTTTAATTTAATTTTTTTAAATTTTGGTCCTGACATTAAACAGGTGGTTTAGATCCTTCCCTCTCTCTGTTCTCCCACAGCTCGTTTCTTTTTATCTTTTCTTCTTAATTGCCGTCTCTTTCTTGCGTCCTTCTGTAAGCCAAAGAGAGTGGAGAGTGAGCCTGGAGTTCTGCTGAAAAAGTCTCAACAATTCATCTTCTGCTCTCGATGCAAAAACTCCTCCATTTCTGAGCCTGAAAAGCAGATAGAGAGGAGTGTTTCTTACCTCTGGCCAGAATGTGATTATTTTTTAGCTTGCTTGGAAACATACGTAATGACGTTTTATTTCTTTTCTTGCTTTTCATTGTTTTTACATTGCTCCCCATATCTGTTATGATACAGGACACTGATCAAAGAGCTTGGGCTTGAGGGTAAAATCACCTGCCAACAGGCATCTAAAAAATGGGTAAATCTCAAAAAGAAATATAAGGTAAGCGAGGAGCACTGTAGTTGAAATTTAAGGCGATGCCTAAACTGTAATCTTTTAAGAGTAATCTGTAATCTCTCAGTTATTGCTGCAATGCTGAACTTCATATTTATAAGTTTTAACATTGTTTAGTTTTTTTGCAGGAGTTGAGAAATCCCAAAACGGGTTCAGGAACTGATGCTGGGGAAACCACAGCATCTACCTGGCAGTTTTATGAGGAGATGCATGAGGTGCTGGGAGCAAGGTTATAATAGTTAACTAAAACAAAACTAAATACGAAAACTAAAATTTAAAATACATTGCAGTTAACTCAATCTAATAAAAACTAGAAAAGAAAACAAAAATGATAAGTAAACTAAAACGGATCTCGTGTTCACAAAACTAACTGTTAAACTAAGACAAATAATTCATGATTGTCCTCCAGATATTTTCAACTTTAGCTGTACATGTCACTGATTATGAAACTAAGGCCTGCCCTGCATTAGTCCAGAAAACAGTTTATTGATTAAATGTTTTATATTTACAAGGAATATAACAAAAAACAAATAATTCATAAAAGTGAGAGAGAAAAATGAAAGCTCTTCAGTAAGGCAAAGAATAATAAAGAATTATCCTATGATAAAATAAAAAAGTTTTTAATTACCTGAGACACGTTAATTAGGCTAATTTCAGCACTGAGAAACATATAGGCTTATTAAAATCGTGTTGCAGAAAGGTTCTCAGAAATAGCCTAGCTGCTTTTTGCTTCTCTGACATTAAAACATATTAAAAATTAAAACATAACACACCATCAGGGTTCAAGTTCAGTCCCAAAATATTAATAATAAATAATATTATGCCAGGGTTTAAAATATGTTGGGAAACTTTTGATAAATTGACCTTACATGAAATTATCTATTAAAGGACGATTTTTTTGTTCAATCTCATGTAAGTTAATAAAGATGAATAAAATCAATATCCAGAGAAATTTTTTACAGAATGTGTTCGCAACAAAAGTACAGAGCCTAACATTTCACTGCTGCGTTATCAAACGTAAAAGACCCCTTTAACCTCTGCACCTTCTGGAGGATCTCATCTGCTCATGTTTCAGTCACTGGTGGATCAATACAAAAAACTGCCACTCGTGCAAGATGCCGCTACAAAACCATGGAATTTTTATATAATTCATGTTTATATATTTTGTATCAAGTTTATATGATTTTCTTCTGTTTAGGTCAGCAGCCAACAGTTCAGTATCAGCATTGACTGAGCAGTGAGCACCATGTTGGACTTGAAAATGTTTACTCTGACCTTTTTGAATCCTGCACCTGGCAAATAAGGTATGGAAAACTAAAACTAAACTAAAACTAAGCCTTGTTGCAAAAATTAAAACTACATAAAAACTAGAATGCCCCCTCTAAAACTAATTAAAACTAAACTATAAAGAGAAAAACAATGTCAAAACTAATTAAACTAAACTATAAGGAGAAAAACAATGTCAAAACTAACAACTAAACTATGATGACAAATCCAAAACTATTATAACCTTGGCTGGGAGGCAGGCCGTCCATGGACCCTCCCATTGTGGTTGCCTCATATGATGATTCTGTGACACTGCTGATGGTAAAGATACAGCCACATCTTGTATTGTTATTGATTACTGATCCGTATTGTTGATTATAACCCGGCTTCTTAAGAAATATATTTTCTACGTAGTTATGTATTTTACATACATACATGTGGCCATATGACCTTCTTCAGGAATATAATGCCTTCTCATTTGATTTGTTCTTAGGAGATTTGTTCTAAGGTAAGATTTAAAAAACTATATACATTATCCATTTCTGGATTAGTCACATATTTAAACACACATGCCTGAGGTAGCATAACAAAACAAAAAAAACTATATACATTGTCAATTTCTGGATCAGTCAGCATCCTTATGGGGCCTGCACATTGCCTGAGATCAGAGCAGCCAGGTGGTCTCTTGTTACATTGCCAGACCTCTCATTGGCTGCCAGGGGTTCCCTAGGAGGTTGGGGCTCTAGCATATCCTGTGCAGCATCTTCATCTGGCTCCAGCACATCCCCATTATCCAGACACATATTGTGCAGAAAGGCACAGGACACAATAACCTGAGGAGCAGATGTTGGTTTTACATCCAAGGCTTTGAAAAGTGTACACCTCCACCTTGTCTTCATCATTCCAAAAGCCCTTTCGATTATGCTGCGGCCTTTGCAATGATGAAAATTGAACCTTCCCTGTATTGGTCCATGGCTCCTTGTATGGTGTCATCAGGCAGACTGGTGTGTCCAAACATGGATAGCCACCATCTCCTAGAAGAATGTAGCCTGTGGGAGGGTACCGCCTTGCTCTGTAAAAGCTGCTGTTCTTCATTACATGGGTGTCATGAACTGACCCCGGGTAACCATCAGAGATATCTAGGAATCTTCCACTGGAATCACATATTGCTTTCATGTTTATTGAATAGAATCCCTTGTAATTTAAATAGTCCATTTGGTACCGTGCTGGTGGTTTTATCCTAATATGGCTTCCATCTATTGCACCCACAACATTGTTGAATGCTGGGGTCCCTGATAGGTGGGCAAATCCTTGTCCAACTGCATGAAGCTGTCCTATCTGGGGGAAAGAGATGACATGCTTCAGGTTGATCCATATATCATTTGCTAGTTTGTGGATGATTCGGTGGACTGTGGATTTGGGCACATTAAAAACACGAGATACAACACTATAAGATAGTCCATGAGCCAGCCAGAAAACATAGATGAGCACTTTTAGCTGAATTCCCCAGCCATGGTCCTGTTCACTCTGCAGTACACTCTGCAGACTGTTCATTGCTCTTCTGCTGAGGCGAAAGTCCTGCTTCAACTCTGCCTCCACATTAAACCACAATCGCAGGACAGGCATGTTGTGGTTCAGTTTACAATATGCTGTAGGGTGACCAGTCTGGAAACAGAAATATGTTTATAGCGTTAGTCTCAGAAGGATTTAACGATAGTTTTAAATGGGGGACATTTACCTTTTCCCCAGCCCAATAACCTAAAGCATTAATAGCAACAATGCACTCACACTACATATTATCAGACCTGCACACTGATCAGTGGGCGTATTACATTCGTATCATTCGTAGATTAGCTTTTGAGCACAGCCTGCTAACGTCTACTAACCGAAGTTATTTTTTGAACAGAAAAGTTCTCCATTACATTCAACATACCATTAAACGATCCACCAGCATTCCCAGGCATCGAAGGTATCTCCTTTTTCTTTTATTCCTCCGATCAGCAGCAGACAACCGTAAAAAGATCCCAATAGCCCACGCATACGGAGATTACTACAGCTGCGGACGGCATGATGAGTCTTCCAGTAAACAATTGTCGATCTGCCTCACGTGGCGGCAGCGGGACTACTGATGACATACGACTGTCGAAGGGTGTCCCAATTCAGAGGGGTTGACTTTCGGCCCTACCCCTTAGCACTCGGTTTCAAGGGGCAAGGGGGGTAGGGCTAAGGGGTAGGGGTAAATGGGATTCGCCCTTACTCTCCTTCTGCTTCTGCTTCTCAATCATCTCCTGCCTCTTACTCTCCTTCTGCTCCTGCTTCTCAATCATCTCCCACCTCTCTCTCTCCTCGTTTCCTGTGTGTGAGCTTGTGGGTTGTGGTGGTAATGGAGTGTGAGTGGCGTGGAGTTTGAATTGATTCTTTCACCGGGTTTCTGGTGTCTTTTTTCTCCTGAATGTGCGTAATCAGGTTAGATTATCTCTGTTTTTTTCTTGTTGTGGACTGTTTCCTGTGGGATCTGCAGGTTCTGAGGTTTGTTTGGAGAAATGGCGTCCGCCGGGACGCCACCTCCGTCCCTCCGGCAGGGAGTTCGGATAGTTCCTCCAGAAGCTAGCGTGTCTGCGGAGGTGGTTCTGCTGGCCGTGGGGGAGCAGGTGGGACATGAGAACCTGTGCTTTGCTTCCCGTATAAATAAAGGTGTGATTGTGTTCATGAAGACGGAGCTGCTGGTCTTTAAACTCATTGAGAGTGGCATGGTGCTCCGGGATTTATTTGTACAGGTGTCCCCGCTGTCGGTGCCATCTACGCGGATCACCGTCTCCGGTGTTCCACTGTTCATACCGAACGAGCTGCTGGAGCACGGGCTCCGCAGGTCTCCCTGGAAGTCTCCTTCAGAGTTAAACACGGGGACGGCTCATACATGGTGTATGCTAGCTCAGGGAGCATGAAATGTTTTGAATGCGGGTATGTAGATCATAAACGCTTTGCCTGTCCACACAAGCAGCAGCATGCTGCTCCTGCAGATACTTCCCACGGCTCTGCTCGCGCTGAGCCCGCGGCTGACACCGCGTCTGAGCGCAGGAGTGCTGACGGAGCAGCCGTGCCCGGTACCAGCGCTGCCGGGGTGGGTGCAGATGTGGTTTGTGCTCTTCATGTTGTTAACTCTGGAGCAGTTAGAGGAAGTGGTGAATCGGGGATACAGGCGGTAGAGCCACAGGTATTGACAACAGCTTATGCTCTAACGCAGCCAAATAATTCTGCAGCTGCAGTACATCTAAGTAGCTCTCAGCCTGCAGCAGTCAGTGCTCAAACACAGCCAGGTAAGTCTAATGATGTGTCTCTAGCTGCAGTTAGCCTGAGTAGCTCTCAGCCTGCAGCAGCTGAAGGTGAATCCCACCTTTATGATGAGGGAGCTGCTCCCATCATTTTTACAGGTAAGGTTTTGCCACCAGGTGAGTGTCAGACAGGGTGCAGTCAGGCCTCATGTGATGGAGAGGACATGGAGGAGGATTATGACTCTGATAACACTGAAACTTCAAACAGAGGCACAGATCTTTATTCACTAGATGAAATCAATAGTTTCATGGATGAAACGTTAAACAAGAAAGCTGTAAAGGTGAATGATTACTTCAGCGACACAGAGAAATTCATCAGGTCAGGCAGCACTTTGAAGAAGCAGGAAGGTTTTGACCTACTGGATGAAAAGAAAAGGTTCAGATTAAAGAAACACATCACAACTCTGAGGAAAGCCAGCAGCAAAACGGTCTGTAAATCTAGAAGATAAAATGGTTACGCATCACAAGGTGTTTCTTCTTCACAGTTGTTTACGTGTTTCTGTCTGTCTGCTCTTTCTGTCCAACATTAATGGTGGGAGAGATAGGCATAAAAGAGCTCTGATATCTGTGGTCAGAAGAAGATTGATGTGCTGTTTCTGCAGGATACACATAGCAATCCATCCGATGAGACAGACTGGGCTCTGTGGTGGGACGGTTTCTGTAAGCTCAGCCATGGCACCAACTTTAGTGTCGGTGTGGCCATTTTATTCAAAGCCTCTACTAACACTAAGGTGCTATCCTGTACTCAGGTGGTGCAGGGCCGCCTGCTGGTGGTCAGAGCAGAGATAGAGGACTCTGTGTTCTGCTTTGTTAATGTTTATGCTTCGAACATTGGTTCAGAGAGGGTCGTTTTCTACTCTCTGCTAAAAACTGAGCTGATGGCTTACCATCAGGACCAAATTGTCATGGGGGATTTTACCTGCACTCTTGACTTTACAGTTGACAGGATAGGAGAGGAACCTCACCCGCAGTCATCCCGGTCTCTGAGCTCTGTGATCTCCCACTGCAATCTGTCAGACACCTTTAGAATCAAACACCCTCAATCCAGACAGTACACCTGGGTCAGAGTCTGTAACAACACAGTCCGTGCAGCCAGACTTGACCGGTTTTACATCTCCACAACTCTCAGGCCTAAGCTACTTCAGTGCAGCATCAGTCCAGTTGGCTTCAAAGATCATCACCTTGTTAGTTTTGGTTTAACTCTGTCTCCGGGCCAAAGGGTTAAGTCCTGCTGGCATTTTAATAACAGACTGATCCATGACAGGGTTTTCTGTTAGAACTTTGGGGGGTTCTGGGAGCAGTGGCAAAAAAAAGAAAGCTGACTTTGGTTCCCTGAAGCTGTGGTGGGAGGTTGGGAAGGCACAGATCCATGTCTTCTGTCAGCAGTACACCTCTCACTCCTCTGCTCACCTGAAAGCAGCTGTCAGGGACCTGGAGGCTGACATAAAGAACATTGAGGAGGGCTTACAGAGCAGTCCCTCAACTGGCACACAGCTGCAGGAGATGAAGATGGAGCTGAGTTCCTTCCTGCAGGAAAGAGTGAAGGGAGCCCTGGTCCGGTCTCATTTCCTGCAGCTGAAGGACATGGATGCCCCAAGCTCCTTTTTCTTTAACTTGGAGAGGTCTGAAGCCCAGAGGAAGCTGATGTCCTGCCTGAAGCTTCCGGGGGGCAGGACAACAACAGACCCGGCTGAGATGAGGAGCCATGCTGTGGGCTTTTAGGCGGACCTCTTCGGAGCGGAGGACTGCAGTGTCGGGTGCCGTAAGGAGCTCCTGGAGGGTCTTCCTTAGCTCAGTCCGGAGGGAGCAGCTGCTTTGGACTCTGAGCTGACGCTACAGGAGCTGACTATAGCCGTGTTTCAGATGGCCCCAGGTCGAGTCCCTGGGATTGACGGGCTGTCTGCTGACTTTTTCAAACATTTCTGGAGTGTTGTTGGAGCTGATCTCCATGCTGTGCTGCTGGAGAGTTTGAGGACTGGATCTCTTCCAGTGTCTTGTCAGAGGGCAGTACTCTCCCTGCTGCCAAAAAAGGGGACCTGGCACTTTTGAAAAACTGGAGGCCGGTATGCCTCTTATGCACGGACTATAAAATATTGTCTAGAGCTCTGTCCAACAGACTGAGGGATTTTTTGGGGGATGTTGTCCACCTCGATCAGAGCTACTGTGTCCCGGGCAGGACAATCATGGACAATGTTTTTCTGATCAGGGATATCATTGATGTGTGTAATGTGTATGATCTGAATGTTGGTGTTGTCTCTTTAGATCAGGAGAAAGCCTTTGACAGGGTGGACCACTCTTATCTGTTTTCTGCACTTAGGGCTTTTGGTTTTGGTGATGGGTTCTTATCGTGGCTTGGTTTGTTGTACAGGGGTGCACAGTGTTTGGTGAAGCTGGGGGCAGGGTTGAGCCGGCCAATCCCTGTGAGGCGGGGGATCAGGCAGGGCTGTCCCATTTCTGGCCAGCTTTATAGCTTGGCCATTGAGCCCTTGCTGTGCAGGTTGAGGAGTCGACTCAGCGGGCTTTCTCTGCCCGGGCCCTGTGAATGTCCCCCACGGTCTCTGCTTATACAGACGACATAAACATCCTTATCTGTAGTCAGGGGGATGTTAAGTGTCAGCAGGACACCCTGTCATTGTATGAGAGGGCAACATCTGCACGGGTGAACTGGGCAAAGAGTGAGGCTTTGTTGTTGGGTCAGTGGAGGGATCAGGCAGTGCCTAGTCTGCCTAGGGGTCTTGAGTGGGGGAGGGAGGGGTTGAAAGTGTTGGGTGTATTTTTGGGCACTGAAGGGTTTCAGAGGAAGAACTGGGAGGGATTAAAGGAGAAAGTGTGTGCAAGGTTGTCTAAATGGAAATGGCTGCTGCCCCACTTGTCATACAGGGGAAGGGTCCTGGTCGCCAACAACTTGGCCACCTCGACTCTCTGGCACCAGCTAGTGGCTCTGACACCAGCAGAAGAACTGATGGAGGACATCCAGAGGACTATAGTGGACTTCTTCTGGTCTGGACACCACTGGATCAGGGCAGCAGCCCTTTACCTGCCACTGGATGAAGGTGGACAGGGGCTCATTAACATCTAGGCCAAGATCGCCTCCTTCAGACTGTCCACAGCCCAAAGGCTGCTTTATGGCTGTGGTCCCAGGTGGCTGGATACAGCTCACCTGCTGCTGAGGAGAGCTGGACGCCTGGGTTACAGTAAACAGCTGTTCCTGTTACAGACTGAGGGTGTGGACCTTCATGGTCTGACGCTGTTCTACAGCTCAGTACTGCAGTCTTGGCGGACTTTGAGGGTTTCTCATGTGACTGAGGAGACAGCAGGCATGTGGGTGTTTGAGGAACCTTTGTTTTTCAACAGTCTCATCAGGACTCAAACACTTCAGTCAGCCACCCTGCGGTCCAGCCTCAGGGGGGCCATGGTGTTACCTCAGCACAGAAACATGATTCTATGACTCAAACTGATCTCATGTTCCTGTCACTTGTGTTTCTGTGCCTGATGATCTTCACTGATTTACTGATGTGGACACACGTTGTCCTTTTAAACTCATTTCATATTCTTGGTGCATCAGAAAGTCAAAATGATGTTTTCTCAGAGAAACAGGCTGATGTTTGACTCGACTTTTCCACCAGACTTTCTGAAGTCCTGACTTGGTTTTCTGGTGTTGCAGTGACAGACCTGGGTTATCACTGCTTCACTGCACAGTAACAACAGACTCAGGAGAAGAAAACTGGATTTGGACTCATTATTCTTCATGTTTGTCACACTTTGATATCTGTGTTTTCTCCTCTTGCTGTGTGATGAAGAACCAAAGCTGGGCTAACTTTTGGAGTTGCTTTCTTCTCCAGGTTCCTGTTCAGGATGAAGAGTTCCTGTTCTCTCTGCTTTCTGCCAGCAGGTGTCGCTGTTTCTCTTGTTTCCTCTCAGACTGATGGAGCTGAACAGATTCTTCATCTGTGAGCACAAACACTGATCTGCTCAGCTGTCTGACAGAAAGCTGTGAAGCAGCTGCCTTCTATATTTGAGCTGATGTTTCTGTGTCTCATGTTCATGTTGCTTTTATTGTCTGGGTGTTAATGAGAGGAGTGGGCCATCCAACAGCAGGACAAAGACAAACTGCTCTCTTTCTGCTCCACAACATTCACTCCACTGTGATCAGAGTGAGCTGATCTTCATCAGTGTCTGTGTTGTTTGTCATCTTCTCCTCTTCTTCATTTTGGAGGCTCCACGTCCTCCAGCACATGAATGAATCTGATCATCAGACTAATCCCATCAGATCAACCTCATGTTCTCTTCTTCTCCTGCTCTTGGTCTAAACTCATGCAGGCCTTATTTTCAGACCTGTGGTGTGTGGGATCATTGATAATTCACCAGAACATCTCCAGACTCTCACTGGCCACTTCATTAGGGACACTTTGCTGGTACCAGGTTGGACCTCCTTCACCTCCAGAGCTCCTTCATCCAACAAGGAGCTCAAACATCCTCAGAGATGTTGCTCCATATCTCCATGACAGCTTCACACAGCTTCTGAGGGTTTGTCTGTTCAACATCCATGATGAGAATCTCCTGCTTCACCACATCCCAAAGAGGCTCTACTGGAGTGAGATCTGGTGACTGTGGAGTTCAGTGAACTCATCAGCAAGTTGAATAAACCAGTGTGAGATGATCTGAGCTTTGAGTCATGGAGCTGCTGAAGTGTCCATCAGAAGATGGTCCACTATGGTCATAAAGGGAAGGACATGGTCAGCAAACAGACTCAGGTAGGCTGTGGGGTCTAAACCAGGATCAGGTGGTCCTGAGGGGCCCAAAGTGAGCTCATGACTGAAGTCTGACCACATCACACAACAAGGATGTCTGAGCATGGCTGCAGAATCATCTCTGTCTGCATCAGGATGTTTGGATCAATGATTATTTTCAACATCCCTGTTCATGCTCTGTCAACAAATCCTTCAAGAAACTCCTGAAGCCCTAAAATGTCCTCAGAATCCATCCATGACTGTTTGACTTTTCCTTTTCCCAAACAAACAAACAGACAAACAGAGGCCCAGCCTGGTGGTTGGAGTAATAAATAAGGATGATAATCAGCTCTCAGGCTGCCTCAGCCTCATCTCCCACCAGACGTCCTGGTTTATCAATCAAACAGCTCACTAACGAAGGGGGAGCTCATTGCTCTCCCTCCATCAAACAAACATGAGGCGTCCAAAGGCTGCTCACATTTTAGAGGAATCACAGTCTCTCTGTGACTAAAGAGCATTTGAGCTCAGAGGAGAGAAGAGATTTATAAAGATTCATCTTCATTTTTCTCTAAAAATGTTTTTAACATCTTTAATTTGATTTTTTAAAGTGTGCAGTAGTCCATCCATCGTCCTTTTCTTCCTCTTATCAGGACAGACGGACAGACTGAGCGGTCAGTCAGTGGGTTAAAGTAGCAGCCAGTTTTTCACTGTAACGTTGTAATGTAAGGCATTACAAAAATAAATAATCATATTTTTTTTACTTGGTACAAATGTCAGTAATGCACATCACAATGTAGTTTTAATTTAAACCGATATGAAGAGGTGTTTCTGTTTGTTTGATTGTTTAAATACATATACACCAAATACTCTGTCAGATCAGCAGAGGAGAAAAGTCCTCCACTAGGTCTAAAGTTACAGTATCTCTAACACAGTTTACCAGAATTTGACCTTCTGTCTGTTTTTGCTCTGATGGTTTCTTGTTTTGTTCCATGAGCATCAATGTGTCTGTTATATTCTCCTGTTTTTAACCTTAAGCTGAACTCAGATAGTCACCACATCACCTTCACTGGATGTGTAATGAGCTTTTTAAATGAGCTACATTTAGAAAGACAAATCCATATTTCTTGTTATGTTGAAGAGTGTTACGGCCACCGCTGTACAGGGGTCTCTCTCTCTCCCTTTGTGTGTGTTTGTGTGCGTGCTCAAGCAAGCGTGCGTTAGAGTGATTGTGTGCGTGAGTGTCATTTTCCCAGGTCACTGCTGCAGCAGGCCGGCTGATTCGGGGCAGGTGCGCTGATGGACAGTGTTGGGCAAATTACTTCAAAAAAGTAATTAGTTATAGTTACTTGTTACTTTCCCAAAAAAGTAACTTAATTACTAACGGAATTACTCCTTCATAAATGTAATTAGTTACCAGGTAAAGTAATTGATACGTTACTTTTTTGAAAAAGCTTTTTGCTGCTTGAATTGTGTGTCTCCGTCTCTGTGTCCTTCCTTGTTGTTACCTACTGCAGCAGCTCTGACATGACTAGAATGGGAGCGAAGTGCTCCACAGTAAGCTTCACCTATGCGCAGCGCTGGGTTGGTGAGAGCCAGCGTGTGCCAAGGCGCTGGAGATTCGCTTCAGATCTATTTTCTGCGCAGCCGCGTCCAAACCTCGTAAATTCACTGTCATTAAGAAAGCACCAGACAGGAAGTCATCGTGTGGAGTATCCGAAAGTTTCAAAATAAAACAGAATGCACAGACTCTCGAACGTAAATTTCCTCATTTGTTAGTCATTATGTCAAAACCAGAGTGCCTCCGGTTTTGACATAATGACTAACAATTGAGGTCAGTAGTCGGTCAGAGGGTCCCAGAGGCAACACGACACCATGGACGAAGAAAAGTGAATCGTAGAGGAACAGAAATACATAACATTGTATACATGACAAAAACTTTTATACACGGATATAGGCAGATAGAAGTTAACTAAATCACAAAGCTGTGTGGTTGGGACCAGCAAAGGGACCTTAGAGAAGGGAAGTGAGGTGTTGTTTATTTCTTTTCTCAGTGTATAACATGTTTTATGAGCGTGTGACATCGCTGTGCTCATCATGAGAGCCTGTGGCTCTCCAGGATCAGCCCTGCCCCTACGGAGCTGCAGCAGCAGCTCTGCTCGGTGCGCCTTTCAGTGGGTTTTGTCTGTCAGGGCAAGACCGCGGGCGCAGCGCTTCCGTGTGCTGTGGAATTTGAGGGTGAGGCTGGTCGGATAACAGCTGCTTGACATCGTGCAAAGTAACGCGCCACATTTCACTGTTAGTAATGGTAACAGCGCTAGACGCATGAAAAGTAATTAATTAGATTACCCGTTACTGAAAAAATAACGCAGTTAGTAACGCCGTTATACTCTAACGCCGTTATTACCAACACTGCTGATGGATCCTGATTGGTTCAGACTGAAGCAGCCAATCAGAGGAGCCTATGGGGCCACATAAAAGCGAGATGGACCAGATCCCCAGCAGCAAGCTGCAACCAGCCATGCTCACGACTTAGAGAGACTTTGTTAGACTTGGTTAGGAAAAACTCTTGTAAACTCTTGAAATCCTGTGTAATTTGAGGCACTAGTTGTTGTTTGATTGGTACTGCTCACACGCTAGTTTTGAGTTTGTTGAAATTATTAGATTGGGTGCTGTTTGTATTTAATTTTGTTAATTCATTTGTTAGAAGTTTGGTTGTAAAAACTCTAGGTTAGAGTCTCTTTTTGTTCTCGCTTTTGTTTTCAAGTTACAGCACTCATTTAGTTATTTGCCTCATCCTTTGTCAACACAATTTTATCTTTTTTGTTTAATAAATAACTTAAACCTTTCAACATCTTGGTTTTTTATGTTACTTCCTTTTCCCCTAGAGCTGGTCGTAGAATAATGAGATTAACTTAAAAGTAATGTGATAATATTGTAATGCATTACTTTTCAGATACAGTAATATTATAATGTAACTAATTACTTTGAAATGACAGTAACAAGTCATAAATAATGCATTACGTTTTTGTAGTAACTTGCCCAACACTGTTCTCATCGACCAAAAACACCTAAAGGAAACATGGAGTCTGGACCTTCAGATCTTAAAGTGAGTTTAGTTTTAAACTGAAGTCCAGGAAAAACATTTAAAGACTGAAGTGATGTCAATTTTTGGATGACTTGATATTTATTCCACAAACACAAATACAAATGGAACAACTAAAGTAATGAAGGCCTCTTGCTGCTCTGATTTATAAACCTTTAAACTGAACAGAATCAACTCCACCTTATTTAAAACCTGACTTTTTACCACATTTTTCAGAGCAACAACCCAAAAATGTTTTTTTTCCATCATTCCTTCTTTAGTTTGACACAAAACTCTGTTAAGTTTTCGTGTGCGTGCTTGTGGGTGCAGCTGTGTCCTGTTTCCTTCAGCTGATTGGTCTCCACAGTCACATGACACAGAACAAGGCGCTGTCTTTATATGACACACACACTGCTAATTGGCTGTTGCTACACAACCACACACGACGTCGCCTAGAAAGATCAGCTTTTACAATGTGCAGTCGCATCACAGGAGGGTTGACCCCACCCATCGTGGCTCTACATTGACCTTACATGGAGAGGGGCTGCCAAGGTCACTCAAGTCTCGTTCGGTGTGTATCCACCTTTAGATTTGGTGATCATGTCTGAACCTGCTGAGCTTGAATAAATGTTTGAAACTCAGCAGAGGAGACGACCATGAAGACACTGATCCTGATGAAGATCAATCATTAACTTCATGTCTATAAAGGAAAAGAGGAGGAGAGACTCTGAGGAGGTGAAACAGGTTTGAGTGAAAACACAATAAAACAATAAAGGTGATATCAGTCAGAGCTCAGACTCCATTTGAAGAGGACTAACTGAAGCAGAGGGACAAACACTGATCTGAGACAGGGTGAGTGTTCATGCAGTCTGAAGATTTCTCTGCTGTTTTAATGTGTGGATGATCAGTTCAGTGAAGAGAGTGAATGCTGAGTGATGATCTTTAAAATGAAACACAGACACTGATATAACAGACATGCTGATCAGTCAATGTGAGGCTCTTTTTCTACTTCTGTTATTTGTTTTATGAAGCTCCAGATTAAAAATCAAATCTGTACTGTGGCTTTATCCCTGTAGCAGACTCTCTCTCTGTCAGCCATGTGATTTGTGCAGATATATTTAAAGACTGTTTACAGAGTGAACTGCTGTCACCCTGAAACATCCTCATTAATCTGAGCTCTCTTTGATATGAACAGGAATGATAATTGTGTCTCATATTTTGATTTTAAAGGCAGTATTTTCCTGAACTCTTGACGTCCTCATGACAAAATAAAGTCACTCTTAAAGTGTTCTCACTAAATGGAGCCTCAGTTCTTCATCTAGAGCGACCAAAGGTCTGTTTTATGACACTTTAATCTCTATGAGCATGATGGACTTTGCTTCATATCCTTGTAGATACAGTCACTGCTCCATAAATCATGACCACTGTTTAATTATTAACACATGGCTTAAAGAGTTCAGGTTTAAATTCAGGACATGTGCCACTAGAGGGCTCTCAATCCAAACAATAACAAAAGATGACTGTCAGGTGAGCAGTGAATCATGGAGTGATTCCTGCTCTCTTCATCCCAAAACAACATGACATGTTTAGGTTTGTAGCTTTAACAAACTGAGCCAGCCAATGGGTAGTGTTAGCGAGTGGTGTGCGATATGACGATATTACATCGTTAAAGATTATAACTTGGGGATGATCTCATAAAGCAGAAATATCGTCAGATCATCAGTGTGGGCACAGAGACTTTGACGTGCACCAGACTAACCAATCGTTGCACATTATGTGCAGTGCATGATGGGATCTCCTGTTTGGTTATGTAGTGTGAAGCCATGGCGGAAAGAGAAAAGGAGATAAAAGCTTGAAGATGTTGAACAAAAATCTGTTCTAAAGCAGCTGTGTTATTTACTCAGATTACAGACATTGCAGTTGGATAACATTTGTTCTAAATTGTTGCACTTTAAGAGATAACCAGTTACTTAAGTTTGCCTTTATATTTGACCCTTTTCAATAAGCTATTTGGTGTGTTTAGTTTTTATGTTACAAAAGTGCACTTTATTTTTGTTCATTACCTTTTATGTTTACATTTACAGCACATTTTTATTAAAATTGCAGTATTTAAATTAAAACCAGTTCAGAAAGTTTCTTTGGCTCAAATTGTTTTTCTTTTTTTTTTGGTTTTTACATGTTTTATATGTTAGTGTTAGCTATCAAGGTCCACACAAGGGATGCAACAATGCAGTAAATAATGAACTGAGGGGTGGGAAATATGGCATCTAAAGAAAACATTTGATTTTTCAGTTGGTTTTTCATCATTTAAAACTTCAATATGCAGTTTCCGTGCTGTCTAGGTCTAAAGACTGAAACGGAGATGCGGTATAATTATTACATCGTATGTACCTCAAATTTCACTGTGCATTGTGGGTATTTTGTAGTGCACTATATGATGGATGAAATTAACTTTGCTGAGGTCGGACACCACTACAAAATGGCGAATACACTTATAGTGCACTATATAGTGTATAGTGAAATAAATTTGGACACAGCCCAGGTGTCCCAGTGAAGACAAAGAGGCAACAACAGCTAAACAGAGATTTGTGCTCTCAGGTAGACTGGATCAGTGAGCTCATGTTGATCCTATGGGGGAGTTCTCTCAGGGCTTCACCTCTGTGTGTGGAGCAGGTCTGCACAACACTGAACTTCATCAAGATGGTCAATAAAGTCTGTCCTCTTCTTCTTTTTTGTTTTGATAAAAGTCTGTCCTCTTCTTCTTCTTTGGTTGGTTAATAAAGTCTGTCTTCTTCTTCTTTGGTTAATAAAGTCTGTCTTCTTCTTCTTCTTCTTTGGTTAATAAGTCTGTCCCTCTTCTTCTTCTTTGGTTAATAAAGTCTGTCCTCTTCTTCTTCTTCTTTGGTTAACTAAAGTCTGTCTTCTTCTTCTTTGGTTAATAAAAGTCTGTCCTCCTTTTCTTTGGTTAATAAAGTCTTTGTCCTCTTCTTCTTCTTCTTTGGTTAATAAAGTCTGTCTTCTTCTTCTTTGGTTAATAAAGTCTGTCCTCTTCTTCTTCTTTGGTTTAGCCAAGTCTGTCCTCTTCTTCTTCCTTCTTTGGTTAATAAGTCTGTCTTCTTCTTCTTTGGTTAATAAAGTGTCCTCCTTCTTCTTTTTTGTTTAGTAAAGTCTGTCCTCTTCTTCTTCTTTGGTTAATAAAGTCTGTCCTCTTCTTCTTCTTTGGTTAATAAAGTCTGTCCTCTTCTTCTTCTTTGGTTAATAAAGTCTGTCCTCTTCTTCTTCTTTGGTTAATAAAGTCTGTCCTCCTTCTTCTTTGGTTAATAAAGTCTGTCTTCTTCTTCTTTGGTTAATAAGTCTGTCTTCTTCTTCTTCTTCTTTAGTTAATAAAGTCTGTCCTCTTCTTCTTCTTTGGTTAATAAAGTCTGTCCTCTTCTTCTTCTTTGGTTAATAATGTCTGTCCTCTTTACCTTCTTCTTTGGTTAAGCCAAGAGTCTGTTCTTCTTCTTTAGTTAATAAAGTCTGTCCTCTTCTTCTTCTTTGGTTAATAAAGTCTGTCCTCTTCTTCTTCTTCTTTGGTTAATAAAGTCTGTCTTCTTCTTCTTTGGTTAATAAAGTCTGTCTTCTTCTTCTTCTTCTTTGGTTAATAAAGTCTGTCCTCTTCTTCTTCTTTGGTTAATAAAGTCTGTCCTCTTCTTCTTCTTCTTTGGTTAATAAAGTCTGTCTTCTTCTTCTTTGGTTAATAAAGTCTGTCCTCTCCTTCTTCTTTGGTTAATAAAGTCTGTCCTGTTTTTCTTCTTCTTTGGTAAATAAAGTCTGTCCTCTTCTTCTTCTTCTTTGGTTAATAAAGTCTGTCCTCTCCTTCTTCTTTGGTTAATAAAGTCTGTCCTGTTTTTCTTCTTCTTTGGTAAATAAAGTCTGTCCTCTTCTTCTTCTTCTTTGGTTAATAAAGTCTGTCCTCTCCTTCTTCTTTGGTTAATAAAGTCTGTCCTCTTCTTCTTCTTTGGTTAATAAAGTCTGTCCTCTTCTTCTTCTTTGGTTAATAAAGTCTGTCTTCTTCTTCTTCTTGGTTAATAAAGTCTGTCCTCTTCTTCTTCTTGGTTAATAAAGTCTGTCCTCTTCTTCTTCTTTGGTTAACAAAGTCTGTCCTGTTTTTCTTCTTCTTTGGTTAATAAAGTCTGTCCTCTTCTTCTTCTTCTTTGGTTAACAAAGTCTGTCCTCTCCTTCTTCTTTGGTTAATAAAGTCTGTCCTCTTCTTCTTCTTTGGTAAATAAAGTCTGTTCTCTCCTTCTTTGGTTAATAAAGTCTGTCCTCTTCTTCTTCTTTGGTTAATAAAGTCTGTCTTCTTCTTCTTTGGTAAATAAAGTCTGTCCTCTTCTTCTTCTTTTAATAAAGTCTGTCTTCTTCTTCTTCTTTTGGTTAATAAAGTCTGTCCTCTTCTTCTTCTTCTTTGGTTAATAAAGTCTGTCTTCTTCTTCTTCTTTGGTTAATAAAGTCTGTCCTCTCCTTCTTCTTTGGTTAATAAAGTCTGTCCTCTTCTTCTTCTTTGGTTAATAAAGTCTGTCCTCTTCTTCTTCTTCTTTGGTTAATAAAGTCTGTCTTCTTCTTCTTCTTCTTTGGTTAATAAAGTCTGTCCTCTTCTTCTTCTTTGGTTAATAAAGTCTGTCCTCTTCTTCTTCTTCTTTGGTAAATAAAGTCTGTCTTCTTCTTCTTCTTTGGTTAATAAAGTCTGTCTTCTTCTTCTTCTTTGGTTAATAAAGTCTGTCCTCTTCTTCTTCTTTTTGGTTAATAAAGTCTGTCTTCTTCTTCTTCTTGGTTAAATAAAGTCTGTCTTCTTCTTCTTCTTTGGTTAATAAAGTCTGTCTTCTTCTTCTTCTTCTTTGGTTAATAAAGTCTGTCCTCTTCTTCTTCTTTGGTAAATAAAGTCTGTCCTCTTCTTCTTCTTTGGTTAATAAAGTCTGTCTTCTTCTTCTTCTTTGGTTAATAAAGTCTGTCCTCTTCCTCTTCTGTGGTTAATAAAGTCTGTCCTGTTTTTCTTCTTCTTTGGTTAATAAAGTCTGTCCTCTTCTTCTTCTTTAATAAAGTCTGTCCTCTTCTTCTTCTTTGGTTAATAAAGTCTGTCCTCTTCTTCTTCTTCTTTGGTTAATAAAGTCTGTCCTCTTCTTCTTCTTCTTTGGTTAATAAAGTCTGTCCTCTTCTTCTTCTTCTTTGGTTAATAAAGTCTGTCTTCTTCTTCTTCTTTGGTTAATAAAGTCTGTCTTCTTCTTCTTCTTCTTTGGTTAATAAAGTCTGTCCTCTTCTTCTTCTTTGGTTAATAAAGTCTGTCCTCTCCTTCTCCTTCTTCTTTGGTTAATAAAGTCTGTCTTCTTCTTCTTCTTTGGTAAATAAAGTCTGTCCTCTTCTTCTTCTTTGGTTAATAAAGTCTGTCTTCTTCTTCTTCTTTGGTAAATAAAGTCTGTCTTCTTCTTCTTCTTTGGTTAATAAAGTCTGTCCTCTTCTTCTTCTTTGGTTAATAAAGTCTGTCCTCTTCTTCTTCTTTGGTTAATAAAGTCTGTCTTCTTCTTCTTCTTTGGTAAATAAAGTCTGTCCTCTTCTTCTTCTTTGGTAAATAAAGTCTGTCCTCTTCTTCTTCTTTGGTTAATAAAGTCTGTCTTCTTCTTCTTCTTTGGTAAATAAAGTCTGTCCTCTTCTTCTTCTTTGGTTAATAAAGTCTGTCTTCTTCTTCTTCTTTGGTAAATAAAGTCTGTCTTCTTCTTCTTCTTTGGTTAATAAAGTCTGTCTTCTTCTTCTTCTTTGGTTAATAAAGTCTGTCCTCTTCTTCTTCTTTGGTTAATAAAGTCTGTCCTCTTCTTCTTCTTCTTTGGTTAATAAAGTCTGTCTTCTTCTTCTTCTTTGGTAAATAAAGTCTGTCCTCTTCTTCTTCTTCTTTGGTTAATAAAGTCTGTCTTCTTCTTCTTCTTTGGTAAATAAAGTCTGTCTTCTTCTTCTTCTTTGGTTAATAAAGTCTGTCCTCTTCTTCTTCTTTGGTTAATAAAGTCTGTCCTCTTCTTCTTCTTCTTTGGTTAATAAAGTCTGTCTTCTTCTTCTTCTTTGGTAAATAAAGTCTGTCTTCTTCTTCTTCTTTAATAAAGTCTGTCCTCTTCTTCTTCTTCTTTGGTTAATAAAGTCTTTTTCTTCTTCTTTGGTTAATAAAGTCTGTCTTCTTCTTCTTCTTTCTTTGGTTAATAAAGTCTGTCCTCTTCTTCTTCTTTGGTTAATAAAGTCTGTCTTCTTCTTCTTCTTCTTTGGTTAATAAAGTCTGTCCTCTTCTTCTTCTTTGGTTAATAAAGTCTGTCCTCTCCTTCTTTGGTTAATAAAGTCTGTCCTCTCCTTCTTCTTTGGTTAATAAAGTCTGTCTTCTTCTTCTTCTTCTTCTTTGGTTAATAAAGTCTGTCCTCTTCTTCTTCTTTGGTTAATAAAGTCTGTCCTCTCCTTCTTTGGTTAATAAAGTCTGTCTTCTTCTTCTTCTTCTTTGGTTAATAAAGTCTGTCCTCTTCTTCTTCTTTGGTAATAAAGTCTGTCTTCTTCTTCTTCTTTGGTTAATAAAGTCTGTCCTCTTCTTCTTCTTCTTTGGTTAATAAAGTCTGTCCTCTTCTTCTTCTTCTTTGGTTAATAAAGTCTGTCCTCTTCTTCTTCTTTGGTTAATAAAGTCTGTCCTCTTCTTCTTCTTCTTTGGTTAACAAAGTCTGTCCTGTTTTTCTTCTTCTTTGGTTAATAAAGTCTGTCTTCTTCTTCTTCTTCTTTGGTTAATAAAGTCTGTCTTCTTCTTCTTCTTTGGTAAATAAAGTCTGTCTTCTTCTTCTTCTTTGGTTAATAAAGTCTGTCCTCTTCTTCTTCTTTGGTTAATAAAGTCTGTCCTCTTCTTCTTCTTTGGTTAATAAAGTCTGTCCTCTTCTTCTTCTTTGGTTAATAAAGTCTGTCCTCTTCTTCTTCTTTGGTTAATAAAGTCTGTCCTCTTCTTCTTCTTCTTCTTTGGTTAATAAAGTCTGTCCTCTTCTTCTTCTTTGGTTAATAAAGTCTGTCCTCTTCTTCTTCTTCTTTGGTTAATAAAGTCTGTCCTCTTCTTCTTTGGTTAATAAAGTCTGTCTTCTTCTTCTTCTTTGGTAAATAAAGTCTGTCCTCTTCTTCTTCTTTGGTTAATAAAGTCTGTCCTCTTCTTCTCCTTCTTTGGTTAATAAAGTCTGTCTTCTTCTTCTTCTTTGGTTAACAAAGTCTGTCCTGTTTTTCTTCTTCTTTGGTTAATAAAGTCTGTCCTCTTCTTCTTCTTTGGTTAATAAAGTCTGTCTTCTTCTTCTTCTTTGGTTAACAAAGTCTGTCCTGTTTTTCTTCTTCTTTGGTTAATAAAGTCTGTCCTCTTCTTCTTCTTTGGTTAATAAAGTCTGTCTTCTTCTTCTTCTTTGGTTAATAAGTCTGTCCTGTTTTTCTTCTTCTTTGGTTAATAAAGTCTGTCCTCTTCTTCTTCTTCTTTGGTTAATAAAGTCTGTCTTCTTCTTCTTCTTTGGTAAATAAAGTCTGTCTTCTTCTTCTTCTTTGGTTAATAAAGTCTGTGTACTCCTTGTACATTGGTTAACAGAGTCTGTCCTGTTATCCTGCTTCTTTGGTTAATAAAGTCTCTTCTTCTTCTTCTTCTTTGGTTAATAAAGTCTGTCTTCTTCTTCTTCTTTGGTTAATAAAGTCTGTCCTCTCTTCTTCTTCTTTGGTTAATAAAGTCTGTCCTCTTCTTCTTCTTCTTTGGTTAATAAAGTCTGTCCTCTCCTTCTTTTGGTTAATAAAGTCTGTCCTCTCCTTCTTCTTTGGTTAATAAAGTCTGTCCTGTTTCTTCTTCTTCTTTGGTTAATAAAGTCTGTCCTCTTCTTCTTCTTTTGGTTAATAAAGTCTGTCCTGTTTTTCTTCTTCTTCTTTGGTTAATAAAGTCTGTCCTGTTTTTCTTCTTCTTTGGTTAATAAAGTCTGTCCTCTTCTTCTTCTTTGGTTAATAAAGTCTGTCCTCTCCTTCTTTGGTTAATAAAGTCTGTCCTCTTCTTCTTCTTCTTTGGTTAATAAAGTCTGTCCTCTTCTTCTTCTTTGGTTAATAAAGTCTGTCTTCTTCTTCTTCTTTGGTTAATAAAGTCTGTCCTCTTCTTCTTCTTTGGTTAATAAAGTCTGTCTTCTTCTTCTTCTTTGGTAAATAAAGTCTGTCTTCTTCTTCTTCTTTGGTTAATAAAGTCTGTCTTCTTCTTCTTCTTTGGTTAATAAAGTCTGTCCTCTTCTTCTTCTTCTTTGGTTAATAAAGTCTGTCCTCTTCTTCTTCTTCTTTGGTTAATAAAGTCTGTCTTCTTCTTCTTCTTTGGTTAATAAAGTCTGTCCTCTTCTTCTTCTTCTTTGGTTAATAAAGTCTGTCCTCTTCTTCTTCTTTGGTTAATAAAGTCTGTCCTCTTCTTCTTCTTTGGTTAATAAAGTCTGTCCTCTTCTTCTTCTTTGGTTAATAAAGTCTGTCCTCTTCTTCTTCTTCTTTGGTTAATAAAGTCTGTCTTCTTCTTCTTCTTTGGTAAATAAAGTCTGTCTTCTTCTTCTTCTTTGGTTAATAAAGTCTGTCCTCTTCTTCTTCTTTGGTTAATAAAGTCTGTCTTCTTTTTCTTCTTCTTTGGTTAATAAAGTCTGTCTTCTTCTTCTTCTTTGGTTAATAAAGTCTGTCCTCTTCTTCTTCTTTGGTTAATAAAGTCTGTCCTCTTCTTCTTCTTTGGTTAATAAAGTCTGTCTTCTTCTTCTTCTTTGGTTAATAAAGTCTGTCCTCTTCTTCTTCTTTGGTTAATAAAGTCTGTCCTCTCCTTCTTTGGTTAATAAAGTCTGTCCTCTTCTTCTTCTTTGGTTAATAAAGTCTGTCCTCTTCTTCTTCTTCTTTGGTTAATAAAGTCTGTCCTCTTCTTCTTCTTTGGTTAATAAAGTCTGTCCTCTTCTTCTTCTTTGGTTAATAAAGTCTGTCCTCTTCTTCTTCTTTGGTTAATAAAGTCTGTCTTCTTCTTCTTCTTTGGTTAATAAAGTCTGTCCTCTTCTTCTTCTTTGGTTAATAAAGTCTGTCCTCTTCTTCTTCTTTGGTTAATAAAGTCTGTCCTCTTCTTCTTCTTCTTTGGTTAATAAAGTCTGTCCTCTTCTTCTTCTTTGGTTAATAAAGTCTGTCCTCTTCTTCTTCTTCTTTGGTTAACAAAGTCTGTCCTGTTTTTCTTCTTCTTTGGTTAATAAAGTCTGTCTTCTTCTTCTTCTTCTTTGGTTAATAAAGTCTGTCTTCTTCTTCTTCTTTGGTAAATAAAGTCTGTCTTCTTCTTCTTCTTTGGTTAATAAAGTCTGTCCTCTTCTTCTTCTTTGGTTAATAAAGTCTGTCCTCTTCTTCTTCTTCTTTGGTTAATAAAGTCTGTCCTCTTCTTCTTGGTTAATAAAGTCTGTCCTCTTCTTCTTCTTTGGTTAATAAAGTCTGTCCTCTTCTTCTTCTTCTTCTTCTTTGGTTAATAAAGTCTGTCCTCTTCTTCTTCTTTGGTTAATAAAGTCTGTCCTCTTCTTCTTCTTCTTTGGTTAATAAAGTCTGTCCTCTTTCTTTGGTTAATAAAGTCTGTCTTCTTCTTCTTCTTTGGTTAATAAAGTCTGTCCTGTTTTTCTTCTTCTTTGGTTAATAAAGTCTGTCCTCTTCTTCTTCTTTGGTTAATAAAGTCTGTCTTCTTCTTCTTCTTTGGTTAACAAAGTCTGTCCTGTTTTTCTTCTTCTTTGGTTAATAAAGTCTGTCCTCTTCTTCTTCTTCTTTGGTTAATAAAGTCTGTCTTCTTTCTTCTTTCTTCTTGGTTAATAAAGTCTGTCCTCTTTCTTTCTTCTTCTTTGGTTAATAAAGTCTGTCCTCTTCTTCTTCTTTGGTTAATAAAGTCTGTCTTCTTCTTCTTCTTTGGTTAATAAAGTCTGTCCTCTTCTTCTTCTTGGTTAATAAAGTCTGTCCTCTTCTTCTTCTTCTTTGGTTAATAAAGTCTGTCTTCTTCTTCTTCTTTGGTAAATAAAGTCTGTCTTCTTCTTCTTCTTTGGTTAATAAAGTCTGTCTTCTTCTTCTTCTTTGGTTAACAAAGTCTGTCCTGTTTTTCTTCTTCTTTGGTTAATAAAGTCTGTCCTCTTCTTCTTCTTCTTTGGTTAATAAAGTCTGTCTTCTTCTTCTTCTTTGGTAAATAAAGTCTGTCCTCTTCTTCTTCTTTGGTTAATAAAGTCTGTCCTCTTCTTCTTCTTCTTTGGTTAATAAAGTCTGTCCTCTCCTTCTTTGGTTAATAAAGTCTGTCCTCTCCTTCTTCTTTGGTTAACAAAGTCTGTCCTGTTTTTCTTCTTCTTTGGTTAATAAAGTCTGTCCTCTTCTTCTTCTTTGGTTAATAAAGTCTGTCCTGTTTTTCTTCTTCTTTGGTTAATAAAGTCTGTCCTGTTTTTCTTCTTCTTTGGTTAATAAAGTCTGTCCTCTTCTTCTTCTTTGGTTAATAAAGTCTGTCCTCTCCTTCTTTGGTTAATAAAGTCTGTCCTCTTCTTCTTCTTCTTTGGTAAATAAAGTCTGTCCTCTTCTTCTTCTTCTTTGGTAAATAAAGTCTGTCTTCTTCTTCTTCTTTGGTTAATAAAGTCTGTCTTCTTCTTCTTCTTTGGTTAATAAAGTCTGTCCTCTTGAATGTGCATTAACTTAAAACAATTTAAAAGTACAAAAAAACACTCTTGTTCTGCTATAAAGAACTGGACGGCTAATTTTATAATCTTTTTTATTTATTTTTTTAATAATTGAGTCAGTCAACATGCTTTTAACTAAGGTTCTTTTTATATTAAAGTTGTTTGTTTTATTATACTAAGATTATGTGAATTATGAAATTATATGACAGTGTAAGGGGGGGCTGAACTTGATAAGCTTTGCTTCCTTCAACCCCTTCTCGAACTCCCTCTTTATCATTGTATGCTATTTTTTTCCCAGTACACATATTGTTTGTTTTAATGTATGTGCTTGTTTGAGACAAATAAAAATCAAATCAAATCAAATGTTTTGGCTATTGAGATTCAAACACAACAAAGCACAACAGCTCTGCAGCAGACAGACAGCAAAAGAAATCTACAATGTGGAATAAAGCTTCATTTGACAACCAGCAGTGAAGGTTGTTATTGTTGCTGTTAGAATAAAGCAAAGGCCATAGAAAGACAAATGGTGTGTTAGTGTACTTCATCATGTTATTAAAAGGGTGGGTCAAACTCTGAGGGTACAAGTGACCCTTTGCTAAGCCCCTCCCACAAAGGGCTACTGTCCAATCCTAGGTTAGAAACCTTTAAAACGCACAGGAGGCCTGTCAAGCTTTCAAAAGAAATCAATATGCCTAAGCTGTGTGTCTACAAGTATACGAATATTCTACAAATATTGACTGTTACAAGTCTAACAGTCAATATTTGAGAAGTTTGGAGGGTGGTGTGGATTTTTTTTCCGCCTTTTCCAAGCCCAAGATGCAAATGAAAAGATGCTGAGTGTGGATAAAGCCTGGGAACACCTGCATTTGTTCTAAAGTAAGGTGCTAACTATCATGAGCGCTATGTGTCAGGTAAGATTATGTTAACAAACAATGACGTATCAATCGCAGGTTACTTCTTAAGTGTGGCAGGCCTCGAGCCCAGCAGGTGCAAACACCTACCTGTGCAAACAAATCGGTTTTCTGGAAACAGTGGCTACTGTGAATAGAGCAGTTCGAGTCCAGGGAAGACTGGAGGGCAACCAGGAGAGACTGGTGACTGCAGGATAGACTGCAATGGGGGTGACAGGCTAGTAACCTTACCCACCAGTTTCCCAAGAGGAAACACCCAAAAAAATACTGCGAAGACTCCACAGACAAAACAGCCCGAGGGCCCTCCGAGAGGCGGGATGGAAGATGGGCCCACCAGGATGGATAAACCGGTATCGATGGAAAGGACAATGACTAACTATATGAAGATTCTCAGGAGGTGCGGGTGCGGCTGGGAAAAAGTAACAACATTCAGGGGGCTGAGCATTCACATGTGAAAGATGGGGTGTGGAGCTGGGAGCCAGAAGCAACCTTGCGCTGCTCAGGCAGGTCAGACAAGTGGCTGAGTCAACAACCACAGTGCTATCAGGCCCAATATTGCAAAGGCAGGTGAGGATGAGACGAGGGAGGAGGTGAATGTGGATGACCCCCAGGAGATGACCCAAGAGGCACCCCAAAGTAACCCAAGAACTGAGTCAAGCCAAAAGGCCAAAAGTCTGAACGAACCAAGGCAGAGGAGGAGGATCAAGTGGCCAAAGACCAACGAGGCAGCAGAGTGGAAGAGGCGAGTTTCTGGCTTTGGCTGAGGAGGCGGGACAAGGCATGGGGAGTGAGCAACTCTTGAGGAAGGCTAGCTGCGAGGGGTGACTGGGAGACGTCCCTGACCACTGCCCCGCCACCAGGAAATGTTCTGGGCTAAGAGGCGAAACATCTGTGAATGGTGGTCCCCAGCTGAAGACCCCACAGCTAGCACAATGGGCACCGGTGGAGGTGCAAACACCTACCTGAACAAACATAAAAACCCTGAGCCATTAAAATATGTGAACAAGAAATATGTGTAACAGAAACAAGTTCTTACATACTGACATATTTTAGCATTTTGTGAATGGCCACCATAGAAATGGGCAAACACAACGACAATGAAGGACAATTTAAAATTAACTTCAATTTAAACAAAATACTTCAACTTACCCATCTCTACAAGAGCACTGTTGTTCTTAGTGTAACGGGGAGGGTTTTAGGACCCCGGGGAGTCTTTAAAGGTATAGCGGAAGCAGCGCTCTCTCTCTCTCGCTCACTACCGGTACACAGACGAAGAAGACAGGCAGCTGCATGAAGCACGCCAAACAATTGACTCGGTATGTAGACGTTTCCACCGACAAAACACGAGTATGTGACTGCAGCATTTATGCTAATGTTTAGTAAATGTATTTTATTCTTAGAACTCAGACAAGCGGCAGTTCGTGGTAACGTGGGTGTGACTTTGAAAAGTTGAGCAGAAGCAGTGCTCCCTCCCTCTCGTTGTCGGTACACAGACAAGGCGATACAGGCGGCTGCATGAAGCACGCCAAACAATTGACTCGGTACGTACACGGTTTCACCGACAAAACATGAATATGTGAATGCAGCACAGATGTGTAGTAAATGTATTTTATTTTCAGAATTCAGAAGTAAAGTAAAGAAGGGTGGGTGCCGTATAGGCATGACTATATCACTCCAGCCATCTGCGTACAGAGCGTCGTGAGCAGAGATTTTGATTGTAAGTCATGTGATGATGAATGTATGTTTATGGAGGAGATTATTTATTCAATTGTGATATTTACATGTATTTTGTGCTTCTCTTTAGTGGCAGTTATTGTGACACGGTGCACACTGCGGTCTGAGTGTCGAATAAACGACTTAAAGGTACGGCATGTAGGTTAACTATGTTGGCAGCAGAAATTGATCTTTAATATGCCGAACATGCCTTAACCATCTGATTGTTTTATAGGACTGTCTGCACGTGCTGTGACTGTCACTGTTTTTTTCTCCACTCAATGAGTTAGTTTTTACGGGCCTTTTTGTTTAATTGTTTTTTTGTTTATTTTAATTCCTTTTGGGTATTTATTATAAGCGGGCTAAGTGCAATATTTAATGGGCATTGGGCAAGTCTGGAATTATAACTGATTGGGAGTGGTGGACCTTAGATTTGGTGACCCCTTTGGCGTGATATTTGAGTGTTGAGTGATTCTTAAACGTGTGCCGTGATAAACTCTACATGATTAGTGATTCTTAAATGGTTGCAGTAGCTATAGACCCTATGGGAGATTGTTAGCGTGTTGGGTCCCACTTACCATTTTGTCCTACCCCCTCCCCTGTTTATAGGCTGCTATCTTTCCCAGAACGCACACTTGCACTTTACCCCTGCACATTTTGCACAAACATAATGACTACTGTGTAGCCCTAGCCCGCTTATTGTCTTAGACTCAGTACTATTGTGTGGTTTATCCTTTTATATTGAAATAAACTTTTGTAATCTTGTGAGCTGTCCGCCTCCTGTCCTGGTTATTCTGGACACTTACCTGTCTGGGTGGTGAATCAGAGTGGGAACATTAAGTGTATCCAAATTAAACATTCAATACTCACCGCTACATTAGTTTAATTGTTTTGATTTCACTTTAACTCTGCCAACATTTGATTTGGTGATGTGTCTCTCTAAAACATACTGGAGACCTTTTCTGGCTACTTCTTTCTAAAGTATCTGAAGAATCTGTTCAGGTATTTGAATAACACTCATTGATTTCACTAAAAACTCCATATTTCTCATTCTAGAAGGGAAAGCATGACAGGCGTAGCAACAGTAACCAAGGGGGCATGGCTTAGCAAAGTGTCACTTGCAACTGACAAAATGAAACAAAGTTTTCTATTATAGCCAAGCAAATCAATAATATACCAATCATTTTATATCATACTTTGGCCTTTGAAGTTCTCTGATGATGAAGGATGTCTGATGACGCATTTGTGAGAAGAAATGACTTTTTACTGTTACTGTTACTTCACTGTTACTGTTAGCCTACTTGAAATAGCAGCATCCTTTATTTTGAACTGTACACTGCTTAAACGTGTGTGTTATTTTATAACACATTTTCCCTTCCTCCTCAAGTGACCTTTTTTTCCTCTTCATCTCCCTCTCATGTCCACCTTTTCTCCTCTTTTGCTGCTGAGTTTATCAGGATGCTCCATAATCCTCACTGCTTTCACTCTCTCGCCTCACTCTCGTATCACTGCTCTGCAGTGCTTGTTTCCCTGTTGTCACTATGAACGGGCAGGCTATAAAGCAACTAACCAATTACGGCATTACGGGGGGGGGTGCTAGCACTGCTGTCTCTGGCCTGTCTGTCAAAAAGCCGACCAACTTTTTTTTCTTTGGCCTGCCAGTCCGTGGCTGGCCTGTCCAGGCAGGCCAGTAAGGAGGCAGGCCACCGGGAAAACAGACAAGGCACGCAGAGCTTACTACAGCTTCAAAGGTTCACTCAGTCTGTTCAAACCCACCATTCAAATCTGGATCAAACTGTGTAAAAGTGTCATTCAGCCCGTACGGAACTGAAGTGTGGTGCCCCCGACTCACCCAGGGACACACCTCATGGGACACAACACCCCCAGAAAAGTTTCACCTTCAGTTCTGCAAAGAAATCCTCAGAGTCCAGACAAAGTGTCCAAACCATGCATGTAGAGCAGAGCTGGGACTCTTCCCTCTCTCTCTGCACATGATCCAAAGGTCCATGAAGTTCCAGGTTCACTTAGCTCAAGCTGATCCTGAATCCTATCACCACAGAGCCTTTCTTAGCAACAGTCTCAGCCCAGAGACAGACCCTCTGAGAACCATCAGAGAAACCTGCCACCTCAAAATAAAACAAATCCAAGACCTCCAAAATCTCTCCAGAACTCAGCTGGCATACAGAGACAAAAAGAACAAAGCTGTTTATATTGACAATTCATATTCAGTTAAATCCATTCATAAACTAGAACGTTCTGAACTCCTGAACAGAGAATATTCTCTGGCCAAGTATTTGATCGGTGTAAAAAAACTCAAACAGAGACGCACATTAACAATGTACAGACTCAGACACCATCAGCTCCAGGTAGAAAAAGGTTGCCATAGAAAAGAGTGGACACCAAAAGACATGAGAATATTTAAACACTGTTGTTCAGGAGAAACTGAGACTGAGCTCCATTTTCTGCTCTGCTGTCCTCTGTACCAAACTGAGAGAGACTTTCCTCCATCAGGTCACAGCAGCAGACTCCTCATATGAGAGAAAAACACATGCTGAGCTGATGACTCTCTGTCTGGGAGAAGATCCAAACTTTACTCATTTATCTGCACAATATGTGACACTCTGCCATGACATCAGAGAAAAACATCAGTGCTGATGATCTGAACCGTTATTATTGACAGAGCTCTACTGAACTTCTTTAACATCAATTGTTTGTGAATATTTCTTTGTCCTTACATCCAATTTCAGAACAACACTGAATCTAACTGTCCAACTCATGTAAATATTATATATGACTGTTTATTGTTATGCTTTGGCAACAATGTATTTTTACATTCATGCTAATAAAGCTTTTTTTTAATTTGAAAAATTTAATTGAATTGTGTGGATGGGTGTGTATTTGTGTGTGTGTGTGCTGTCGTGTCTCCCTGTGTGTCTCTGATCATCTCTCTGTTCTCTGCTCGTATTTCTCCGTCACTGTGGTCCAAAGGTTGAGCTGTCTCCAGTTATAACCCAGTTAATGACACAGTGTCTCCATCTGCATGATATCAGCTCAGGATGAGTGTGTGTTTGTTTAAAGACAGTTATTGTGAATACCAGGACACTGTCACAGCTGTAATAAACATGCATTTTGTGTTGCTCAGGACTATGGGATGTCTCCTGTATGAAGTCCTGCCTGGTTTTCTGCTCTGTCCACTTTAATCTCTAAATAAGGCACAAAAATAAACATTTGAGAAAACTGAATGTTTACTGGAGAGGAATGTAAATCATAGTTTAGTGTGAACAATGATGAATTTAGATCAACAAAATCAGTGAAATGTGAAAATAAAAACAGTGTGTAAATATAACTGGATTATCTGAATGACTATATGAAATATAAATTAATATCTTTACAGATTATTTAACTGTGGACTATCAGAGCCTCACGTTAAAGTTGTGGCCTCAGCTCTGATGTCTAACCCCTCCCATCTGAGAGAGCTGAACCTGAGCTGGAACAAACTTCAGGATTCAGGAGTGGAGCTTCTGTGTGCTGGACTGAAGAGTCCAAACTGCAGACTGGAGGCTCTGAGGTGAGTTCATTTATTCTTTAATCATTGACCTTTAACCTTTTGTAACATAATAAACTGATATAAAACTATAAATTGTCTTTTGATCATATTTAAATGTCCCAGACTGAAGTTTTTCCTCAGACAGCAGATAAATGTTTGGGCGGCCCAGAAAGGCTGATGGTCATTGAAGTTTAATATCTGACCAGTTCATACATTTATAACTGCTGTGCAACAACCCCGTTCTTAACTTTACACCACACAACCTCCATCTGCCCCTCAGAGGAGGTGAAGGCCGCAGACATCCATCTCTGCTCCCTTCACCCTCTTCTGTCTGCTCACCTGTCTGCTCTGTGGCCCCTCCCCCTCCTGTGTGTGCTCACCTGTCTGCTCTGTGGCCCCTCCCCCTCCTGTGTGTGCTCACCTGTCTGCTCTGTGGCCCCTCCCCCTCCTGTGTGTGCTCACCTGACACATTTCCACTCTTTTCCTGCTCACCTGTCTGTTTCTCAGCTGCACTGCTCACCTATAAATGTTCATTACATCAAGGAGGATCTGCATGAGCAGAGCCACAGACTGCAGATTTACACTCATCAGCCGCTGCTGTCCTCTGATCCTGAAACATCCTGAAGTGTTTAAGGCCGTTTACACCACAGTGTTGTCTCCAGGATCTTTACAGCAGTGTTACAGCACACGTCTGTGCACTAACGCTCTCTGGTGAAGACAGTCCTTGGCAGATATAACAGATGTGTCTGTGCTGGAATCTGCAGTCTGATGATCTAACAGTAGGGTAACTACTGTTTTTGAGTAAAAGGTGAAGTAATGCAATATGATTGAAAACATGGTAATGAAACATAATTCTTTTTTTAATGCTGCAAAGCGTTACTTTACCCACAGACAGATCTGACACTGATGCTGCCTTCATTAGACACAAGCAGTGTTGCCAAGTCTGCTCATTATAAGCATCTATGACCTGTTTTTCTTAAAGAGCTCACAGATCCTGTGAGTTGCTGCCATGAGTCTCCTTTTTTTGGGCTTGTTTCTTTACGTGCAGTTGTTTATTGGGCTTTTCTGTTTGTGTGAATCCCCTGATTATCTCTCAGCTCCCACAATAAAGAAAAACACGAGTGTGGTTGGTAGTTTGTGCTTTCCACTTCCTCGTTTCCTGGTTTCCTCAAACACACTCACACAATCTGTGAACCAATCCCACAGATGTTGCCAAAACGTTTATTCAATGTCCAAAAGTGCAAACCTACAATCAGTCCAGACCAGGATCCTTCACAGGACTCACCTGAGGGGAGCAGAGTGTTTAAAATGGGATTCAGCTCAGACACCTGCACTGACTGCTCTCCACACAGCCCACACACTGACATTCACACTATCTGTCACTGCACACGCTCATCAGCTTTGGACTGATGTCACAAACACTGACTGCTGTCATGGACTGTCTTACCCCTGTCTCCCCTACACTCTGTTCACTCAGCCACACATCAATAACAAACCTGTCTGGATCAAACCATGAATTACTCCTCACAGCAAAACTATGGCCAAGAAAACCATCCTCATGACCTGGAAACAAAATCAGCCAATGGAGACATTTAGTGATGGAGCTCATCTCTATGGAGAACTCAGCAGCTCCACAAACAGCTCTGCAGTAGACCCCCTCCATCTGGACCCCCTCATGAACCTCCTACAGACCTGAAGTCAACCAGCTCACTTCAGCGCCCACACCTCTGTTCAGCCTGAGAACCAATCCCAGAATATTCCAGCATGGATATGAACCTGATGTTCCACCCTCCATGGAAATGTCTAAAGTCCACACTGTGACAGTAATGACAGACTTTACCGATGTGCTTCCTGTCCCTCACCTTCAAATCTGTTTGTCATGTCTGCTTCCTAAAACACTCACACACTGTTCACACCTCATCTTCCATCTGAACACATCTTCATCATCCCTGTGTGTCTCTGTGCAGCCCTTTCTGTTCTTCTCTCTTTCTTCTTTTTGGCTTGTCTTCAGTGTCTGTATTCTTCATGTGCTCTTATCTGTCATGTCTTTGTTGACCTGTGAGTTTTTGTGCTGCACTGCATCACCCACAGAAAGTAAAGACAGAGAGAAGTCAGTGGATTATAGAGTGATGTGAGCAGTAGAGCAGTCTGAAATGCTGAGACATGCTCCATCAGCAGGATATTCTGAAGTCAAACTCTTGTAAATATTCAGGTTTAAGCCCAGAGTTTAGGACATGGTGGGACATGTTCCAGTAAAAAGAGAGGAAACTTCTCTGAGCTGCAGACTGACACCATCACAGGAGGAGAAGGAGATAAACATGTTGTTGTTTGTCCTCCTGAAAAGAAGCAGAAACAGAGTCAGAAACAGCAGCTCTGCAGAGACATGACAGTCAGCAGTTTGAGTTCAGACACATTTTTAAATGTAAAGTCCGACTTTCTAACCCGACACACCACATGGACAGTTTCATATACCTGTGACAGAAATATTTCACTGGTTCATCTGGGAAAGAGCAGTTCAGAAATGTTTTCAGGACCTTCAAAAACAGCTGCAGCTGGTGATTGGATGATCGTTGTGCTTGTCAGACTCATCACAGACCAATCATATCAAGCCACGAGCAACTAGACCCTGTTTTAGCTGTTAGCTTTAACTACAGTTTAGTCCTTAGACTATCATCTTACATTAAACTATACCACACAGATGTATCATTTACCACTTAAATGTGACATGTACCTCATCAACAACAATTTCCACCAAGTTCTCCCAGTAAACTTCTGAGGAGAGCAGATTTCTCCAGGTATCATTGAGTCACCTTGACTCTGGGCTAACATGCTAACAGCATCGCTCACGCAGCATCACTGCATTTCCAGTTTCTCAGCAGTGATCCAGCAAGAGAAGAACAAAAACATGTTTTCACATAAGAAAGGTTTAAGTGACATTCCTTAGTCCTCTTTTAAAGAGGAAATTGAGTCCATTTCTAAAAACACTGCAGTTATTGCCACATAGACAGAAACCGTTTCACATGCTGCCATTGTTTTCAAACATTCAGCCACTTCCTGCTGTCCACACGTCTGCACATCCGCTTCTCTTCCCTGATTTAGCCCTGAAATCATTGGTCAGTCAAGGTTAGCAAGATGGACATGCAGGATTTTAGACAATGAATCAGGCAGGTCCATCTGCTCTGTGATTTTACAGACTTTCTGTTGAGCACAAACATGTTTGATTCCTGATTTTGTCTGTGTAGGAACATTAATACTTCAAGTTTTATCAG